>CM055956.1:86558198-87158198 GCA_029490685.1 Schizonepeta tenuifolia
ATCTTTTGAGAAGGAATAGTAGATGGAGTCTTGTCATTCAACACTATTATTTTACGGAGTTTAAACTACTATTTATTTTCTATTAATTAAGTAAAAATCTAGTAATTGCAAAGAAATATTCAAAGCTACCAAATTGAACAGTTTAGTGGTGAAAACACACAATTAGTAGTGAACTGGGATCCCCTAATGTCGTTGCCTCTTCTTAAGTTTGACTTTAGCATATGTTAATTGGCTTGATATAAAAATACTAATATTCATATATATAGTAATACAAAAATTGATTTTGGATGGGAATTTAAATAACTAATTAGATATACGAGAATGAAGGATAATAATAATAATAATAATAATAATAATAATAATAATAATAATAATAATAATAATAATAATAATAATAATAATAATAATACAACTATAGAATTCTAATTTAAGTAAAATTGTTTATTATTCACATAAGAATAATACTGGCAATAACAATAATATGATATTACATTGTTACCCTTAAGTTATATTTATAATAGGGACATAATAGGTAAACTAAATTTTATAAACAAAGCTCTTTTATAATAAGTATAGATTTATTTATCTAAAACATTGAATTTTAATTTAAGTCATGACACAAGTTTAGGGTGGGAATGAATCTCAATAACTGAATTCATTTTGTATAATACTTTCTCCGTCAACCAAAAACTTGTTATATTGTGTACAATAAAATTTTTAATGAATTGTTTGATGTGTCATGAGTGAAATAAGTGTCTCACTTTTGATATAGTTTTAAATTGAATAATTATGTTGTGAGTGCAACGAGTTCCAATTTTAAAGATTTTAATTTAGTGTGGGTTCAACAATGACAACTTTTATGGAGTATAAGAGGTTATTAGGTTAATAAGTAATTAAGTTGAGTGTGGTCTATTACTATAAATGAATTTGCCAAAAGTTTTTGTAGACATGCATAAAAAGAAATTGTGCAATATTTTCATGGACGGAGGGATTAATTTATTTAAGGGAAATAGGTTGAAAACACTCTTAATGTTCATGCTAAAGATCAAGTAAGCCCCTAAAGTATTTTTAAAAATAAATAAGCCTTTGATATTGTAATTCATAGTATCCATACTGATCCTCCTTAATATTACCACTCCGAATTAAATTTATGCAAAACTTAATTTATTCCATTATTAAACTTTTAAATTTTGACTTCTGACTTCTGTGTATGAGAATGAATGTTTTAAACGCCACCAAGAGTTAGCCATTTTCAACATGAACAGCTGGTAATAAATAAACAAGGATTTCATTAATTCCATCCGCAAATCAAATCATTTTGCCAAATTTGACATAAAAATAGTAAAACGTTGTAATCTATTTGAACTACGTTTCTTGATTTGATGAATCAATCCCCCATAAGCAATATCTGCATAATAAAATCAGTACCGATCAATCAATCTTTACTCCTTTTACAGTGACAACTTGTCTTGCTCCCACTTCTGACGTGGTCTGCCTAGATTTATCCAAACTCTTTCTGAGAATTCACAATATGATTCAAGGTTTCAGAAACCTGGTCACACACACAGTTGCAAGTCTCCCCAAGAATATTGCCAACCAAGTGATGATGATGGACCAATATTATTATTCATAAACCGCTGCCAAGGCACCCTCACAACTTCACCCCTCATTAAACAATAAAAGCTTAATATATATATATGATAAGAGCATTGCAAGACTATTTATTGTATTGTCAAAAGTGTACACAGTTTTATAAAATCAGGAATATTTCTGCAAAATATTTAATCTGTGTCATTAGATATTTATTTTGTATTCCATTTCTTTAACTAGTTTTTAATGAGATGTATGCTTGTTTATTGAAAATACTTGATACTCTACAAAGACTAATTCAAGAATCAAGATAATAGGGAGTGGCATTGAAAGATCGGGCCAATTTTTTTTGAGCCCATAGTCGGATAGCCAATGTATTTGCTAAAGTGATCCGTTTGGGCTAGGTTGGGCTAGGTTTGGCCAATTCATTTGACTACTCAAGCTCATGTACACTCGAATATAACAAACACTTCCCTCCAATAAGTTATATGAATGTCAATTTAACCCGAAATCAATGGACCGGAAAAATAAAAGACGGGGTAGGGTCGAAAATTTTTATCCTGATTGTCCTGAATCGAGAAAAGCCTGAGTCCGATAGGACTAGCTCGAAAAACTCGTGGGTTGGTCCAACTAACCGAATTTTTATGATTATATTGTGACTTTTTATTTAAAATATATGTTCAATTCTCTTCTTTTAACTCAACACTAAATAATAATAATAATAATAATAATAATAATAATAATAATAATAATAATAATAATAATAATAATAATAATAATAATAAAACTTTAGTGATGCTAAGAATAAAATAAAGATACTCATTTAAATGAAAATGTATGTCAAGCTCTAACTTCTAACTACACGTAACTTCGAATTAATACTATTAGTTAATACATAAAATGGAGTTGGAATACATATTTTTGCATCAAATAATAGAAGATCAAGTTTTTTGGAATTGAAATAGATAATATATTTTGTTACAAATATACAGTTATGAAAACAATATGCACATGCTAAATTTTTTTTTTCCTGAACTTCCTGGCCAGACAGATTAGCCCAAAAAATCGAAGGTTCAGGATTAAGGCTAAAAATTTCAAGTTCGAGAAAAGTTTAGCCCGACCGACGCAAATCGAAAATAGACCAAACCCGATAGGGTTAGCCCAAAAAACGAACGAGTTAACTGATTGACATCCTAATACGCTATATCTAAATTAGGATACATTTAAATGTATTAAGTGACAAATATGATTGTATGTCAATCACATAATATAATATTATGAAAAATACGTTGGATAATGCTCTACGAGTATAGCAACTACTATTAAATTGTGTGGATAATATAAAACGATTAAAAGCTAAAGAGACCTGGTGTTATTGTACAATGAAAGAAAACAATAAAGTTACAATCAAAAGCTCACTATTTTAGGCTACTTTGCTAAAATCGTAAACTATTGACTACTTTCAAATGCAAATATCAACTTTTTTTCACTTCAAATTAATTGAGTGAACGAGTAATCGAATTTTACAATTGAAAAATAAGTTTGATTCATGACAAAATGTCATTTATTACCTTTTAAAATTCGATGAATCGATCCATATTTATATTAATTTGGAACTTTAATTCTAGTACCGAGCCTTAAATTAAGCCAAAATTCAATATTTCCTAGCCGTCATCTATATCTTAAATAATACTATACTTTTTAAAATCTAGCATGCTTCGCCTATATTTGAAAAATGTGATTTACTTATTCTGTATAATATTGCAGGTTACTGTTCAAGATAAAAATTTATTCAGTACGTACCTAAAGAAGCGGTGGCAATTTACCACGACATAAAAAAAAAATCAAATTATTGGAATTAATAAAAGACGATACAATAGAGAAAAAGTGAGGGTGGAGGAAGGATAAAGTGAACAACGTCTTGATTGTATGTGCACCAACTTTGTGGACCGTTGGCTTTTAATGCAATTTCGACACGCACTTTAACAACTTTTGTCATCAACTATATCATCGGAAAATTCCATTCTAAGTTGCACCAAAAAACAAATTATTAAAATTTAAATATTAGAAAATTTTGGGATAATATTTTCAAATAATTTTATAAATCAAAGTAATCTTAATTATAATTTTGTTAGTATAAAAAGATTTTAAAAATACTTGAGTTGATAGCAAAATTGTGGTCGATGTTGTTAATTAATTCTCGATTTAGAGACTGCTCGGAATTGGGGGCTATTGTCGAAGCTTGCAGATTGGAGCTAGAATCGAGCAGATTCTTTAAAGTTAATCATGTTCGGTGAGAAACTAATTTTGTGGCTCACAAACTTGCTAGCATTTCTAAGGAGTATAGTTCCTATGTTTGGGATGAACCTTCATCGATTGTAAGGGATCTTCTCTTTTTATCATGCGTCTGTTTTTGATGATACGTATTTCCTTCCAAAAAAAATAAAATACGAGAGCTGAATATGTAACTGATGTTGTTTTCTTAATTATTTTCATGAGACAGCATTTTCTAATAGTATCATCAATTTTGGATTGTCTGAGATGTTTTTTTAGTAATTATTTTGATTTATTAAATTTATTTTATAATACGACCTGATCGATGTATCGTGAAACTCTTATATCACCATATACATAAATATTCACTAAATATAAATGTATAGTTACATAATCATAATTAATTGGGTATGTATATATGGAAAGAAAATTGGTATGTGCGGGCAAATCGAGATGTAACTTGTGGATGTAGAATTCTGCCTTCTATTGCTAAATTAATTACAAATTTTATACTACTACTAGTATATTTTTGAAAGTTTATGATTTTCTTTGTACCTTTTTGTCTGATTTTTCAAAAAACGAACTACTTTTACACATTGAGGCCATCGTTAATATATGCTTTTCATTGTCTTATAAAAGTTGTCTTGCAAGTTATTTTGGTCGTCCCATAAAGATAGCCTACCATTCATATTTATTTTTTAATTTCATTTTAATGTAAATGTACATTTATATTACGTATTATTTTGCTTGTTTGACATCAAAGTACATACAATATAGAATAGTAGTATAAACATAATTGAAAAAAAAAAAACTCACGGCCCAAAAGGTTATACACATGGCCTCGTCTGCATGTTTTCAAACATACTTTCAGAATTTGCTACGTAAAACAAAAACATATTTGGTGAATATCATTATCAAGAAAACTCTTTCTTATTGCGCTTTCAAAAAAAAAAAAAAAAGAAAGAAAGATAGAAACTCTTTCTTATAGCATTATTAAATCCGTGCAATAATATTATGACGATAGGACCATCTCTTACATGAATTTTGTTATTACAAAAAATTGTAAGTATCAGTAGAGTAGTCAAATGGGCTGGGCCGGCCCGGCCCATCCCAGACCCGATGAAGCCCACTAGTCTTTAGGCCCGGCTCGGCCCATGCTCATGAATTAAATGTGCCGGGCTTGGGCCGGGCTTTTTCAATTATTTGAGCCCATCTGAAGTCCACATAGTGTAAAAATGTCGTAGGCCTGAGCCTGGGCCGGGTCTGGGCTTCAAAATAAGTCCAATTGAAGTCCATCTCAAGATAGAGACCCGGCCCAGACCCACACCAAATATGAAATGGCCTGGGCCTGGCTATACCGGGCCTGGACCGGGCTGGCTGGGTCGGTCCGACCCATTTGACAACTCTAAGTATCAGATTATCAAAAATGTCAAAATTCACCAGATAATAGTAGTACTTATTGGTTCGCATTATTTTTCGCACACAATTGTATGAGTATCGTAGCCATTTTTTACTTCAATATATGAAGATCGTCGTACGATTTAAAACACTCATCAGAATATTTGATATAAGAATTCCTTGACCGATATATATATATTTTCTTGAAAAGATCTTGATCGTAAATTCTAAACTTAATAAAGTGATAAATCACACATTCGCCAACCGCAGACTTTAATTTCAAACTCACGACATACCTCGTGCAAGATTTCAAATACGTACATGTTTAGCTAAAAATAGAAATATAAGTTGAAATTAAATCCAGAAAGAAAATCCTAATATCGTATTTGTATTAATTATATTAATGTCAGAAAACTAATTTTCGAGAGGATATACAATCATAAACAAAATTATTTACTACTACTAATTAAAGATGCTATATTTATAATCATTGCTGTTGTGCATCCTCCATTCCTCCTCCTCCACCGCTTCACTTATAAATCCAACTCCTTCCCTTCCCTTCCCTTTCCTTCTTATTACAAACAAACAAAAATGGCTTCTCCTCCTCTCTCCTCACTTCTCTCTCTCTCCTGCATTATCTTCTCTCTCCTCCTAATCTCCTCAGCCGACCAACAATTCGAGCTTCTCGACGTCGCGGCCTCCCTCCACCAAGCCCGTCAAGTCTTCTCTCCGAACCTCGCCGGAAATGCCCAGCCACTACGGCCCTCCCCTCTCTCTCTAACCCTCCACCCCCGCTCCTCCCTCCCTTTCGCGGCCGCCGCCGCCGCCACCGCCGCCACCGCCAACTACACCTCCCTCACTCTCTCCCGCCTCTCCCGCGATGAAGCCCGCGTCAGCTCTCTCCTCCTCCGCCACTCGCTCGCCCTCTCCGCTTCCGAATTCTCGCCGCAGCAGTTCCAGTCGCCGGTCATCTCCGGCATCCGGCAGGGCAGCGGCGAGTACTTCGCCCGCATCGGCGTCGGCCGCCCCGCCAAAGACTTCTTCATGGTAATCGACACCGGCAGCGACATCAGCTGGCTCCAATGCCAGCCCTGCTCCGACTGCTACAACCAAACCGACCCCATTTTCAACCCCTCCGCCTCCGCCACCTACCGCTCCGTCGCCTGCGCCTCCCAGCAGTGCTCCGCCCTCGAGGTCTCCGCCTGCCGCACCGACGCCTGCCTCTACCAGGTCTCCTACGGCGACGGCTCCTACACCGTCGGCAACTTCGCCACCGAAACCGTCTCCTTCGGCTCCTCCGGCTCCGTCCCCAACGTCGCCATCGGCTGCGGCCACCATAACGAGGGCTTGTTCGCCGGCGCCGCCGGCTTATTAGGCCTCGGCGGCGGCCCCTTATCTCTCACCTCTCAAATCAAAGCCACGTCCTTCTCCTACTGCTTAGTCAACCGCGACTCGACCTCCGCGTCGACTCTCGAGTTCAACTCGGCCCGACCCGCCGACTCGGTCCTGGCCCCACTGCTCACCAACTCACGCATCAACACCTACCACTACGTCGGCCTCACCGGGATCAACGTCGGCGGCCGCCCGGTGCAGTTCTCGCCCAGCCTGCTCGAGATCGGCGGCGACGGCCGCGGCGGGGTGATCATCGACTCGGGGACGGCGGTGACGCGGCTGCGGGCGGAGGTGTACGACGCGGTGCGCGATGCGTTCGCGAGCATGGCGCAGGATCTGCCGGCGACGAGCGGGTTCTCGCTGTTCGACACGTGCTACGACCTGTCTCGGATGACGAGGGTGAGGGTGCCGACGGTGTCGCTCCAGTTCGGCGGCGGGAGAGCGGTGGCGCTGCGGCCGAGCAACTTCCTGATACCGGTGGACGACGGAGGGAAATACTGCTTCGCGTTCGCGGGGACGACCGGGACACTGTCTATCATCGGTAACGTGCAGCAGCAAGGGACACGTGTCAGTTACGATCTGGCCAATAAATATATTGGTTTCAGCCCAAATAAATGCTAGTACTACTATTAGTAACTAGTGTAGTAGCTCACCTCAAGTATTTGAGTGATTTTTAATTTTAATTTAAATATGAATAATTCGTAATTATTTTTGTAGGTCTGCTTGCTCATACTCATTATGAAACAATCAAAGACCGCTTAACATGTCACATCCTTTAATTAGTATTGAATTTGAGACCAACCTATCATCTATTTCCATATTTAATGTGTTATTAGCACTAGTAGTTAAATGTGAATATTTCTTATAGCTAGTCCGGCCCAGCTGTTATCCGTAAAAATTAATTATAATTAACTATCTGGCTTTTTTTTCTTTTTTTTTTTCATAAAAAACTATCTGGCTTTTTTTAAGACGACTTTACAAAATGGTCTCTTCTTCAAAATAATTACAAAAAGTATTTTAAGTTGAGACATAAATATGAACCCGTAATAACTGAGAAACATATAATTAAATTAAAAACCGAAACTCGAGTATTTTGAGCCTTAAAGTAAGAATGGTCATCTTATTTTTTTACAATAATTCAACCTCACATAAAAGACTTTATGAGCCTTAAAGTAACTTAAATACAAAAATAGATAATTACTTAAATTGCTATCGATGTTGTGGGTAAGAAATTTAATGATGGTCCATATCCGAAATAATTAGAGCAAGGCCCTTTCTCGTGTTGAACACAACCAATTAACTACTTCCCTTTCTCGATTGGTGCCAATTAAAATCTCTTTTGAAAAAGCTGGTCGATTACACTTATTTTTGGCTGGCCATATCATTATCAATTTATGTTTTCAATTTTTTGACAATGAAATACTATACGCCAACTCTGTAAAATTTTATCTCATTTTGCAAGTAATTAAATTTGTTTGGTTTAGTTAGTTACGAACCGGCGTTAGTTCTTAGGAATCAATAATGGGATTGTCGTCGTAAATCGAAGAGAGATGAGAATGTTTATTGGCTCCAAATCAACCAAATATTTCAACAATATATATGATATTTGCTATAGTATCCAATATACACACACACACAGCAAAAAATAATACTCCAACAGATAGATTAATAACAATATGTTATAAATATTTCGTTCAATTTTACGTCAAATTTTCCTCGAAATTTGCTGTGCCGCAAAAAGACTATTTAGATACTAGTACAGTATATAGTTGGGATGGGTGGAGTTCTGAATTTTTGTGTCGGTAAATAAATATATCAAGGCTTTAAATTTGTATTTATTTAATACATTTAGTTTGGTGGTCTTTAGGCTATTGGCAGCGGGTGTCTCGTCGTATGTCTCGAGACACCCACGGCGACGAGACACACCGCTGCAGCTCACGGCGTCTCGAGCCCGTCCTGTAGCGACGAGACAGTCTCGAGCTGGCGTGTGGCTCACACATGCTGGCGGTTTTTATTAATTTTTTTCTTTTAAATCGGCGCATGCATTGTACGTGCCATACATAAAAAAAAAATTACAGCGGCAACGGCTAATTCAACGGGCAAAAACGGCTATTTTTGGCCGATTTAATTTTCTTTTATTACACCACATTTTTACCTATAAATCACATTTATAGGCAAGAGCCAAAGGCAAGGGCAAGGCATGGGCTGATCTCACCGTCGCAAATGTCCCTCCTCCTCCTCCGACAGACGGCCCCAAACCAAAGAGGCGCAGTTACACGGTGGAACAAGGCACCGTCGTCGCCCAAATCTGGAAAGAGGAGACGTGCAACTCAATCCTCGACAGAGATCAACATGCCGAGAAATACTGGGGAAAGTGGCGGCGAGGTACAACGCCATGTTCGACGACGACCTCAACTCAAAGACAGTGAAGAGTTTTTTCGGACGGATCTCCCATTGGGTGAAGGAGTGGATGATCGCCTACGACAAGGCGACGAAGAAAAGGCCCAGCAGTGCCTCAGACGACATGGTCATCGAGCAAGCCCAGGCGATATACAGCGCCCGTGAAGGGAGCAGCTTCAAGCACTTTAGTGCCTGGAAAATCTTGCAGGACTATCCCAAATTCCTCCACCAAGAATTTCCCGACGTTCCGTCCATGAAACAGACGAAGAATACGGCCGAAAGCGCCTACACCTCATCTGGAACACCGCACGGAGCGAGCGAGGCAACAGAAGAGGAAAGCATGGCTCCCCCCCGCCCACAGGGATGAGACGCGGCAAAGACGGCCAGAGGAAAGGAAAAAAAAAAGGTCAGCGAGGAGGAGGAGTTCGGGTCGATGGTCGACTCTACAAATAAAAGGTTAAGCAGCATCATCGCAGCGAAGAACAACCTTGTCGAGGCAATGAGGGAGCGTGCTCGGGCGAAACAAGACGCCACCAATGCAAGGATCATCAACACGGATACGTCAAACTACAAGTCGGAGCAGTTGGAGCTCCATATGATGATGGTTGCCGATATCAAACGACGTCGTGGATGGACTTAGTTATTTTTTCCCCTACAACGGTTATATTTTTTTTCAAATATTCTAGTATTATTTTTTTTTTTCTAGCAATATAATTTTTTTTCTAGTAATGTATTTTTATTTAAATTAATGAAATTTTCAAATTTTTAAATTTTATTATTAAAATTAATATAAAATACAAATTCAAAAATTTCTTAGAGACAGTCTCACAGCAACTCACTATCTTTATTTCTAAAAAATCTTTAAAGATAAATTTTAAAGATACTATCATTCCAAGTAGTCTTAGGGTAAGTGACTCCGATTTTGAATTTTTAATGTATAAACAGTACTTCCAAAAAAGCAAAACAACAGAAAATACATAAAACGTAAAAAATTACATTTCTGACGCAGAGAAGTTAGCCTATTACATGAATTAGTTTTTGGAATTGTTTGGTGGTGATGCGTTGGAAGTTGTGAAAACCTAAAAGTGTTGGTTAATTTGTCAAATGGAGAAAGGACAATTGTTGTACACTTCTTGCATGTGAGCCACATTGGCCACAATGGATATATATTGGTGGCGTTTATTGTTGACTTTCACCCTCAAATATTTTCTTCATTCATCATTCTAAGGCTATCCACATCTCTTAGAGCACCCTAAGGGTGCTTTAAGAGGTGCTCTAGCACTCGAGCATCCTTAGAGCACTCTACCCTTGCAATGCAAGGGTGCTCTAAAGATGCTCTATTTTTAATGTTAAAAAATTCCCTATTTTCATTTATTAAATTAATTCATAAAATTTCATTAATAAAAATAACATTAAACATTACATTAATTAAAAAAAAACTAACATATTACAATAATTAAAATAAAAAAACATTACATTAATTAAAAATGCTAGACTACTCCCGTAGAGGTCCAAATTTCCGGTAGAGGTGCTCGGCGAGATCATTGGTAAGCCGATGGTACTTCTTTTGATCTCTCAAGTCGGCATTCCGTTGCATAAATTGCCGAAAGCAGATCGGAGTTGTCCGCAAGTGTACCCCGCTACTGGATGGAGAGTCGGAGTCCTCTCTCCAATTCTCCACATCTTCCCGCTCGTCTTCGATGATCATGTTGTGCAAAATAATGCAAGCGAACATGATGTCTCGGAGATGCTTCTTGTACCAGCACCGACCCGGAGCTCGGATTATTCCCCATCGGGCTCACTCCAAAGGCTCGCTCTATGTCCTTTCTGGCAGACTCCTGCATCTTCTTGAACCTCGCCGTCTTTAGGTCGGTTTCTACCCTCGGCGATTTGATCAAGGTAGGCCAACAAGGGTAGATCCCGTCGGTCAAGTAGTACCCCTTGTCGTAGCGGTGTCCGTTGACGGTGAAGGTGCACGGTGGAGCTCTATCCTCAAGCACGTCGGTGAACAAGGGCGACTGGTTGAGGACGTTGAGGTCGTTGTTGGAGCCGGCAACCCCAAAAATGGCATGCCAGATCCACAAATCCTGCGACGCCACCGCCTCCAAGATTAAGGTAGGCACGCCGTGATCGCCGCGAGTGTGGACACCCGTCCACCCTTTTGGGCAGTTCCTCCACAGTGCATGCAATCCAGGCTTCCGAGCATCCCTGGAAACTCATGCCTCAACTCGTGCATTTGGAGCAGACGCGCAGTGTCGGCAGCGTTGGGCTTCCTTAAGTACCGCTCGCCGAAGAGGTCGATGATTGCCCGGCAAAATTTTTTGAGGCAAAGCCGGCCCGTACTATCTCCGATCTTCAGATACTCGTCGAACGAGTCGGCAGCACCACCGGTCGCCAGTTGTCGCACCGCCATCGTGCATTTTTGCACCGCCGTTAGCCCCCATCGCCCGAGTGCATCTTGTCGATGCGTGAAGAAGTGGACGTTTTCCTCCAACGTTGTGCAGATGCGCAAGAACAGATGCTTGTGCATCCGAAAAACGGTGTCGGAAAAACTGCTCGCCGTAGGTGGGGTGGTCGGCGAAGTAGTCGGCGTGGAGGATCGCACACGCCGCTTCTCGGTCGCGTTCGACGAAGTCTCGCGCCCTCTTCTTCTTCTTTTTTTGCTCCGCTTGGTGTGCACGCATGTAGCGATCCACGTCCGCCATCATCTCCAGCACCTCGTTGTCGGTGCCACCCTCGACATATTCCTCCGACGAATCGGAAAAAATAAGTTCCTCCGATGAAGACATTTTTTTAGGATGAATTTGAGAGAGAAAGAGGATGATAAAATGGTGTGAGATATAAGTAAGAGTGTGGTGGTATTTATAGGTGAAAAAAAAAAAAAAAAAAAACACGGCATAGCCGTTGCCGCAACGGGCATAATTTTTTCTAATATATACGTTAGGCGCGTGCAATGCACGCGCCGTAATTTTTTTTTTTTTTTCCAAAACTGCTCGCGCGTGCCGAGCACGCGCCGGACTCGAGCTCGTCTCGAGCGCTCGGGCACGCCTCGAGCTCGTGCCGTCTGCCACGCGGGGTGCTCGAGCCACCCCGTGCTCGATGTGGTCTCGAGCACCCCCGCTCGAATAGCGTTGCAGACAGCCTAAGATACAGAGTTTTTTTTTTTTTTTTTAGCCCGTAATTTTGGGCAAGTTGTAATAAAAAGATAAATATTTGCGTGCTTGCAATTACAGGATAAAATTTTAAAAATTCGGTAATTGAAGAATAAATTTAAGTCCGATTGAATCAAATTACTCATTTTTCTCAGTCCGATGCCTACATGAACTTCAACAAAAAAATGAATTGGTCAAGCAATACCGTAATATAAAATCAAAATTTATATTGTATTTTGTGCAATATTTAGCTTAAACTTATAGCCATTTTATGAGATATTAATTTGGCTATATTTTGAAACTAGACAATATGGAGAATATTTTACTTTTAGAATTGAAATGGTTATGTGTCAATTTAGTCTCATTGACCTTGTTTTAAATTTTTAATTTTTTATAATATTTTTTTGTATAGTTTGAATCTTGCTTCTAAATAATCAAGTCGGGTACATATGTAGTTGCTAATTAGTTTTTGTTGGCCATATTGGAGGTTTAGAAATATTATTTGGTTTGTGTTGATTACGAAACTGCAAAAATTAATACTATATTTAGCCATGTAGCTATCAGCCGTTTAAATAACGTCATGTGGAAAAAATGTATAATTTAATCTGATCGGGCTCAAATTTATCCTTCAACTACCGAATATTTTAAATATTATCCTACAATTACATGCCCGCAAAAATTTGTCCTTCTATTATAACTTGTCCAAAATTACGGCGTAATTAAACTTTGTACTCTCATTCTAATTTATTACTTATATACAGATTACAGCTATATGCTTATTTTGGAAGACTGAAGAAACATTTACGGCAGCAATGTATTCATTCTCATTCATCTTTAACACATACAGATTACAGCTATATGCTTATTTTGGAAGACTGAAGAAACATTTACGGCAGCAATGTATTCATTCTCATTCATCTTTAACACATTTCCGAAAAAGAAAATAATTAATTTTCTTCAAAACTAGTGAAACATGCTCACTATCTATCTTTTGCCCTTCTTCTAAATTACCGTTTGAATAGTAATGCCTCAAGATAGATGGAAGGCAGGGAGTACTAATATGTGAGTAGATATATAATTCTAGACGGACAAAAATATTTTCCTGCATGACATTTAGGCTTATATATCAAATCAACTCAACCATATACTATATTTTAAAACATAAGCAAATTTACAAGCGGAGTTCCAACTTTCCCACGTAATAATAATAATAATAAGACTATCTGCAGTGGTGCTGTTTCTAAAGGGTGTCTTTAAGGATTTTTTAAAGATAGAGACAATAAGCTGCACTGGGACTGTCTCTAAAAGGTATCTCTAAAGAATTTTTGAATTTATATTTTACATTAATTTTAGTAAGAAAAATTGAAATTTTCATTAATTTAAACAAATAACTAGTACAATACATTAATTGAAATAAACAAATAAAAGCATTGCATTAATTGAAATTTAAAAAATAAAAAACATCCTACTCGTCAACCGGCCCAAATCGGCTCCAAAGATGCTCGATCAAATCATTGGTGAGCCGATGGTGCTTCCTTGCATCTCTCAATGCTGCGTCCCGTTTGAGAAAATTCTTCCTGGTGAGCGGAGCGGGGACTTGGTCTACATTACTATCCGGCGTTGTTTCTGTGTCCTCTCTCCAGTTCTCCGCATCCTCCCTCTCGTCTTCAATGATCATGTTGTGCAAAATAATGCACGTAAACATGATGTTGCGGAGGTGCTGTGTGTACTAGTTGCGCGCCGGGTTTCGGATAATTTCCCATCGGGCCTGAAGAACACCGAATGCCCGTTCGATATCCTTCCTCGCCGCTTCCTGCATCTTCTTGAACCGCGCCGCCTTCTGGTCCTTTGCAAGCGGAGGAGCCTTGATCAGAGCCGCCCAATCCGTGTAGATCCCATCGGTTAAGTAGTAACCGCCGTCGTAGTGTTTTCCATTCACCACGTACTGGCACAGCGAAGCTCGTTCTTCAAGAACGTCCTCGAATAAGGGCGACTAATTGAGGACGTTGATATCGTTGTTGGAACCGGCTATTCCAAAAAAGGCGTGCCAGATCCATAAATCTTGAGACGCCACGGCCTCAAGAATCAAGGAAGGCACGCCAATATCTCCTCGAGTGTAGGCAGCCGACCATGCCTTCGGGCAATTCCTCCACGCCCAGTGCATGCAATCCAGGCTACCGAGCATCCCCGGAAAGCCGTGCCTCTCCTCGTTAAACGCCCAGTATTATGAAGTGAGGTATTTATAGGGATGAATAAAAAAAAATCGGCTGAATTAACCGTCAAATACCCGTTGGATGTAAAGTAGCCGTTGTTCGATTTTTTTTATTTTTTTTATGATTGCACGCGCTTATTTAAAAAAATAAAAAATAAAAAATGCCAGAGCGTGGGCGCTACGCGCCATCTTGAGACAGTCTCGTCGCCACGAGACGGGCTCAAGCCGCCCAAACTTACACCGGGGTGTCTCGTCGCAGCGGGTGTCTCGAGCCCCCTTCGAGACAGCCCGCTGTGGGCAGTCTAATAATAATAATAATAATACCGATGCTTGTATGGCTATCATTCAAACTGATTTTCAGGAAGCTCACCCAAATGAAGAAGATCCATCAATAGATATTGTGTTGGAGCAATCAAGGATGTTCTCATAGAAAACTTCAAAAATAAAAAAGGAGGTTGTTCCTCTTCTATCATCTAGAAGTAGAAGACAACTAGACATTTTTAGTAGAGATAAAAATTGAAGAAAAGAAGACATGACAAGACATCTTGGTGAATCACCTCCCACTGGAATTATCTTCCTAAGACCACGATTATCGGAGCCCTTGGCTTGGTGTGGTTGCTGCCACATCAGCAAAAACATTATAAAAAAGGAAAAAATCTGGAAAGCAAAGCCACCGCGTTCGACATTTTAAGAAAACAAACCGTGTGGTCTCCCTCTCTCCTCAAAGTATTAACCAATGGGATGGAAACACTTGTCTCCATTTTATTGATTTAAATTTTTTTATTGAATATTAAGATAAAATTATTATATTTTTTATATATTATTTCAAAAATAAATAAAAATTATACTAAAATTTGTATTTTTTCATACTCTATAAATATAAACCAAATTTACTATAGTTTCACACATTAAAAAAAAAAACTATTATGCCAAATTTATTGATCAGAATTAAAAACGTTACAACCTATTATTGAAACTCTGAAAATAAATAATTACAACTAAATTAGCCGAAGATGTTGGGCTCATCCTTGATGATCCTCTATGTGTCCAAGTGCTTGAACGGAATAGCGTAACTAGCTAGTTTGGTATTGAGTGATAGTCGTCGCGAGGATCTGGTCGGCAGTAGCATCGGCCGGAGCTTGTTGGGCGAATAACTTGTGCAACACTTGAAATTTGGCGCACAAATACTTTACTCGCTTCCAGCGGTAGCGCAACTGAGTAGTGTTTCTCTCTATAGTTACATCAGGTCGAGTCCGATTGTAGCGATCGGTGATTTGGGTCCAGAATTCATTGTGGTCGATGAGAGTTTCAAGGCTAACAGCGACCCAAGCTCGGGCCAAGGCTTCCGTCTCAGCCTCGGAGTACCTATGTGAAGTCATTGAGAATATGAGAATGGAGAGAATTCAAAGAGAATTTAGAGAAGAATGAAAATTGGGATGAAATTTTGGGTGGAGATAATGCATATTTATAGGTGAAAATGAGAATTTAAAATATTGAAATAAAAATATATAATATTGAGGTTGTGGTGGTTGGGATGGTCATTGATAAACCACAAAAAATAGATGTGGTTGGGTTGCAAAAATATTGAGTATGTGGAAGAGAGAGAAATTAATTAAATATTGATAAAGGTGGCTGGTTGGGTGTGCCTGACCTCTGATAAACATGGTCTAAGGCTACATGATGGCTATCCTACCTATGTATAATGACTGCATTATTTTTGTAACTTTCTTTTTATAATGATGACTTATTTTGGATTCAAAAATGCATCATTACTTGTTTTAATTGGTACATTTGTTTTCTTTTCTATAAATAGAGTAGTTAGGAGGTTTGGAAAATAGGCTCCGAAATAGAAAATCCTTTCCACTCCCAAATTTTCTCTTTGTAAAATATTGTACGTGTGAAATTGCGCTGGAATAAAAAGCTATATTTGTAAGTTGATCTTCTTAATTCTTATTATGTTATTTTCTTATTATTTAAATTATTGTATGGATGGCCTTATAGGCTAAAATTCTTTATGTGATAAATTATATCAGAGCTATGTAACTATTATCATCATGGAAATGATATTATATGATGTAATATAGGTATTATAATAATTAATATGGTAGAATTGGGGTTGGCTTGAAATAATATTGGGCATGCTTAATGTCTCGTAAGACTTGTTTTCCGCACTGTTAACCCATTACATGGCCGTTGTTAAGGCTGATCAGAGGGTATTTTGTGCAATGTGTTGGTCTGAAGATTTTAAGTTGATGACAGATATTATTTTCGTGTAATTAGTGTACTGTGCACTATCCCTCTTAAATTCTACTATATTAATTGTTGTGGCACCTGGGCTCCTCGTATCATTCATAGGTTTATCAACTCTTCTGCATTGTGGATTTAATATAAATAAGGGCTTATAATAAACTCTGTAGTAAATAGCTATTATTCTGTTCCTGGTTTATAATTATAACCATGAATTTTTACATTTAATGTTAATGCATCTAAAATATTGATATCAGATAACGAAAGATGTAAATTTGGGTACACATCAAAATAAACTGGCCCATGAGCCAAACTAGTCTGCATTATACCTATTAAAGATTGTTTCCAATTTAAATTTCTACCGTCTCTTAAAGCTGCTATAAAGCTTTCTGGTATACCTCTTATGTTAAAGATTTAAATACAATTTGTACATGTCCTATATGAATAAATTTATGAGAATGTTTATAGGACAATAAATCACTATCCTTAAGTAATCTAATTATAACCATCATATTTTCCCCATTAAGAGGAATTATTTCTTCCGTAGTTTTAACTATCTATTTTAAACCAATTTTTTCAAAAATTCCTAATTTATATATTCAACTAGGTTCAACTTTTGGAATAGTCCATTTATTTAATAATTCTAAATTTTTAGACATATCATATTCTTCTTTCATATTATTTTTAATAGTATCCTTTCTTCTGATTAAGCTCATAATCAAGTTAGTGTTATGTGATATATTACATCTTCACTATCTAACTACTCCCCCCTTGGCTCTGATCCCATATGAGGAGCCCAGGTGCCACAACAATTAATATAGTACTAGAATTTAAGAGGGATAGTGCAGACTACATTGATTACAGGAAAATAATATCGGTCATTAGCTTAAAAATCTCCTGACCAATCGCACAAAATACCCTTTGATTAGCCTTAACAACGGCCATGAAATGGCGTAACAGTACGGAAAACAGGTCTTACGAGATTTTAAGCATGTCCAATATTATTTCAAGCCAACCCCAATAATAATAATAATAATAATAATAATAATAATAATAATAATCTACACATTTCATACAAAAAGACGGCCAGAGAAGTTTTCAACTCAGCCCTGATCACCCATCACTACATCATAACCTAGTTTTAAAAAAAAAAAAAAGAAAAAGAAAACGAATTTAGCACTTCACAAATTGAGGTCATGAGACAAATTATCATTAAGCTCTTCTCCAACATCAATAGGGGGGCTGACTCGCATCCTTTTTGCAGCATGCTGCTCGCCCAGCGACTCCGATACCCATTCTCGCTCAACACCACCATTATCCTGCTCTCGTAACCCGGGCAAAAAGTTTGAGGGCGGCACGTGTTGGTTAATCTCATTGTTGGAGTCGACCGTCTGATGCGGGCTGTCAAACTCAACATTCAACTTGTCAGCAGATGCAAAGGCAGGAGTATATACAACCTCAGCCTCATCCAAGAGGGCGTGATCGTGCAGCTTGTTTGCTTCGTGACCAAGCTCCGACATATTCTTCACAAAAAAGGAATTGCCATTTGAGGCACTGATGTCATCAAGACCTTGAGATTCCTCAGCATTAAGCAGTGCTCCTAAAGACAGGCAAAATTAAGTAGTCAAGCCACATAGTTCAATGTACACACATCATCAATGGTTATGATGCTAACTACTTCACCAGAGTCGTGGTCTGATGTGACAGGAGTCAAGTCAGTGTCGTCTGGTGTAGGTTGGTAAACTGCCTCTGATCTATAATCTTCTTCGGATGGGTAGGGAAAATTTGGTACTTCCGAAGTGACACCATCTGGATGCTGGAAGGCATGTTCGGCTAATTCTGTGGTTACAAAACACTCGCTAGCTTTCACCTCTCCCTGTTTAAAGACTAGCAATTATGAGCGACATTCATCAACAAAAGACATGCAACAGATGCAAGGTATAGTTATGCAAGAATTTCATCAACAAAATTAAGTGGATGAAAATAACCATCAACAGTCTCTTGATTCTGAACTGAGCTGTGCGCGAAAGGAGTTTTCAGTAAGTATGTCTAAGACGAAAGACTCCTATTATTTGATAAAGTAATATTTTTCATAAACCCAGAAGGAACACTAAACCCCAAAGGCACCACAATTATGCTTTAATGAATTAGTAAAGTCAGTATGCTGGGTCGTCGAGGGAATGGGCTCTTTCTCAAAATTTGCATATCAAATGAATGATGGTATAACACATGTAATTTACAGATCAAATCAAGAATTTAGATAATAGAGATCAAACACATACATGGACAGAGTAAATTATTATTGAAACTGAAAGAAACCCTCAAATTGGTCAATAAGTTTCTTGCAAATTAATTAAGACTTTGTGGAGCGTTTTAGATCTTGTTCTCATACAAACCATCAAAGTTCATAGACCTCAAGGTCAGTGTTGATAATGTTTTATCTGCTGCAAAATTATATCTTAAGAAAACAGCAGAAGTGTATGTGTGTTGGCATAGCTTAATGCCTAAGCGAAAGGTCTCAAAGTTCAAGTTCACCGTGGCGGGGTCTTTAAATTTTAATGTTACGATTACCAAAAATATAATAAAAAGAAGACGGTAGAAGCTGCTAAATGCTTTTGGCTATACTTACTAAACATTAAGCTTCTTATGATGAAATAGAAGGCAACGCATTAGCCAATGTTAAACTGTTATAGCTGATTACAGGATATTAGTAATGAAGTGAACTTTACAAACGAGGTAGATTCCTGTTCTCAAGCACCAAGAAAAATTATAAATCCCAAAATGCATGCGTCTTTCTATAGCCTTTCAAGACCCATATTACCCATTAATTTTTCAAGACAGGCTCTGAAGTAAAGAAGTTTCACACAAAGAAAATACACACAGACAATAGAGAGTCATATCACAATAATCCATATAATCATCAAAGTTGAGTTAGCAAAACCAAAGTGCATCAGAGATTCAGAGCATTTGAAGTACCTCTGTCAGAGGAGCCGTGTTTTTCAACTCAAAAATTGACGCTCTGCTTTCTAAAGCTCCCCAAGGCGCATCAGTAAAAGATTCTGGAGCAGATACTTGCTTAAACAACTCCTTCAAAACCAATCCTGAAGTACTGGTACATTGGGTGCTCCTTGCAGATGTACTAGGTAGTAAAGTCATCTCGATGCCATGCCCGACCTGACATAGTGGGCTCTCGTGACAGTCACCCAAACGATCAGATTTAACTGTAAGCTGAAGGTCATTCTCAAAACCGTGAGTGGAGTTCAGATCTTCACGGGAAAAGTGCATGTCATTCCCACCGGAAGGAGGACAGTCTTCAGATTTGGAGTCAAGCAGACTACTAACTAATTTTTCAATATGAGTTCTCTTAATGGAAGGTTCAGCAGGAGGAAACCAATCTTCTTGAAGCTGAAAACGTAGAGATTGGTCACATTATAATGTTTACTAGAGCACACGATAAATTAATAATAATAAAAATAAAAAGCCTCATTTCTTAACAAATGCTGCTAACAAACAGAAAAGGAAATAAGACAATAAGAAAAGCAAACCAACAACAAGAGACGAAGCCCAAAAACGTGTGGATGATTTCAGATGCAGACCATCAGATAATATAACCTTAAAGAGTGGAGAATATTAGCTGTAAATGAAGTAAAGATTAACCCATTACAGGTACAGTAAGATCTGTTTTGCTATTCAACCCAAGCATAAAGTTCAATAATATTAGAGGCACTTAGCTCAAGAAGAGTCAACACTTAAAGAAAGTACTAGCATTTAAGACGGCTGTTTGTCTAAAGCCATACAAGAGTTATTAACCACATAAACATATCAGCTTTGCCACAAAATATGCCAAATAAGATGCTTAGGAGGTAGGAACAAACACTTCATTCCCAAGTTCTTTCTTGGGTAAGGTTATATAGAGTACAACGAAACAACTAAGGATAAACATTCAAAGAGCAGTAGTAAGTTTGTAGAGGAGATAACAGAGTACTTACAAACTTAGAGGATGATGTAATCTTGTAGATACTGAAGTCAGCGGGAACTTCCTCCAGAAAGAGCTCTACATAGTGAAGCAAGAAAAGGCCACAGTCATATGAATTTTGTTGCTGCGGTAGCTGCAGAATCCAACAACTGGAGTGAATGATCATATCGCCCAAAGATAACAAGTAAGGACCGTCAATAGATATATGCAAATGCCATCCTAATTACTAATCATCAATCAAAGGAAAAGGTAATGCAAACTGATGGTTCCCATAAGTCGTCAAGAAAAAGATGAGCCCATCAAAATGAAGAGAACTAGCCTTTACAAGTTAGTTAATTTTGACTTCAGGCTAATAAATGATCTATGAGCATAACATCTCTCAATTTTCAGACTTCTGATTAAACTTAAGAGAAGAAGCTACATATATAGGAGGAGATTAAATCTATCATCAAACAGAAAATAATTCAAGAGGGACAGCAGCAAGGTAAGGAACATAACATCTCTCAATTTTGTACAATGAAAGCCTATTAAGGAGTCAATATTGAAAACACAAGTATGGCCTAAATGAAGGTCATGAAAGATTATCATTAGACAAGAATAAATTAATTTAGCAAATGAAGAAAGAAAATTATATAATCAATATTCAAAGTATTGAGTTTGGCGTGGTTATAATAGGATAAATTTCTTGAATCAGTTTCAAATCCTCACACTATATAAGATCTCTAGATGATGTAGTTTATGGCCTTATTAGATACCTCTTTTAATTCTACCATGCTCGTCAAACAATGTACGAGCATAGATACTAATCATGCATACCTCAAGGGGTACAAACTTTAAATTTTTGAATTTGGAACAGAGACCATCTTCACATGTTCCTTTTTGCCTTTCTTTCCACTCCTCCCATAAATAACTGCCAAATCAAATTACAGATGAAAACCCAAACACATCAGTAAACAATTTAACACAGGAAGAAAAAAAACAAAAGCTGAAGAAATTATAAACTGAGTGCATAGATAGATCCAAGTTTTACGGGGATATAGTTATGTGCCGATTATGCAATATAGTCCATTTCCACTTTCACAGGTCATTTCAGTATAATCTATATTGTGCTGATTAGAGTTGACCTTTACAAATAGGATTTTCTGGCTAACTATTTCCATAAACTGGATAAGTAGGGTTATCACATAAAAGAAAGGCATTTCTTGCATAACCATCCCAAACCTCCTACCAGCCCAAGAACAAAGGGAATAGTTGGTTATTGCCTTATCCTGGATTTGTTATACAATTGTCAGAATTTTGCATGCTTCAATTTTGTGTGTTGATTGGGATACCAAAACAAACAACCACAGGCTCTCACACTTTGTGAAAAAGAAACATAGGCAAACAGAGTAACAGCATACCTTTGCATAAGATCTTTGAGGCCAGAATGAGTTCCTCTCAAAGAATCCATATGCAATATACAAGGCACTCTTCCCGACTCGCCATCCCCATCTGAAACGTGGCAATGGCAACGGAAAAAAATAAAAAAATTTACAACAATCAACTGAAAATATTTTATGTTATAGTATCCAAATTGTGAAGAACTTGCCTTTATAGCTCGCAACTTCGCCAAAGTAACAAATAACGATAAGACTCCAATGGAGACTGCCATAGCATTGCATTGTCAGTTACCACTTTCCATGCCTTGATACCAGAATTTAAGCTCAGAAAATCTACCAAAATCTCAATTACGGTTTATGTTAAGTTTCTTACTTGTAGTTGACGGGAATCACAATGAAATCCTTTTCAAGTAAATTTACTTTTCTTGTCCATTTACGAACACGCTGGAAAGCTGCCTTGCCGTCAAAAGCACTGGATGGATCTTTGTCCATGTCGGCCAGCTTTCGAAAGAAGAAACTATTGAAGAAATGATACTTTGTCCTCGTATCCACATATAGTCTAGTCTTCAAAAATCTGTTAAACAGCAAGAGCAAAGTTGAACAAAAATTGAGAAGTTATCAAAAACCAACCAACAACTAAGAAAAACATAATGACCTAAAAAGAACTCGGAGCTATTTTCAAGGGTTGTGTACCCATCCAAAGAACTTGCGGCAAGTGACATGGAACGGGTTTTAAAAAAATCTAGTAAAAGGTTGTTTGAGTGGAGGAAGGGTTATAGGGACTATAAAAGGAAAGTGCAAGTTCTTTGGGGATGTACCAAAAAGTAATGTGGTGCAAGTTCTTTGAGAACTGTCCAAAAAGGAATGCGGTGCAAGTTCTTTGGGGATGTAGGCAGTATCATTTTTGGGAAGGCGGTGGGGGTGAGGGTCGGGGTGTTATCAATTGTTATATACATCATCAGGTCTAGCCATAACAAATCACTGCAGAAACCCATTGTCTCAAAAGCAATGTAGAAGAACTTGGGGGGTGCAGGGGAATGCTGGGGAAAAATAACTTTTATATTAGTGTACGAACTTACTTGATGTAGAAGTCTATGATTGTATCATTAACAAAGGTATCTGGTAGTAGAAGATCTACGTCTCTCTTACTTATGGAAACAGCATCAGGATCACCTTTTGGATAAACCACTTCTTCAAATGGCCTATCGAATCTGAAACAGTTAAAAGTAGCTTAGTCCACATAGTGACTGAACAAGCAATAATAATAATTTACTTGCTAACAGAGTATCTTTTGCAGATTTCTCAGATTGCACATTAATGAATGTTCTCAAATATACAATACGTCCTGTCACTAGTAGCAGGACCTAATAAATCTCCTTGTTGACCAAGCATTATAATACACAGGGAGTGTTTTAAGTAAATTGCCTCCTATAAAGAAGAAAGGAAGGAAAGATAATCCATATCAAGATAACTCTCATAGACAACTACCACGGGAATGAATTAATTCAGTCAGCTTAAAGCATATTCATAACTGGAATATAGTTGACCACCGGACCACCAGACATTGCAAAAAACACAAGTCGCAGCTCTTCACTAGTTAAAGTGATAAATAATGGTATCTACTTAAGTCTGAACTTGGGATTAAATTAGAGAAAAAAATGGATTTACCCTCAATATGCTTTTGCATTAAACTGCAGAATTGCAAATTTAGATTGTATGTATGCAAACTATGTAAATATCCAAAAAAAATATCCAATTGTTTCTCATGTAAACACGAGCTGTTCTCAATCTTCCCATTTACATAGTTCATATTCTTATTCAACTGCTTCCTCAACTTAATGCTAAGAAAATAAATGTGAAAAGACTGGCATCTATTACGTCACAAGAATCAGTAGTAACATCATATTTTATATCCAATTTATATTTTACATATTTCCAGATAGATTCAATATCTTACTGACAAAACCAATCTTTACAAACTAATATTTCTTCACTCACATGAGAACATAAAAATTCATCAGATGATAGCATTCATAAGAATATGAAACTCAAACAATCACCAGGCACCATTACACTCACTTGGGAAAGTAGCTTCTTGAGAGCATCAAGTCTTCCTCTTCTCTCAAAGATGAATCCACCCCAGTGCTTCAAAAGAAACCAAGCAGCAAATGAATAACAAAAGAATAATAAACATTTTATGAAATTAGCCGCAACTCTTGAAGATCTACATAAAAGAGGTTTACTGGACTACACTTGCTTAAGAATGTATATGCTACAATATGCATCCTACAATCAAAGAAATTCATATAAATGTTGATATTATAGGATTATGAATATAGATTCATCATGCAATACTTTTATAACATACTATTTCCATCCACAATATACTTTCCTAGGAGGGAGTGGCACAGGTTTTAATAAAAAGGTGGTTGAGTGTGTTGTGAGTGGAGAAAGGGTCCCCACATTGAGGGTATTAATTAATTGAGATAGTGCTGGGTCATATGTTGTATTTTAGGTAAATAATGAGTTGATAAAGTAAGGGTAGAGGGGAGTAATTTGTTGTGGGTTAGTGTTTAAAAATAGAAAAAGAACATTTTTCATGAACGGCCCGAAAAGGCAAGATAGGAAAGTTATTCGTGGATAGAGGGAGTACTATGCATCATAATGCTACTATGATAATATCATCAAATATTCTTCACGAATCTTAATAAAATATACATAGAGAACACTAGTCATGGCAAAGAATTCACCTCAAGATGACTTTCTAATAACAATGTTATTCATGTCCAGATTTTTTCCGATGGCTTGTGTAAGTAAAAAAATAGCTTTTGGCAGAACATGAGCTCAATTGAATAAAATTTTGAAGTGGAAAAGAAAGACTATTAAACAGAATATTGGCTAATGGCTAATGCATGCATTTTTTAAACCATCAATCATTGTCATGCCAGCAAAATAATATCCAATGTCTTGTTGACTCTTTCCCTTGCTTAAAAAGCCACCAGACTAGCAAAATTATATGAGAGTTCACAAATTGCTACATGATTAAATTGGAAAGCACTAAACTGCACCCAGAGCACATGACATGATATATCCCTTAATTCTCAGATACTATTCCAGCTTAAATAGCACATGAAACACATTCTGCCACCTTTCACAAGGTTGAAAAATTACGAGTAAGGTAGTATGAGCACCTTCCAGTGAAAAACATCACAAAGAATCACAATCACGTGTGCTAGAAAGGAAAGGAATTTCCTGACATCATAACCAACGGAAGTTAATTCTTATAGCAAATGTAGTGTGTTCAAAATACTCACTCCAACAGGACATTCCAAAGTGCCTTGTATTCGACATTCAGCAATTCAACCGCTTCACGTTTCTCATACCAATTAGAATCAAAAGTCGGAAACTTCAACTCCTGGAGTCCTGATACAGCACATAGAGCAACAGATATGAGATCCATCAGCAGCAGGAAGACAATGATTCTAACAGAGATCAAAATGAATAGCAATTTTATAAGAGACAAATCCATCTTGATTAAAAGTTCTTTGAAGACAATAATGAGATCCATCACATAGAGCAATAGATATGAGATCCATCAGCAGCAGCAAGACAATAATTCTAACAGTGATCAAAATAAATAGCAATTTCATAAGAGACAAATCCATCTTGATTAAAAGTTCTTTGAAGACCCCCAACTTCTGGTTTCTATCTAATAATCTGAAGTGTACCCTTTTGTATTGGGTATAGATGCCTCCAATCCATCTTATCTACTGCAACTATTGATATATACATTATGGTGTATTACAAGCCTAACTCATTTTGACCCATACCCAATCCAGTACACTATCTCAAAACCCTGCTTCAGATAAAATGAGTATACAGTAGATTTTGTCATATTGCTAGGGCAGAAGAAAAAAGAAATAACGTACATTATATACAAATAAACAACTATTAATTGTTATGCGTATATATATATCCTCTGAAGAACTAACCAGATTTTCCTAAATCTCTTCTGGTATGTATTTAGCATTTGTATAAATCTTCCACTTCCTCTTTTCTACAATTAGGTTATTTTTGTATTTGTTCCCCATTTTTCCTTATTTCTTCACATGTCACTATGCATCGGTTATTCTGTTTCACAGTGCAAGCATCTTTAAACGAGAAATGTAAACTTTCCTAAGCAGATAAGAGGCCATTTTCCTCAGCTCGAGCCTCGATGTGTTACATATTTATGTTTTCTCCAGAGTTGTTAAAACCCCTTGATTTTTGGGAAGACAGTAGTGTCATGTTTGAAGTAGGACCGAACTTCCAATAAACATGCAAATCAACTTCCGAATAAACTCATACAACTGGGAAATATAATGTCAAAGACCAGCACTAAAATAACTCTAAAGTTTTCATGCCCGAGCTCTAGTTGAATGGTCAAATTCTGATATACGACTGAAAAGTTGACTCCATTATGATCATGATAGTACACTTGCAATAACTTACTATGGCACAAGGTAATGTACTTAACTACAGATGCTTATCAGTCATATGTAAATCAGAAAATTAGTGATGGTAATTAGAGTATAATTTAAAGTAATGTCCAGCCAAAGCTTACAAGTTTACATAATTTAATGCTCAATAAAACGAAAAATTGAAATTTTAACTAAACAAAGCCCATATTCTGATGTCTGGTGGTCGTTGATTGATACGAGTAGAAACATAATGCATTCAGCGTAATAAAAAAATGTGCTATGATAGCATCATACTGGACATCTCATAAAAGTGCAACAATAAACTTGTAACATGAGCAAAGCAGTAAAAGTAAAAAGATCAACCAACCTGAAGCATTGTGGATAACGTCAAATTCGGCTTCTGCTGAATCTTTTGCAATCAAAACTATATTTATCGTACCAGCCTCGAACTGAATAATGGTAAATTTTTATGTATATCTCAGCTTTGTAATGTATGAAGCCCATAAAAATATAACTAGCACAGCATATTTACTTACCCGAGCACTCCACTGAGACTGTATTCTGACAATATCTTCAATTTCTATATGAATATGACAAGTTTCTTCATCTCCATAGATGATTCTACTTCTAGCTTTAACATAACTTCTAGAGAAGCATACCACAGAATCCATATACCGTGTACCTCTGTAATCCAGATAATCAGCGTAGAAAACAATTTCCTCCCTCTCATCATCCTGCCAAATGAAAAGACTAGTAAACAACTCTTGAGAAAATAGAAAATGAAAAAGCAATAAGCATTTCAACATCAAAGCTTCCAAATCACTACTTCTATAGCTACCATCACAAAGTAGCTTATAATTTACATCATTGACAAGATAAATGGAGATCAATGAATCTACTAGTTAATGATTTTCTTTAGCAAGTTTGCTACAAGCTCATAAAGTCAAAGACAGGAAGCTATACAAGAAAAGGGTTCCAGAATAGTATCGAAAACAAACATTACATCATATGTGGGAATAGTCACTTTGATTTTCTTTGAATAAGAGACAAGATCCTTTTAAAAATATTTAGCATCTCAGTGGCAACCAGAAATAGGTATTTATCCCTTGTCCGGGAAGAAAAAAGGTATGAAAAGAATACAAAGGTGGTTCTGTATTCTGTAATATACGATGCTTACCAAATCCCCACCACCGAAACAGTTATCAGATGACGGTCCACCAGAAGAAGCTGATGCAATGAACAAAGATGATAAGTAAAGGTTCTGCTTCTACAAAAAATCAATTTTAAACCAAAATGCATCCTTTCTAAAACAAATTTAAAGGAACAGGATAAGTAAAGCAAGAAAATAAACAAGATTTGTTGAGTCAAACCATTATTGTTTGAAATATCAGATGGAGATCTTTCAGTCATGCTGTTAACGACATTTGAGGTCAGGAAATTTGACTTAACCTGCAGGAAAGAACAATATGGAGTCAAGAAGCACCTTTTTTGGGTCCAAGACAGAGCGAATGAATAGAAACGTTTACGTACAATGCATGAAGACACTGGAAATGCATAATCTGAATGGTCCTCCACTCGCAGAGTAGCACCAGGACTTGAACCATAGTCCACATTAGAAAAGACATTTCCAGATTCAATGTCTTTAATGTCTGTAGCTTGTCCATGGCTAACAAAATCATTACATAGAACATGGCTTAATTCAGGCGTCTCCTCAGCATAACTTTCAGCTGCAATAACCAGGCAAGTGAGCATGGAAATAATAGCATAGCTTAAACAACTTCACATAAGCAACAAGAACCAGCAAGCACCAGTTGTGTAGAGGTAAGTGAGCATGATATATGTTAAACAGAGCACACATCTAAGGGACTCTCCATGAGCAGAGCAAGACAGAAAAATAAATTCCAAATTCATGAAGGGCATGTAGGGTTCAAAACCTAAAAGCTTCGTAAACCCAAGACAGAAAAATCGGTTATCAAAAAATAATTTTGGAAAGATATCACCAAGACTCATTCTGCTCTTACATCTAGACTATTGCATCTAATAATTTAAAAACGATAGAAAAGAATATGTTGTTGGCTGATGTAGCATACGTTCATCAGTTAATAATTTAACATTTCAAATTTACAATCCTGAGTTCAAAATTACATTAATTGAGAGCATTAGAGCTTTTTGACTTTTTTTTTTTCTAATTTAAAAAATAAATCTTACAAACACAACTACAAGAGCTTTAAGAACATAGAAAATATACATATTAATTGCAAGAAAGAAACGATATAGTTCAAATCATTATTCAAGCACGACAAAAATAATGAAACAAATGCTTGCACTAATTATCCAAATACCAATCTAAGTAGATCACCAATTTATAGAAAGTTGATTAGGACTAAATATTAAGCAACAAGTTAAAACTCAAAATCAGATAGCATACTGGTTTGCTCCAGTTAAATTTAAGCAAATAGCCACAATTCAGAATGTTACCCTGTTAGCATGGATGCACAGGAGTATTATAAGTTTATAACAGAATGAAAAGCCTTAAGCCCTATCACTTATTTTAAGCAGGAATTTTTTTGTATCAGTAATTTACCATTAGCCAACTGAGAATCAGATGGTGGTGTAGTCACTTATAGAAGTGAACATGCTAAACAAGCAGATGATAAAGGAAGAAATAACAATTACTTTTGCCTTCACTTTTAGAAGGTCAAATTAGATTATATGTCCACTTCCACTATACAACTCATCTCCTATGTGTGTTTCAGCAGGGCATCCAATAATTCTTTATACTTGCCATCGAGCACACAAGGTTGCAGACGCCTTCAGAAATTAGAATAAACACAAGAATCAAAGAAGAAAGGAATACACAACTTAAATTTATGGTCTTTCCATATATCACAAAGTTAGTACTATCATTTAAGCAAGACTCATTTTTACGATATTTTGAGTTCTATAAAAGTGTAATTCTACAAATCCAAGTGGAAGATTCCATCCACATACATGACAGAAGGCCGTGACAGTGGACAGTATCTTACCATTGAGAGCCTGAGGACACCCAAATTTGGGGTCAATATTTTCGACAGTCCTTTCAGTCAGCATGTCTTCTTCTTTGAACTCAAACACGTCGAAAGATTTGCTTGAACTCTTCATCCCCTTTGTTTCAGTCATATTCTCATGTCTACAAATCAAGAATTCACTGTGTAAGACCAGGATTATTACCAGTTACAGTATTGGAGATGAATACGTCTAAGAAGAGAGTTAAGAGCTCCGCTAGGGAATCTGGAATTTCATGGTCAATGAAAAGGAGGCGACACATTGGCAGCAAATGTACCTCCTCCAACTAAAGTTTGGGAAAAAAGATTCCACCGCGACTTTCAGAATTTCTTAAGTAATAACATCTCATAATTAAATAATAGAATCCAAAACTACGGGTAGCATTTTGGTATGGTCGCATTGATGTTCGCCGCCATCCCTATTTTCACAATCTGACACTTGTTAGTTATCTTACGCACCATATAGATTTTATACAGTTTTGTGAGGTCACAGTGGATTTCGCCACCAATAACCAAAACAAGTACGAAAGCTATTTGAGCTAATAACCATCAAAGCAATTGCTATAAATTTCATAAGAAAAATAATAATAATATGATGCTGAAGCTTGGGAACAAATTCACAAGAGGCGGGAAACAAAGCCGACCAAAACAAAAGTTCATAACAACCAAAAAGCTAATTATTGAAACAATGCAAATTCTGACATAATTCATAAGAACCAGAAAACTTCGTAGTTGGTGTGGAGCTGTTTTAGGGTGGGGAAGGGGGCGGGGTAGGTTTTGATCATTAACCCCAAAAGGCTGAGTAGGGCGTGTCGAATTTGAGAATTGAAAAGAAAAGGTACCTTGAAGAACCAGCGAGAGGTGGCCGGCGGCTACTTCCGCAGCCCGTAGGGTTTGGCCGACGGCGATCTCTGGTTTTGCAGGTGAAGTTTTGTGAAGAAGGAGCTGAGTGGGAGCGACGATTCCTAAATTTGCCGTTGCAAATTAATTTCTCTCTCTCTCATGTTTCGTGCAGTAAATAGCAATCACTTTTACCGCACCAACTCACAGTCGCGAGAGTCAATCAATAATAATACTACTATCAATACTAATGAATTTCGTCATTTTCGTGTGCTGCTCTCAACAATTCATATTTCATTCATATTTTGTGTCCCATTTTCCAATATAAATATTCCAGAATAAAAAAATTAGTTATTTGGGATTTTGTTAACCAATCGATCACTTCTTTTTAAAATTATAAGAATAAGAATTTGTGTCGGATTGTTAAATACTGTTGTGTGAAAAATGTCATTTTTAAACAGTTAATAATACATTAAAAAAAGTTACAATTGAAATTTAATCTATCCACTTTTAAATAAAAATACCAATTTCAGGTAATTACCACCACTTATCAACTTTTCAGAGAAAAGAAAGTCAAGCGAATTTTAGTTAAATTAGATTAGTTTGACGTTCTTACTTTCTAGGATGAAAAGGACAAAGATTGGGTCCGATTAATTGGGTAGCTTCTTTTTTTTAAAAAAAAAAAATTCGTGGAAAGCTGCTGTATCTATTTTTGTTGTGTAGTGTATAAACTTTCGTCCTTGTACAGTCCAAGTACATATATGACATGTTCGATTTATATAAGCGTTAGTAGGGATTAAATTTAAATATCTCAGTTCCAAAAAGCTAACTCTACCACTAGGTCATTTCTAAAAGGGACAACTAGCTTTATATATATATATATATATATTTTTTTTCATATCGTGGGAATCCGCAGCAACTAGCTTTTTATATTAGATATGATAACAAATAGCAAGTGTAGAAACATCAACGTCAAATCTGTACCTATATCTATTACTCCCTCCGTCCACAAAATAGTTGTCACTTTTGCTATTTAAGTTTGTCCACGAAATGGTTGCCACTTTTGCTACTCCACTCACATATAGGACAGTTACTCCACTCATAATAATACTCACTATCATTCACTACTACCTATCATTTTCTTAAAACTCGTGTCGTCCAGAATGTGGAAACCATTTCATGAACGGAAGGAGTATTATAAAGAAACAGATTCTTACAAAATTTAATTTGTCTAATATATTCTTATTATTATATTTATTTTAAGGGTAATAAGGTAAATCTATATTATATTTATATAAACTTTAATAATAGTTCTACTCCTATTATAACTAAACTTAATCCATCAATTAATAATATAGTCCTATGCATACTATAACCTCTTTATAAATAATCCTACTCCTATTGTAACTAAACTTAATCCATCAATTAAGAATATATTCTACTCATACTATTAATCTCTTTTTATTGAAAAATTATACGTGCAACGCACGTAATCACCCGTTGATTCTTATTAAATAACGATAAATCGTAAAATAAGATATTCGCTCATGCAAAATTCAAAAGAAACTTCTAATGTTGTGAACGAAAACATTGGATAATAGTGAGAAAGAGTCATTTTTGTTGTTACGAAGAGCTTCTATTTCATTGATAGTATTTTTCGAAGTAGAGAATCATGACGAGGTGCTTTATATAGCAACAACTTGCAACCAAGCTCAATACAAATAAACCTAACAACTAAAATTAATAAATACTAGACATAGTTACTTGTAGACAATACCAAAAGACTCTAATAATAAATCAAAGTATAATGAAATTGAATCTAGAGCGCTCCTAACCAACCACAAGCTGTCTTGTGTTTGAAACCATCAATCTCCAACTCAGATATTTTGTCACACAGTGAAAGTGAGTTGAACTTAATTCCAATTGACTTAATTGTTTTCCTTGATCTTCAACATCTGCATATGTGCAATATCTTCTAATACATTTACCCTTTAAAATTCCAATCCAAACTTTATTATCTATTTTGTTTGAAATCTCCATCTCGACTTAATTGTATCCTTCACACCCGATTGTAATAAAAAGATAAATAAATATGAGATAATGTGGAAAAATAACCATTTTCGAAAGATAAAGATAAATTTTAACTATTAATTTTTAAAAGATAAATACTAACCAAAATATCTGTTAAATTACTTTATTGTCCTTGTTCTTAATTCTTTTACAAGATTTTATTTCTTCTTTCTCCCTCTCGTTACAGACTTACAAGTAAGGTACTGGTTCTCTCTCTTCGTTTCGTCGGTCACCGCCGCCATCTTCACGCCGTCGCCACCCTCTCGTCGCCCGTCACCGCCGTTGCCTTCACACCGTCACCAGCCTCTCATCTCTCATCGCAAATCTATCTCTCACTTTTCCTTTTATGTTTCTCTCTCTAAAAACAAAAGATGCAACTTTTCCTCTACCTCTTCTCCAGTTCTCCATCTCCGGTGGAACTATGAACCATGCCATCACATTCTCTACCCCTATTGCTGCAACAGCGGTGGTACTTTTCCCTCTCATCTCTATCTCTATCAAACCCTAAGAAAGCCTCAATTTGAAACCCTAAATCCCAAATCGAAATCTCTGACGCCGCGTATCTGCGGCAGCCACGAACGGTGCTGCAGCGACCACAGAGATGTCCTCCGCCGAATTCTGAATGCACGCCGTTCTCCGCTGCCCACAGCACCATATCGAGAATTGAATTAAGGCTAAATACATTAAAATAACCCAAAGTATACCTATTTACACTAAAATAACCCGTACTTTTACTTTTACATCAAAATAACTCAAACTATCAAAATTTTACATTATTTTGACCTCCATTAGTTTTTCTTTTCAAAGTCGTTAAATTTGCTATTTTTTTAAATGAACCCTTATTTCTTTGTTTTAAATGCTTTTTTTTATAAAGTTTATAAACAAATGATTTTTTTCATCATTATTCTCTCTAAACATCTTGCTTGCTGTTCAATTTTGAGCCGTCATATTGCCGATATATTCAATTTTCTCAATAAACTTATCATCATGGTAAAACTGTAGATCAATCATTCCAATATTGTCATCACACATTCTGCGTGAAATAACCTAGTGAGAAGAACTAAATGAAAAATTATGACTTATAATGAAAAGTAACGAACAAGTCAAAGAAATTAATTTGGCAAATTTCTATTTTCTTCTATTTAGCAATTTTGACCTATGAGCACGAAATTTCAGTTATGCAATATTATTTTTACATAAGCTCACTAGCAATATCCATTACCCAAAATTAATGGCAAAAATAATGAAAATGAAATAAAAGAAAGACAAATTTTCACAGTGAAGTTCTCAATATTGATTTCTTAATAGCTTCGTTCTGGAAAGTTAACAAAGGTCATAATAATGTAAAAGTTTGAGAGTTTGGGTTATTTTGATGTAATAGTGAGAGTATAAGTTATTTTAGTGTAAATAAGTATAGTTTGGGGTATTTTGATGTATTTGGCCTTGAATTAATCACTATTTTGTGAGATTAATGGGCACACAGACTTTGTGTTTCCAAATTTGAATTAAATGATTAAATATTACTAATTAAAAATAAGTTTTTTTTAACAACATTGCAAGGAAATTTTAATACCGCGTGACGAAGGACTCGAACCCGTGACCTTTGGCCCGGACATTAACCTCACTACCACTAGGCTAACACACACACACACACACTAATTAAAAATAAGTTGATGTACGTATGTATGCATGTTTACATTTATGTATTTATGTTCATGTATGTCATGTATGTATTTGTATATGTCGTTTATGTATTTCATTTCATGTATGTATTCGTGTATGTCATATGTATTCTATGTATGCCATGTATGAATTTGTGTATGGATTCATGTATTCATGTGTGTCATCTATGAATTTGTGTATGCATTCATGTATTTATGTATGTATTTACAACCATGGTAAGGAATGATATTTTGGTAAAACTAGTTAGTATTTATCTTTTAAAAATTAATGGTTAGAATTTTACTTTATCTTTTCAAAATGGTTATTTTAATTTCTTTTTTTTAGTATAAATTTAATTTTATTACCAGTCAACAAGAACGAGCACAAACTTACAAACCACACAACCCTCAAACCTCCCAAACTCAATCAGCTAACATGCTAGCTAATGCTATATCCTTCCTACTACATATCGAGACCTGAATTTTACATCTTCGGATCACTGCAGTAGGATCTTGGTACCTATCTTGGAATCTTCTTAAATTCCTCTCAACCCACAAGTTATAAACTGCCACTGAAAAAATAGTTCTATACAATTTCTGTTTTCCTTTCTTTGCATGGCAGTTCATATGCAATAACATCTTCTCCTGCTCCTATCCTTCACTGTGTCTCTGAAAACCGCTCCATGCCAACAGATCCTTCCAAACTTGACTGGAGAATGTGCATTTAAAGAACAAATACTCCATTGTTTCACTCCCTTGCTTGCACAGACAACATTCACTTTCACAAGTCACTCCAATTTTCAATAAGTTCTCGCATGTTGCTAATCTCACAAGTAATGCAAGCCATGTTATGAAAATAGTTTTTCTAACTTTTCGCCCAATAAATATATAGGATGACACACAAAAATTATTTTGAAAGTAGACTTAGTCATGATAAAAATCAACTCATTAATTAGAACTAATAAATTCGTGATTATTTGCAGCGTATTGTCTTAAAAAAAGGTAAGCAAATAATGAGCGCATCAAATATTCACAAAATGGGAGATCCAATTTAAAATCAACCGATTCAGTTGGCCTCGACGTACATTATTAGTTTCAACCGATCATTTTCCACCCATTTTATATGTACATTATTAGATCTCTCTTCCTCACTCGCTTTATATGTATATATACCTAACTGTACATGTCTTTTTATCTGGTCATTATTAGTTTTCATAAATTTTTGTTGATTACTTGGGAATTTGAAAAATGGGTGGAAAATTTATACTACTATTCTTATTTCTGCTAAACATGTTCTGTTTAGTCACGCACAATATGTACATTAATCAATTAATATCTTAAGATCTGCGAAACTGATTCATACAATTTTTTTGCTAGTAATGATAGTTTATCTTGTGTTATAGTCTAATTCAATTATAAATATTCAGAGTGAAAAATCAATTGCTTAGGTTATTCACCATGCTCTAGAAGGTATTTATCATAGGCCTTTAACATATGATATCCAGTCTCATTAGTTGATATGTCAAAATGTGGGATAGGTCGACATAAGTATTCGAGTATTATTAAGTTTGACACCTCTATGCATTAGGTTTGACGAAAATTGAATCAATTAACTTTAGGAATTCATTCGACCTAGTTTCACATATAAATATATTGGTATCTTAAAAAGAACTTAATGGTAGTTTAAGGCGGTGCTCTAACCGAATGAACTACAACTCTAGGGTAACTCTCCGACGAGCTAGCCGTGACAAGAGTCAAAGTTGTTAGTGCAATTTTATAAAATTTTTACTTGACTATTTCCCCTAATATATTTAAGCTTTTAATGTCTTGTCTACTTTTTTTTTCTTTATTTTATCTACCTACAAAAAGTAGCTTAGTTTTAATCTTTAGTAATTTCCTTGTAATGAATTGATAATTTTGCAATTGATGACAAAGTTCCTCAAGTGTTCGAGTACAACAAAGAACTCCACGATGTGGTGAGACTAACACACCGGAATTTCAAGGAGTGCAATTCAACCGCTCCCTACGCTATGTGAACTACCGGCAATGATTCGGTGGTCACCTTACATGGCCCGGTCACTACTACTTCATATGCAGCATGCAGCACCATTGTTGGATGGGCTTGAAGATCGACATTCGGGTTCTATTCCAATATAAATATTCATTGGGCCCAACCTCGAGCCCACCACATTGTGTGACAGATTGTCTCAATGCTCATGCTCTCTATATAATCAAGGAAGCAGTGTGGAGGTGCATGAGGTTGTCTCCGAGAGAAGGATCTATAATGTCAACTATCAGTTGGACCATATACGAAGAGACGCCTTTCATATCCACACACGTTAACCACTCAGATCAACATGGCTACTAAGGAAGTCTGGGTTACGTATCTTTCACTTTTTTCGACAATCGGGGAGTGATCAATCCAAGCTGGCGTGCTCTTCATTACAAAGGCAGGGTTTGAGATCATTGGGAACTTCCAGTGGGACACCACCACCACAACAAAATCTCAAGTTTCTATTAAGAGTTCAGTTGTTGTACCTCGGAGTAGCGTTGTAGTTAAATATGTGGGAAAAGGGCTATTGCATTATTCTTTATTCTTACATTCAGCAAGACTAGTTGTCCACCACCAACCATCTTGTTAACATTCCACAGACTAATGTACGTTAGCGACAATTGCTACAACTTCCAATTTCTCATCGACAAACTTCTACCTCTCTGATCCATCTACAATTGCATTTGCCCCGTCGTGTCTTCTACTGTTAATTCATTTTTTTTCTACTTATTTTGTTAATTTTGAATATTTTATTTTCTTGCTTCGTCTTTTAAACTTTAAACTTTAAATAAATTCTAATATTTTTTTTAATTGTTGATGAGTTTTCAATTATTCCTTGGTTAATAAGTGCCGTTTTCATCGATTAAAAGTTTAAAACTATCACTTTGATTCATCCCAACCAACGCTTTACAAATTACAACTATCACTTTGATTGATAACAATTGTGACTTATTTATTCAAAATGATCATCATTTCTATTCAAAAGAATACACTCTTTTATTTATTGAAAATTGTCACTTCGAAAAAAAAATATTGTTCTATTCTGAAAGAGAGATAAGTCATGTGGTTTCATCCATTAAGACTATCACTTTGATTCATGAAGACTATCATTTTTACATATTACAACTATCACTGATTGATAATAAATGCTATTATTCAAAATGAACTATCATTTTTATTCAAAAGAATAATCTTGCACATCTTATTTATTAGGAATATCACTTTTATTTATAAAAACTTACACTTTTATTGATTACAACTATTAATTTGATTGATAACAACTGTCACTTATTATTCAAAACGAATGTTACTTTTATTTATTGAAAATAGTCACATTTGCAATAATAATGTATATGTTATACATTCCATCGTGAAAATAAAAAAGAAAATAAGTGTCGTTTTCATCAATTAAGACTATCTTTGATTCGTTAAGACTTACACTATTGTAAATTACTATTATCACTTTGTTTCATAACCACCGTAACCTTTTCTATTGAAATTATCACTTATTTATTCAAAATGAATTATCACTTTTATTTAAAAGAATCAACACTTTAATTAATAAAGATTGTCAAATTTACAATAACAAAAATATTTTTCTATTACGCCGTGAAAATAAAAAGGAAAATAAGTATCACTTTTATCCTTTAAGACTATCTGTTTTATTGTCATTAGGTCTTACACTTTTATAAATTAGAGGTAATCCATCCATATAGGCACTTTGACTAGGTTGACAACAATAGTTGTCAAGAAACTTAATATGGTTAAATTGTAGCCAAAAATGTATTTTTTGGACAAAAATACCCCTTCTTTTCACTTTTTCTTTTTTTCTCTCTCTTATCTTTATCTGTTTTCCTCTTTCTCTTTCTTCTCTTTTATTCTCCTCTCTTTATCATCGTGTTTTTCTTCCTACTGCTTTTCTTCTTCATTTTTTTTCTTCTCTTCTTCCTGTCGCCGCCGCTCTCTCTCTCGCCGCCGCACTGCGCCCTTCTCCTCGCCGCCGCCGTCGCCCAGCGCCCTTTCCCGTCGCCGTCGCTCTCTCTCTCTAGATCTGTTGTCACCCCTCCATCGCCGCCTCCTCGCCCAGCGCCCCTTCCCGTCGCCGTCGCTCTCTCTCTAGATCTGCTTTCGCCACCGCCGTCGCCCCTCCCGTCGCCGCCGCCCTCGATCTTCTCTATTTTCATACCTTTTTTTGAAAATCTTCAATGACCTCAACTGAAGGTTTAGAAACTGAATTTCTGAAGCACACATGTTACGAACGTAGAGTTTCATAACATGTTTGTGGCTATTTGAAGGTTTAGAAACTGATTTTTTTAAGCACACATGTTGTACGAATTTCGTATATAGTGTTGCAAATTGTGAAATTTGTAACTTACTGTGCATTTTTCTACGTTTATTTGATGTTACGAAATTTCAATTTGGCAACATGTTTATGGCTATTTGAAGGTTTCGAAACTGAAATTTTTAAGCATATAACGTTGCGAATTTCACAATTCGCAACATAATATACGAATTTCGTATATAGTGTTGCGAATTGTGAAATTCGTAACTAACTGTGCATTTTGATTCATTTATTTGATGTTACGAAATTGTAATTTCGCAACATGTTTGTGACTATTTGAAGGTTTCGAAATGAATCAGTTTATGTTACGAAATTAGCATTCGTATTGAATAATCTGTTGCTAATTCATATTTTCGTATCACGTTTTTGGAATTTCGGTTATAACATGTTACGAATTTACAATTTTGAAACATGTTTGTGACTATTTGAAGGTTTCGAAATGAATCATTTTATGTTAAGAAATTAGCATTCATATTGAATAATCTATTGCTAATTCATATTTTCGTATTAAGTTATTGGAATTTCGGTTATAAAATGTTACGAATTTATAATTTCGCAACATGTTTGTGGTTATTTGTTACAAATTTAATGTTTCGTACAATTTAGTGTGTTACGATTCTTTAATTTAGTAACGAAACGAATGTTTATATTTTTTTTGTTACGATTTATTTATTTCGTAACAGAGTTGGTTTCGTACAATTTTGGTTTTATCAGATGACATGGATGATGTGTATGATGATTTTGATGAAATGTATGATAGTAAATCTGATGACATGGATGATGTGTTTGATGATTTTGATGATTCGGCTGATTATTGCACTGGAGGTGAGCATAATCAATCTAACACAAAGAAAAGAAGTAGCATTGTTACGAAACAATGCAGAGAACAAGTAATATTGTTACAAAAGAAATAGATCGCAGCGACTTATGTTACGAATTTGAAATTTCGTAACATAACAATAAAATCATAACAATTAAATATGTTACGAAATAAACATATCGCAACAAATCATGTTGCGAAATTAGAATTTCGTAACGTAATAATAAAATCATAACAATTAGCACTGGTATGAAAGAAACAAATCGCAACAACTCATGTTGCGAAAATAGAATTTCGTAACATGCAAATAAATTAATAACAAGTATCAATGTTGCGAAATAATAAATCGAAACAAAAGAGAGTGTTGCGAAATTAGAATTTCGTAACATAATAATAAAATCATAACAATTAGCACTGGTACGAAATTAACAAATCGCAACAACTCATGTTGCGAAACTAGAATTTCGCAATATTTGAATGAATTAATAACAAGTAACAATGTTACGAAAATAATAAATCGAAACAAACGATAGTGTCACGAAATTGCAATTTCGTAGCATGAGAATAAAATCATCTGGTGGTGCTTGGCTGCAAGATTCTTCCTCTTGAATGTCCATTCGATATGCAATAAACAAACAATTAAACCAATTTAGTAATTCAGAACATGTAACACATGTTGCGAAATTATATTTTCGAAACTTCAAATAAACATATGAAAATGCAACATCATATACGAATGTCCATTCGTATACTTAAAAATCCAGTTTCGAATTGTTTAAATAGCCACAAACACGTTACGAAATTGTCATTTTGTAACATGTTATAATAGAAATTCCAAAAACATGTTACGAAAATATGAATTAGCAACAGAATTTTCAATTTCTGTTACGTAAAATGATTCATTTCGGAACCTTCAAAAAGCCTCACACATGTTGCAAAATTGTAATTTCATAACGTCAAATAAACGAATGAAAAAGCACAGTTAGTTACGAATTTCACAATTCGTAACACTATATACTAATTATATTACGAATTGTGAAATTCGCAACATTATACACCTAAAATTTCAGATTCGAAACCTTCAAAAAGCCTCACACATGTGGCGAAATTGTAATTTCGTAACGTTAAATAAACGAAAGAAAATGCACAGGAAGTTACGAATTTCACAATTCGCTACACTATTATACGAATTGTGTTACGAATTGTGAATTTCGCAACATTATAGTCCTAAAAATTTCAGGTTCGAAACATTAAAAAAGACTCAAACATGTTGCGAAATTGTAATTTCGTAACGTCAAATAAACGAATGAAAATACACAGGAAGTTACGAATTTCACAATTCGCTACACTATTATACAAATTGTGTTACGAATTGTGAATTTCGCAACATTATACACCTAAAAATTTCAGATTCGAAACATTCAAAAAAACTCAAACATGTTGCGAAATTGTAATTTCGTAACGTCAAATAAACGAACCAAAATGCACAGGAAGTTACGAATTTCACAATTCGCTACACTATTATACGAATTGTGTTACGAATTGTGAATTTGGCAACATTATACACCTAAAAATTTTAGATTCGAAACATTCAAAAAGACTCAAACATGTTGCGAAATTGTAATTTCGTAACGTCAAATAAACGAACCAAAATGCACAGGAAATTACAAATTTCACAATTCGCTACATTATTATACGAAATGTGTTACGAATTGTGAATTTCACAACATTATATACCTAAAAATTTCAGATTCGAAAAATTCAAAAAGCCTCAAACATGTTGCGAAATTATAATTTCGTAACGTCAAATAAACGAACCAAAATGCACAGGAAGTTACGAATTTCACAATTTGCTACATTATTATACGAAATGTGTTACGAATTGTGAATTTCGCAACATTAAACACCTAAAAATTTCAGATTCGAAAAATTCAAAAAGCCTCAAACATGTTGCGAAATTGTAATTTCGTAACGTCAAATAAACGAACCAAAATGCACAGGAAGTTACGAATTTCACAATTCGCTACATTATTATACGAAATGTGTTACGAATTGTGAATTTTGCAACATTATACACCTAAAAATTTTAGATGCGAAAAATTCAAAAAACCTCAAACATGTTGCGAAATTGTAATTTCGTAACGTCAAATAAACGAACCAAAATGCACAGTTAGTTATGAATTTCATAATTCGTAACACTATATACGAAATTCGTATATAGTGTTACGAATTGCGAAATTCGCAACATTGTATACCTAAAAATTTCAGATTCAAAACCTTCAAATAGCCTCAAACATGTTGCGAAATTGTAATTTCGCAACAGTTTATGACCGAAATTCCAAAAACGTGTTACGAATTAGGGTTCTAAACAAATATGAGAAACCAACAACCAGATCTACACATTGAAACAAGTTCTAAACACAAATCGTAAGAATTTATCAATTCGCATCAAGCCCGGGATATGAGAAATTCAAATTTTACCTTTTCATTCTCGTAGAGGTTGCCGGATTCCTCACCGTCGTCGCTTGCTTCGCTATCGCCGCGACTTTCTTCCTCCTCCTCTTCTTCTCCTTGTTTTTTCTTTTCTTTTCTCTTGTCTTCCCTCTCGTCTTTCTTTCTCTTCTTCGACGATTGGGCTTCGCCGAATTTATCTTCCTTTCTCTTTTTCTTCCTCTCTCGTCTTTCTTTCTCGTCGGAATCTGACTGAACTTTGTCGTCTTTGGCAGTTTTGTGGTCGCCGAAAACTGGTTCAGAATCGTCGGCGTCTTCTTCAACGGTTTCGGCGGTTTCGTGGGCGGTTTCTTCTTCACGGTTGGTGGTTTCTTCGTCTTCAAGATGGATGGTTTCTTCTTCTTTTTCACCGAATTTGGTGGGTGTTCCCCTGTCAGAACCCATTGATGAAGGACGTGGCGCGACGGCGAAAGTTGGGGTGGCGCGATGACGGAGAAAATCTGTGGAAGAAGGAGGTGGCGGAAGTTTTTATGTAGAAAACTGGGGTTTTCTGGGAGAGTTTTTTTTAGAGAGAGAAAAATTGAGATGAGAAATGAAATGGTGGTGAATGAAATGGATGACACGTTTTTTTTAGTGAAAAACTGAAAATAATTTCTACCCTATAGTAAGGGTATAATTATCCCAAAAATACATTTTTGGCTATAATTTTATCATATTATGTTCCTTGACAACTATTGTACTCTAAGGGGGGATTTTGCTATATGGGTGCTTCACTCATAACTATCACATTGATTCATAACCACCGTAACTTTTTCTATTGAAATTAAACTTTCACTTTTATCCATTGAAATTGTCATTTTTATTCATTAGAAGTGTTGTTTTTATTCATACTCTTAAAAAGTCCAAAAAGAAAGTGTATAAACTAAAATAAAAGAATTTATAAAAGAAAAGAATTTATAAAAGAGAGAAAATTTTAAAAAGAAATCAAAATTGAAAAATAAGTAGAGCAGAAAAGTAAAAAAGAAGTGTAAAAACTAAATTGAAAGAATTTTAAATAAATTAGAAAGGGGATATTTAGAAAAAAAAAACTGAAATTGAGAACAATAAGAAAAACAAGGGAAAATGAAGTAAAAAAAAATTAAACATTGTTGCTTGAAGTTTTTAATCCGGGGACGTAGTCATGTACTGTATATAAAAGAGTTCAAAAATGTGAGTGTGTGTGTTAGTCTAGTGGTAGTGAGGTTAATGCCCGGGCCAAAGGTCACGGGTTTGAGTTCTCTGTCACGCGGTATTTAAATTTCCTTGTTATATTGTTAAAAAAAGGAGTTCAAAATGGTGTGTGTGTTAGCCTAGTGGTAGTGTGGTTAATGCCCGGGCCAAAGGTCACAGGTTCGAGTCCACCGTCACACGGTATTTAAATTTTCTTGTAATGTTGTAAAAAAAAGGAGTTCAAAATATTTTTTGGCCACTAATTTAAGGAGGTTTGCATTTTTGGGCCACTATTTCACAGGGCGATCAAATTAGGTCCTTTAAATTAAAATTGACGGTTTCAGGCTAAATTTTGGTCCGAATGGGCTATTTAACACATGAAACGCGTATGATATGCCACCTAGAGTCCGATTCTTGAGTTAACAGTAATTTATTAATTTTTTACATGGCGCATAACACATGTTTCGCGTGTTAAATGGTCCATTTGGACCAAAATATGGCCTAAAACTGCCAATTTTTAATTTAAATGACCTAATTTGGTCGGCTCGTAAGATAGTGGCCCAAAAGTGCAAACTGTTCTAAGTTAGTGGCCTAAATTATTTTGAACTCTATATATAGGCAACGCCCTGACCCACTAGACCAAATTGTGGACAATATTTTATTGTTCAAATATTGTATATACCTGGACGCGCGGTTGTATCCCATATACCAGAGTTTTTGCTAAGGAGGAAGAAGAAACCCCTTTTTTTGGAAAAGAAAAGGACTTATGAATGTAACGTGGCCTTAATTTTACTACCACTAATTAGGTTAATTGCATATCCAATTTTGAGGTTTGCATATTACTTTACGTACCACTATGCTAGAGAAACAAGTAGGTATGAACTTATTTGTATTACAGTTGTTCGAATATCACAAACTATACATAAGGAATCGGGGAGCTTGCATGTACGGACGTACTCTCTAGGCGCACGTTAGTGGAACACGTTATCATGCGCCGCCGACGATGGCTCGGGGAAGAGGACGTCCAAGGAAGGTTTTCAACAGCGGTAACAACAACACAAATCAGAAAGGAAATAAAATTTTAAGAAAACCTGCACAAACTCAAGGAATTGGGGTTTTGACAAAAATTATCGATGAAACAGTAGATGTAGGTGGATCTGAGTCTGGGAAATGGAGCAAGCTTCTAGCTCCAGATCTATGAAGCAGAAGCAAATGGAAGATAATTCTCAGCTGATTCAGATTCGATTGAAGATGAAATCAATGTGGAAACCTACCATTCCTCCTCTAACAAAGAACAAAGCATAGCCTCTGAATTTCTAGCTCGCAAATCCAATCGAGGTTCGAAACTTGATTATGTCCCCCTTATTTTGAAGGATGAAATTCCAATTGCATGTTTAGATAAGCAAGATACAGAGACAGAAGCAGCGAAGTGGGAAAATGTCATAATCCTCTACGTCATAGGTGAATCGCCATCGATTAAGTACTTGAATGTTTACTTGGAAAAACAATGCTTAGTTTTGAATCTTGAAATTTTTTATCATCAAAAGAGGTATTTTGTAGTTCGGTTCAAAACAAAAGAGGATAGGGATGCAGGGCTCTATGAAGAGCCACATACTATTGCAAATAGGTTTGTGATTGTAAAAGCATGAGAACTATATTTTAACTTCGAGAAAGAGATTTTGAAAGTAGTACCACTTTGGATTCAGTTGCTGAATTTGCCTCTAAATTGTTGGAGAGCTAACTCTCTTAGCCGTATAGGAAGCATTCTTGGGGAGCCGTTGTATGCAGATGAGTTTACTACTAATCAAAATTGTATATCTTATGCAAGAATGTTGGTGGCAATAGATGTCACTCAGCCCATTCAATATAGAGTTATGATTGAAGATGATAAAGGAAGAAGAGTGGAGCAAAAAGTGCTATATGACTGGATACCTCCCTTCTGCAAAAAGTGTCAAGTGGCAGGGCACAATTGCAGTGCGAATATAAAGATCAAGGCACCACAAGGAAATCAGAAACAGTGGATTCCTAAACCCCAGAATAATTCAGCCCCTCAACATACAAAGGGGAAAGAAGTTGCTGAGTCTAATATAGCTTATAAACTAACTTATTCTCATATTTTAGTTCGAGATTGTGTTGTTCCACTGAATACTGATATCTCACTCCATAATGTTCATGCTCAGACAGTGATTCATGGGGAATTTTAACATCATAAAAAGGGCAGGGACCTTCTTCCCTCAGTGGTTAAATGAGACTCATTCTCTGGAATGTGAGGGGTTGTAAACCCCTCAAACATAAGGAGCTTAGGCTCTTTATGAAAAGGAATAAAGTGGATGTTATAGCTTTATTGGAAACCAGGTTAAAGGCAGGAAAGTTTGAGAGCATTATTAAGAAACTTAATAAGAAGTGGAACGTTATCAATAACTCTCATGCTTATAATGGGAGAATATGGGTTGGTTGGAACCCAAGTAAGGTGAAGGTTCATTGTTTAGCTACCTCGGCCCAAGGGATTCATTGTGAGGTGTATGATAATATTGAAGGAATCTCTTTTCAGCTAGTAGCAGTGTATGCTTACAACACTATTGAGTTAAAAAAAGACTTGTGGGATTTCATATAAGACATTGTTGCTACTGTAACTGCACCATTGGTTATTGGGGGTGATTTTAACACAATTCTGAATCCAGAAGACAGTTTCCAAAGGGCTCCTGTCTCTGACTCAGATGTTAGAGATTTTAGAACTTGTCTCACTCAGAATGAGATATATCGGATCACAATGAATGGAGATGATTTCACATGGTGTAACAACCAAGATGGAGTAAATAGGATTCTGACTCTGATGGATAGATGCATTGCTAATCAAGCATGGTGCTCTAATTTTGGAGATGTTTTAGTACAAATTCTGGAAAGAAGTTTCTCTGGTCACAATCCCCTATTGCTGGAAATGGGCACAACTCACGTAATGAGAAATTTTCCATTCAGATTCTTCAATTTGTTAGTAGAACATGAGGATTTTTTGCCTAGCTTACACCAAGTGTGGTCTCAATCTTGTAATAACAACAAGCTTGTGAACATTTGGAGTAAGCTTAAGAAGTTGAAGTCTCCTCTTAAGACATCTATACTTGTCATTATAAACAACTAAATGAGAAGTTACACTATTTGAGACAAAGGCTGAGTGATGTGCAAAAACTTTTGACTGAAGATAGACTAAATTTTAGCCTTATCTTAGAAGAAAGAAGAATTTTAGTTGAGATTGAAAAGTGGAGTGGTGTTGAGGAGAATATTTGGAGACTGAAAGCAAGAATTGACTGGATAAAACTTGGAGATGGCAACACGAAGTTTTTCCATGCATATGCTAAGACTAGACAGACAGGTCAGGCTATATCCCTTTTCATCAAAGAAGATGGTACAAGATGTACAACTGACGAGGCTATCGTTCGCACTCTCAAAATGAATTTGTAGCCTATCATCATAGCTATATAGTTAGCAAGTAAGTACAGGGTCGATCCACAAGGAGTTAAATGTCACTATCTCTTTAAACCTCCTCCACCTATTCAGAAAAGTTGGTTTTGCTATCTTGGTCACTAGGGCTCTCTTGCCCAATTCGAGAACTCAATAAAACACTGAAAAGTAAACAGAGAACTTGATTAATAATAAAAGAGACTTGGTCTGGACCTAAGCATTGTTAAGTGAAAACCCTAGCTTGGTCATTGGTGCAAATATATTCATCACATGCATGCATCGTTAATTATGGGACTTGAATGCCGAGATCCATTTTTACTCGTCACGCTCTCAACAAACCCTTCCCTTACTTATCCTTACTTAGTTGGCGATGCACCGCCGGCTCCCTACCTTGGGCAATACCTCTGTCGGAGTCATCGTTCAGTTTTTTGCCCAAGGAGCATTTATCTTTAGAAAGGTCCAACAAGGAATCATCTCGTCTAACCTATAAGGCAGACACCTTCCTCTAATGTTAATCAATCTTAATCAAGAAGATGTGGAAAACACTCCTACTTCTCAATTGATTTGTGATCTAATATGTCCTAAGTGATTAACGGCCTATTAACCTCTTATTCGTTTTATCTCATCTTTGAAAAGCTCATTAACATTATGGGAACACATGTATGCAATTATCTAGCACAATTTAGACCTCTCAAGCATAGGTTAACACTTAACTGTCTTGCCCAGACCAAGTATAAAAGCTTAGCTAGACATAATCATAAAGTAACAAACATTCGAATTGAAGAAAATCATAAACACTATATTAAAACTTACGAAGTACGTGCAGAAACTAAACACGGCCAAAAGTGCCGAATAACAAAGTACGAATAAAAGTATGCATGTAGGACTTATTTTTCTCCTCACAAACTCTCGATGAAATTACAGGGAAAATAAGCATAAAAGACGGCGTATGATTGCAGCAGTAGGGCTTCGATATATATAGGCGAGTGCTTAGGGTTTGGGCCCCCTAATCCTTAACATGGAAGGAATCCACGAGCTATCTTGGGATGCAAGTAACACTTGATAAACTCGACCCCAACAAGTCAAGTCACGTCTATCTCCAAGAGATCCCTCGCGGATCCTAAATCTAGCCGGATAAGGAAAGATATTTAAGTTAGATCATCTTTTCCTTATCCTTCTAAACCTAGGAGAGAAACTCGCCTTTTGACCAAAACACTCCTCCTATCTGTCTTGACAAATATGGCTCTCCCTGACCTGCTTCCAAAAATGCTGCTTCTTTTCCCTGTATTGCCCAATTTCCACCTGCAAGCCAGCAGACATCCTCCTGCCCAAAATATGTCCTCCCAGACATAGAAACTAGACAAAACACACAAAAAGACACGATCTAAACTACCTAAGACCAATACTAATAAGACACAAAATATGGACTCATCAACAACCCACCATCAGATTAAAGCAGAAGTGAGAGATTTTTTTTCAAGTTAATGGGAAGTGTTGCTCCTTCTCTACCTTTGGTAGATAAGGAAGTCATTCAAAGAGGTTATCTGCTTACTTCTTTCAAAAAACAAGCTTTGTGTTCTGAATTTACAAATGAGGAAATCAAGCTTGCTATCTTCTCCATGGATGCTCACAAGGCACCTGAAATAGATGGCTTTAATGTGTATTTTTTTTTCAGAAAACTTGGAATGTCAGTCAAGAAGAAGTGTGTGCAGCAATCAAGGAGTTCTTGGGGCTCAAGTTTCCTTCTAAAGGATATAAACTACACTTTGATTTCCCTTTTGCCTAAGAAACCAAATGCAAGCTCTATCAAGGAATTCAGACTTATAGCATGTTGTTTAGTATTGTATAAAATTATCTCTAAGGTTGTTGCTAATAGAGTTCAGACAATGTTGCCAATGCTGATTAGTGAAACTCAGGCTGCTTTTGTGAAGGGAAGATCATTATTTGATGATATTCTACTGGGTCATGAACTCATTAAAGGATACAGCAAAAAAGGTATCTCACTAAGAAGCATGGTGAAAATTGATATCCAAAAGGCCTATGATACAGTAGAATGGTCATTTTTGAAGTATCTTATGCTTGAAATGGGCTTTCCTGATAAATTTGTTAGTTGGATATTTGCTTGTTTATCCACTGTGTCCTACGCAGTAAATGTCAATGGAGAACTTATTGCTCCTTTTGAAGCAAAAAGAGGACTGAGACAATGAGATCCAATATCTCCCTACCTCTTTATCATCTGCATGGAATATTTACATAGGAATTTATTAGAGCTTCAACAAAACAAGACATTTAAATTCCATCCAAGATGCAGGAAGTTTGGTTTGATTCAGCTTAGCTTTGCTGATGACTTATTTCTTTTGCAGAGGAGATCTTCAATCCATGAGACAATTGATGAACATATTCCAAAAGTTCTCAGCTGCATCAGGTTTAAAAGCAAATCAAACTAAAAGTAGTGTATATTTTGGAGAAGTATCTGTTAGGAATCGGGTAATTGCTCGTGTATATAACAATGAACAATACTTCTTTTATTGATGATTTTGATCACAAACAGAACTTGTAAGAATTACAACGAAAACTGAAGAACAGAGTTTAGGAAAACCAAATCATCCGGAGTAGAACTTCTGCCCGCAAGACGAGAATACGCTCCGGTAGTGCTCACGGTAAGGCGGCTCATCCCCAAAGGTTAAAACGATCTTGACGTCTTGGTTGTAGTAGCACCACAAACAGAATCAAGCTCTAGCGAACTGGAACTGGAATGAAGACTGAACTCAAGAATGATATGCAATGCTATGCTTTGCTTTAGAGAGGAGAATGCAGAATAATTGTTGAGTGAATTCTGCAAATGAGGATGTACCTATATATAGGCAGCTCGGACATGTGGAGGGGTTCGTCGCCATTAACGCCGTCTTGATGGTTGGCGGTTTCTGGACGTGAAGATGTGCCGGAAGTGAAGAGTCTCCAGCAATTACAGCAACCAAGAGACATGGGCTGATGGGCTGACTTGCGGATTGGGCTTCCGGATTGGGCTCAACAATTAAATGAATTGGGCTTGTAGAGTTGGTCCAAAAAGATAAGACCCAAACACCAGCCCAAAGCACCAAGATCCAAGATCCAAGTCTAAGTCCCAGGCCCGAGCCCGAGCCCGCCCGCCCGCCGGTCCGAACGGACGGAGGCGGCGCGCAAGGACACCCATACACACCAACTCAACAAGTTATTAAGTCCATACAGACATAGTCTTAAATAGGGGTGAATAAACGGGTACCCGTGGATATCCATACCCGCATTTACGGGTACCCGTACCCAAATAAGCAAAAAATAAATACCCATATCCTTTCCATTTTAGTCGAACGGGTACCCAATACCCGGTCGGGTATACCCGACCCGGTGTACCCCTTTTAGAAAAAAAAAAGACAAAAAATATGATAATTTTCACCCGCTCGATTTTTCGATAATTTTCAACGACAAATTAATAACCAACTATGTAGCAACAACTAGACGACAACAACAAATCAATACTAAACATAGTTTAAACATTTAAGTTCAACAAATAAAATACTATGAATATATATTATTCATAGGTTATGTTTAGAGTTATGTTTAGGTTTTAGTTTTAGCTTAAAAATGAATATATATTATTAATATATTTATAATTTATAGTATAAAATTAGTAATTATATATAATAAATAATTGTATGTTGTTGACCGGATGTTTGACCGGGTACCCAATACCCTAACGGGTATACCCGTTAGGGTATTTCTAAAAATCGCATACCCATACCCATCCAATACTCGCAAATTATGGGTATTAAATACCCAATACCCAGCCGATTATGGGTAGGGTATGGGTAACCTGGAAACCCACTTTCCATACTTTCACCCCTAGCCTTAAATGCTAGTCACATCCACATACAACCGATGTGGGACAACTAACATTTATTATAATTAATAACATGTTAGTTACTACTTCAACATCCAACCTTTAGCATACAATATCTCACTCACCAGAAATCGGTTTAGAGATATTAAATATACTACATTCATCTACTCATGACGTAGATTAACATCCAATAAATATTTCAATTAAATAATAAATATTTAATTAATAATATTTATCCTCAAATTAATGGTTAACTATAAACCATTTCCAACAATCCCCCACACGAGTGAGAATGCAAATGCAAAATGAATGCAAATGCAAAATGAATGCAAATGAAAAGTTCAGTCCTCAAGAGACAATATTGCATTTGGCTAGATGGCTTGTGGCCTTGAACCTATCCATATGCAACATCATCGAGTATACCGGCGGCATAGTAGTTATGAAAACCTTGAACTAGTCCTCCATGGTGTATACCAAGACAACAATATTGATACAATATCATCTCAATTTCGTCCGTTCTAACCGTTTGTGTCCTTTTCGGCCTTGGACACCCCTTTGGATTCATAAGTGTATCAATTAAAGCGGCCCTCACTTCACACTTATATAGGTGATTCTTATTCCCAAGTATCCTACTATACTTGACCTCTCCGAGGTATCCAAGAATCATTAAAAGTCATAAGACTTAACTTCACCACGTGTAGGTAAATAAACACACACTGTTCTCAGTGAATAGGTATGTTTGAGTGTTTAACACACGGATTCTTATAACTTCGTTGTCCCATTGAACCAAGCTCTTGGGATCCTGCAATCTACAAGGTTGGGTTTCCGCTATAATCATCCTTAAGATGTGGATTTAACACTCATTCCCTCTAACAGTTATACATTTGATCTCGATTAATGCTCTTAGTCAGCGGATCCGCTAGATTATCTATTGACCTCACATAGTCAATTGAGATAACCCCACTCAAGATCAAATGCCTTACAGTGTTATGTCGTCGACGAATATGTCGAGACTTACCGTTATAAAACATATTTTGTGCCCGTCCAATAGCAGATTGGCTATCACAGTGTATCAATACAGACGACACAGGCCTCGCCCAACATGAAATATCCTCGAGGAAATTTTTAAGCCATTCAGCTTCTTCACCAGCTTTATCCAAAGCTATGAATTCAAATTCCATGGTAGACCTTGCAATACAAGTCTGTTTCTTAGACTTCCAAGATACTGCACCACCCCAATAGTGAACATGTATCCACTAGTAGAAAACGAGTCTTTGGAGTCAGATATCCAATTAGCATCACTATACACTTCAAGTACAGCAGGCTCTCTTGAGTAATGAACCGCAAAATTCTGAGTGTATTTCAAATAAACCAGTATGCGCTCTAGGGCTCTCCAATGTTCTTTACTTGGATTAGCAGTATAGCTACTCAACTTGTGAACTGAGATTGCTATGTCAGGTCGGGTACAGTTTGACCAATACATCAAACTCCCAATAATCTTAGCATATTCATCTTGACCCATAGGTTCCCCCTTATGTTCACTTAGATGAACATTCAGTTCCCAAGGAGCCTTAGCAATGGGTTTATCAAAAGCATTGAATCTCCTCAACACTTTCTCAACATAGTGAGATTGCGACAAAGCAATTCCGTTGGGCGTTCTTAGAAACTTAATTCCAAGAATAACATCAGCCAAACCCATACCTTTCATGCTAAAATTCATACTTAGCAACCTCTTCGTTTCACCAATCACACGAGAGTTACTACCCATGATCAACATGTTATCTACATAAAGACAAACGATAACATAATCGTCACTCGTTTTCTTAATATAGACACATTTGTCACTCTCGTTGATTTTGAAACTATTTGACAACATCACTTTGTCAAACTTCAAGTGCCAACGCAGAGGCGCTTGTTTCAATCCATATAAAGACCGTTATAGTTTGCATACCATATGCTCTTTCCAAGGTACTACAAACCCTTCCGGTTGCTTCATATAGATTTCATCATCTAACTCCCCATACAAGAATGCAGTCTTAACATCCATTTGATGAATCTCAAGATTGCGCAAAGCAGCAATAGTGAGAAGCACCCTAATAGAAGTAAGTCTCGTCACGGGCGAGTGGGTATCAAAGAAATCATAACCGGCTTTTTGTCTAAAGCCTTGAACTACAAGTCGGGCCTTATATTTATCAATAGTACCGTCAGACTTGTACTTCTTCTTTAGGATCCACTTGCATCCTAAAGCCTTACAGCCTGGTGGTAGTTCAACTAACACCCAAGTGTGATTAAGCATAATAGACTCAATCTAGATGTCTATTGCTTCTTTCCACAAAGCTGCATCCAAACCAGATAAGGCTTCTTTTCCGGATATCGGTTCACTGTTTAGCATTAAAACGACGTAGTCCGATAGTACCCGAGAAAATAGGAGGTTTCTCGGCGATAGGCATAAGCCGAGTAGCAGGTTGAACAAGAGCCATGGTTGAGCTCGAGGAGCCAATCATTCCAGAATTGGTTGATGGATTAGTGGCAGCACCGATGCCCGAATTGGTAGACATCTTTTCAGCAGAATTTCCGTTTGAACTTTAGTTTTAGGAAGCACACGAGCAAGTAACTTTCGTTATTCTCATCTAGCGATTGTTAGGAATCGAGTACTTGCTCGTGCATATAACAATGAACAATACTTCTTTTATTAATGATCTTGATCACAAACAGAACTTGTAAGAATTACAACGAAAACTGAAGAACAGAGTTTAGGAAAACCAGATCTTCCGAAGTAGAACTTCTGCCCGCAAGACGAGAATACGCCCAGGTAGTGCTCACGGTAAGGCGGCTCGTCCCCAAAGGTTAAAACGATTTTAACGTCTCGGTTGTAGTAGCACCACAAACAGAACCGAGCTTCGGCGAACTGGAACTGGAACGAAGACTGAACTCAAGAATGATATGCTATGCTATGCTTTGCTTTAGAGAAGAGAATGCAGAATGATTGTGAATTCTGCAAATGAGGATGCTCCTATATATAGGCAGCTCGGACATTGGAAGGGCTCGTCGCCATTAACGCTGTCTTGATGGCTAGCGGTTTCTGGATGTGAAGAGGTGCTGGAAGTGAAGAGTCTCTGGCGGTTACAGCAGCCAAGAGACATGGGCTGATGGGCTGACTTGCGGATTGGGCTCAACAATTAAATGAATTGGGCTCGTGGAGTTGGTCTAAAAAGATAAGGCCCAAACACCAGTTCAAAGCACCAATTGCCAAGATCCAAAATCCAAGTCGAAGTCCCAGGTCCGAGCCCGAGCCCTAGCCCGCCCGTCCGAATGGACGGCGGCGGAGGCGGCGTCGTCGTCATCAGCGGTGGCGGCGCGCGCGAACAACTAACATTTATTATAATTAATAACATGTTAGTTACTACTTCAACATCCAACCTTTAGCATACAATATCTCACTCACCGAAAATCGATTTAGAGATATTAAATATACTACGTTCATCTACTCATGTCCTAGATTAACATCCAATAAATATTTTAATTAAATAATAAATATTTAATTAATAATATTTATCCTCAAATTAATGGTTAACTATAAACCATTTCCAACAGTATCTATGGTTGTTCAGAAAGAAATCTTGCAGGAATTTGGTATGGTAAGGAAGATCTTCCATTTAGATACCTTGGGGTGCCATTGTCATCAAAGAAATTGTTAGTGATTCAATGCCAACCTCTACTTCAGAAGATCCTTGCTCGAGTGGATAGTTGGTCATCAAAGCTATTATCTTATGCGGGTAGAATACATCTTATAAAGTCAATGTTGTTTGGGATGCAATCCTTTTGGTGTTAAGTATTTCCTTTTCTACAAAAAGTCATCAATATCATAGAGTCATTTTGTCGAGCTTTTTTATGGATTGGGAAATCTGGAGTTACAAAATGGGCTTTGGTTGGTTGGGACCACATCCAGCTACCCAAAGCATTAAGAGGATGGAATATTATGAATATGAAAGTATGGAACCAAGCAGCTCTTTGCAAGCCATTGTGGTGCCTTTCTCAAGCAAAAGATAGGTTGTGGGTGAGGTGGATCCATGGTTACTACGTTAAAAACCAACCCATCCTATCTATGGCTGCCCCAAAATCAGCATCATGGGTGGTTCAAAAGATTATTGTAACTCAGAAATATTTGGTATCAAATAGAGAAGGTCAGAACTTACTTTTCAACCCTAATTTCTCTATTAAAAAGATGTATTTGTGTCAGGGGCGGGGCTAGCCTATCGAAGGCCCTGTGCGAAATTTAAAATTGGGTCCTTTATTTATAGCTATAAATGTATAAAAAAAATAAAGTTAAAATATATATTATTGATCGATAGTTTTTCTAATTCAAATTACACATTAAAATTGTAAAAACTAAGACATTCACTTAAAAGGGATGCTCTCCTTGTAAATTTGAAACAAAATACTAATAATACTTTCATCATTAATTTCTTCCAAACAAAAGATCACATCCAAAAAATAGCACTAGACTCCAGGGATCTCATATGATGATTTCTTCTCTTGCTTTATACTATAAGTTCCACAATCCATAGAGTCACATACTAACATCCACTTAATACTTATCTACAACCTACATAAAAAATTAAAATTAGTGAAAATAATAATTAATTAATGGAACTAATTTTTTTGTTTCTTGAAAAGGGGTTTGTCATTAGAGGCGGCAAAAAAAGAAATACTAATTAATAAAAGAACATGGGCCCTACTTGTTAAAGAGGGAATTATGTGTTCTCTTGGAGATGATCTAGTGGTAAAAAAGTGAGCGCTTGAGACTGGGAGGTCTCAGGTTCGAACCTCATGAAAACGCCTCTATAGGTCGAGCTTGTCATACATGTACTTGGAAAGTGTGGTTTACATACCCTGTGTGGTTTGTAGGCTACTGCACAAGGGACGGGAGTTTACCCAGTGCGCACCGAAGGTAGCGGCTACGGGTTCCCATGATATCAAAAAAAAAGGGGGGGAAATTATGTCAAAGGGCCCCAAGCACTAAAAATGTAATACTTGAGAATCGAATCAGCATTAACCCAACGCTACAAACTTAAAAGAAACAATTTCCACCGAGCTGCGTTATTAATTAACAATTATATCAACTATTTATGTATATATACATATATGAACCTATATATATTTAGGGGCCCTCGATTTTTGGTGGCCCCGTGCGTTCGCCCACTCCGCACACCCTCAAAATCGCCCCTGATCTGTGTCTTAGAGGAGATAGGCAGAAAGTGGGATGGAACAAGCTACTTTGCAGTAATCCAACTCCTCCTAAGTGTGTTTTCATAATGTGGATGGCCATGCTTAGTAAATTGGTGACCTGTGATAATTTAGCCAAGGTTGGTGTGATTGTGGATCCTCTTTGTTGTTTATGTGGAGCTGTAAACGAGGATATTACTCATCTTTACTTCAGCTGTGCGTTTGCATCAAGAGTTTGTCATGACATGAAAGTTTGGGGCAAAATCACTCGTGCAACAATTGCATGAGAGGAAGAGAAACAGTTTCGATCAAAAATCCTCTCAACAGTTTTATAGAATGATTCTAACGGTGGTGGTTTACCATATATGGAAAGAGCGCAATGAAAGGAAGTTTCAAGCTCAAGAGTAGAGTGTGGAACAAGTGATGAGAAATTGTCAAGTGATGGTAATTGGTAGCAGTAAGATGGAGGTCATATCCTAAATTAGATAGTTTCTTTTCTGCACTAAACTGCTTGGTTGATGCGTTTTTTCTGTTTGTATGCTGTGGTGGTCTTAGCCTCTTGGCACTTGGTAATAAAATCTATTTACCAAAAAAAAATATCACAAATTCTAATCTTTTAACTAGTCTCAAGATTCCTCCAATCAATATAGGTAGTGATGGATTACATTGAGTTCATCTCCATATAATCGCAAACACTTGACAACAAAATCTCAAACCACCACCGGCCGGCCGGTTAATTTTGATATTCACATATATAATCACAAATGCCATATGCAAGCAGTAATATGAGCAGTCTCAGTGTCTCTCATTCAAGTTAGAGATTCACTTTGCCCTTTCTTCAGAGTTATTATAATTAACAGCGCCCATTAGATTGGTTTCCATAGTGAAATGAAGAATAAGATTCAATGAAGTTGACACAACACCATTGCGATAATATGCGACAATTGTTGCAAGGTCAAAAAAACATGCTTAATTTGCAACGAGTATTTTACTAACACTTATATAGGGAAAGAAGGCAATTAAATTTATAGACATTCATGTAATAAAAATATAAGCTTCACTTATTCTTCAGTTCAGTGACGCAACAAACAAGGTGATCAGGAGGAAGAGATATTTCAAGTTCAAATTTAGAAAGAGACAGGAATTAATCGTAATTCAGAGTATGGAAATATTCTTCACTATAGAATAAACCATATATAGCCATTAATTTAGCTCAAAACAATATACAACTAATACAGTGGCTTTTAATTAAATATATATATATATATATATATATATATATATATATGGGAAAATCAACCACATTTTCTATTCGATTGTGAATTAGGTTTTACAAGGAGGAGCAGCGTTGTTGGCTGCATCAAATGTATGTAATTTAGTCATGATCAAAATCAACTCATTAAACAGAATTAATAAATCGTGATTATTTGCAACGTATAGGCAATTAAAAAGGGTAAGCAAATAATGAGCGCATCAAATCTTCACCAAATGGCAGATTTCCAAATTTAAAATCAACCAATCAATTTCAGTTGGTTTCTCTCTCTTCCTCACTCACTATATATGTGTGTATGTATGCCTAACGCACATGTCTTTCTATCTGGTCATTAGGGTTTCATAATTTTTTGTTAATTACTTGGGAATTTTGAGAAATGGGTGGAAAATTTATGTATTTATTGGTGTTGTTGGTGGTAATGATTTGTGAAAGTAGCAATGCAGGAGAGGTTCACAAGGTTGGTGAATCGTCTGGTTGGACCAACCTAAATCAATCTCCTTCCTATTACAAATCTTGGACCGCTTCTAAAAACTTCCAAGTTGGCGATACCATTTGTAATCTCTCTCTCTCTCTCTCTCTCTCTCTCTCTCTCTCACACACACACACACATGTGATCATAAAAAAAATACTAGATTTTTTATAATATAGGGTTAGTTTGATAATGAAGATATATAAATTAATTGTTGTAATCTGTTTAGCCGTACATAATATGTACATTCAATTAATATTTTGTTAGTCTAAGATCTGTGAAACTGATTATACAATTTTTTCTTGTTGCTAGTAGTAAGCGTTTTCTGTTATAGGTCAATTTTATATCAGTATGAAGTGTCTAACTCAGTTAAATTATTCAATCCATTGTTTAGGCTATTCATCAAGCTCTAGAACTTATCTTATTAATAATAGGAAAATAAGCGGTGCTCCCCTACGGTGCTCCGTTCTGATTTCCTTTATTCTCGTATTTTTGACATTATTAATTCGTAATAATACACATATATTATTTATTATATTCATATAATAATGTCTCATGCCTCATTATTAATTAATAATAATATACATATATTACATATTATATTCATATAATAATTTCTCATGCCTCATGTATATCTGTTATTACTATCTTTATCTCTATTCTTCCCACTTCCTTAAAGCTTTGTGTATTATTAATTTATAATATTATTAATAATATTATTCTAAAAAAATTCATAATATTAATATTATGTACTATATTTTAATTTTTAATAGATATATATTCTCAATTTCTAAATAATAGTATTAATAATATTATTCTAAAAAATTCATAATATTAATATTATATACTATATTTTAATTTTTAATAGATATATATTCTCAATTTCTAAATACAAATTATATAACCTCATTTTCATCATTAATTATATGTTTAATAATTATAAATAGTAAAATTATTTTTTAAGTTAATCTATAACTAGTGCAAAATAATAAAATTTAAAGCAACAAAATAAGCTAATTAGCATTTAAGAGGCCAATTGCAATTTTGTAATCGAAATATTTATGAAAACTAAATAAATATATTTAACCAATATATCTACATGAAATTCTTTTCATCGTTCATCCATATTTTTCTAAAATCTTTGAATAGTGTATGCAATACTCATATCTCATTGAATCTAATGTATTAATAGATAGCTAAAAAAAGAAAAAGAACACATCTTGAAAATGTAAATATATCTTTGACAGTCTTTGACTATAAGATTAGAGATACTATAAATTTATCATAAATCAACGAGACGATTCAAACCAACGAGATAATTCAAATAAACATAACTTTTTTTTGAAATGTAAATATATCTTTCTCGGCCTTTGGCTAAGATCAAAGGTATCAATTTATCATTGTAGTTGATATTATCTTTGTAGTGTTTAGATTTTATCGGATACTCCCAACAGGTTTGCAATGGGTATATAAAATAAAGTCACAAATTTAATGGAGATGTAGAAAAACTATAAATAAATTTAGATTTGAAAAATATATAATCACAATGCAAATATATATTTCTCGGCCTTTGGCTGAGATTAGAGATGTTAATGTATTATAAACCAACGAGACGATTCAAATAGATATAAAAAGAAGATTTTTTGTTAATTTTAGTTAATATTAATTTTGTAGTTTTCAGATTTTATGGAGTACTATTACCCAATAGGTTTACGACGAGTATATACAATAAAGTCACTATTTTAATTGAGATGTAAAAAAAATTCTAAAACAAATTTTGGAAAATACATAATGAATGAGTATGTGGTTTATTGTCATTCATAATTATAAATTTAGATATGTGAAATATAATTAATTTACTAAGTTGATTTATAATTAACGCAAACAATATAACAATTTCTAAATAAGATATAAAACTATTTTTAAATATAAGTTCGTTTTTTAAGAGAAATTCTAGAGAGAGAATGAAGGGGAAGTATTGAGAGAGAAAAACAATTTTTTTCGAAGTTATAATGGTGCGATCTGTTGTTGGTTTTTATAGTTTACAAGATGTTCTCTTGCTTATATTGGTGAAATATAATATTATTTACCAAAAGAATCATTTTTAAAATATATTATATATATAAAAAAATAAAATTATTTCTTTTCGAATCTCGACGGGCTAGTTACTAGTTTATTTATAATAAGCTTTTAACATCTGATCCAGCCTCATTAGTTATTTTGTCAAATTTTTTATGGGCTATTTTACCAAATATATTTAACCTTGTAAATTTTTTTTCCTTTGTAATGAAATTGACAATTATGCTCTGATGACAAAATCCCTCTAGTGTTTGAGTACAACAAACAATTCCACGATGTGGTGAGAGTGACACACAAGAATTTCAACGCGTGCAATGCAAGCGCTCCCTACGCCACGTGGGCTACCGGCAACGATTCCTTCAGCATCAAAAGGCCCGGTCACTACTACTTCATCTGCAGCTTTCCGGACCACTGTTTGGCGGGCCAGAAGATCGATATTCGGGTTCTATCACAAGATAAAAATTCAACTGTGCCAACCCCACCGTCAGGCCCATCTATGACTCCGTCTCAGCCTCCCAAAAAGAGCCCACCATCGGTTGCTTCAGGCCCATCTACAATATCAGCCTCACCGTCTCACCCTCCCAAAACTCTCAACTCATATTTGAAGCTCTGCTTATGTGTATTAGCTATTGGCTTTGCAGCCATTGGATTTTAGCTAAGTATATTTCGTAATTATCATGTTTCTGATGGTTTAATTCTTGTCTAAGTGTTTAGCCTTATTTTTTTGAACGTTAATGTTTAGTTTTGACTCTTATGAACAAGTGATTTCTTTTCAATTGAAGATGTATTATATTTTTGTGGTTTTAATCGAATTTTGAGTGAATTGTCTTATGGTGATTCTGCAACGAAATTCTCAATTGAGTATATGCAATCAAGTTACTTCTAGTGCATAAATTGTTCACATTTCAACAAATTGTAAACCCTGTTTAACGTTAAAAATAAAAAAAATTATACGCTCGGATTTGATATCTTATATAATAAAATTTCGGAGTCCGGAGATGGTGCATACAAATAGCTCATATGCTAACCTTTAAAAGTTATCACAAACACCAACCTAACATTTTACAAACTCTCCTGTAAGACCCGTCTCTATTAAGAGACTGGAGCGTGAGGCGCGTGCACCCCACGTGCTCCAATTTTATTTTTTTAGATTTATAATTTTTTTTTTAAATTTCCAGATTTTTTTGCCTCTTCTTTTTTGTTTGCCTCTTCTTTTTTTGTTTGTCTTTTCTTCTTTGGTTAAAAAATCGAACGAGGGGGGCCGAAGATCTCTAAGCGAGCCGAACGATTCAAATTATTGGCACTAAAATTATCTTTATATTAATAAACGGAGCAGAAGACGAAGAAAAAAATTGAAAAAAAATGAAAATAAAAAAATATACTGATTAACGGATTTGACCCGATTTGACCGATCTCACAGGAGACCATCTCCTAACATTTTTATCACAGTTTAACAGAAAGTTTACAATCTCAGTTAGGGATGTATGAATTAATTGCATCCCTATAAGAAACTAATAATAAAAGAAAGTATATATAAAAAATTAAAATCATATAAGTTTGTTTACTTTGGTTGTTAATTTAGGGAAAATGCATCATTAAAGGCACGAACTTTGATCCATTTTAGATTTTCCACATTTTGCGATTTGGAGGAAATTAGATCTGATATGGCAGTGCAAATCATACACGTGTACATTTCTTTTATAGGCGTGGCCTTCGGAAATATGAGATGGAATAAATAATAAAATTAATTAAATAATTTTTTTCTCTCTCTCATCTCCTCTCTCCCTCTCTTGAACCGCCAACATTTCATTTCCTTGTTCGAACGTTCAACCAACTGCCGGAAAACACATTTTTTCTTCGACCCTCCACCGCCGTGTCGGAATGGCTGACCTTGTAGCTTGGCGGTGCATCGAATGCTTACCACCCCCTGATTGTAAACATGCTTTATCTCGAAAGCCGTGGCGTAATTACCAACGAGCTGTCGCCGGCACATATACATCCGAAATCTGCCGAGAACCCCAGCTCATAGCCTCATACTAGTGCTTGGGAAGGTGGAACTGTGCAGCTTTCTCTCTGTAGGATTCTTCACCTCGGCCGCTGCCACCCCACTTGATTTATCTACTACATATATGTTGGAAAAAATAAGAATGAAACAAACAATAAACTGGATTCTCTGAAAGGCGTGAAAACACTTTCAGATCGAATCAATTCGACGGTTCTATCGAATTATTCAATCGGATACAATTCAGAGTATATTGAACAAAAGTATGGATAGGTTGAGAATACAGAACCAGAAAACGAGATTTGATCAGACAAAATAAAACTGATTCGAATTCGAAATTCAGTTTTATGTAGTTTTGCAACTTTTCAAAAGATTGCAAAATAGTCCCTCGAAATTTCGGAAATTAAATTTCCGATGAATTTTCTACACAACAATTTAATCGGACCCCAGCTAGGGGCTCTGCCCCTTGGACCCCGCTATCGGGGGCGCTGCCCCCGAACCCCTGTCCTTTAGAGGCTTCGCCCCTAAAATCATAATAAATTCATATAAGCGTGCACACCGCACCACCAAACTTATATGATGTATTATTATGACGATACTGATCAAACAAGTCAATCCAATTACACTAAAATATCCAACAATATATACCATCCATGGCGGAATCGACACACAATTTGATATGAAATGTTGAAAAAAATGTGATCTGATGGTTAGGATTGAGTATGGGTGGTTGCGTGGGATGTGTTGTCGGGGGAAGAGAGAGAGAGAGAGAGAGATAGAGAGAGAGAGGTTTGTTGCCGGAGAAAACAACGGGGTAAGGTGATAGAGGGGAGAAAATAATTTTAATATTTTTTTTTTGGAAAAGCATTCAATTGATGATATGGAAACTTAATTTAATTAATTTTTTATTGTCACATCATTTCAATTTGACTGGAATGGAGATAAAAATTGAACAAATTCAATAGTCGATGATGTTAGAGGAAAAATTCAAAAGCCGTGTGCAAATTGAGGGTCCGATCAAAGTTCATGTATTTACACGCATCTTTCTCTTAAATTAAATGAAGAAAAAAGAAAATTTTCACCCTTAATCCCTCCTTTTCCTTTCCTCATCATTTTTTATAGAAAAAAAATTCATTATTTTTTCTACTTTTCACTGTAAAGAGGAAAATATTATCATGAAGTATTGGTGTGCTAATGCTTGCTCTCCTTGGAGTGAAAAGAGAAAGAAAAGAGGGTGAATTCTTTTCTATAGAAATTGATGGAAAAGAAATGAAGGATTTAAAGGGTGAGAATACGAACTGCTGTTAAGCCAGTTTGGAATGTGAAATCCAGCTGGGAATACGAGGAGAGATCGTTGTAAGAACATAGTCCCTGCTCCATTAAACTAACTGATGCTCCACAACCAAAGTAAACGCAACCTAAGTGAAAAATGTGGGCGAACAGCAGAAACTATCACAAAAACTTTAAATCTTCTGTATATTCCAGAAGCATGCAACTATTTTCAACTTCACCAAAAAAATGCTAATGGGTGATGATCTCATTTCCAATCAAAGTTCCAATCTAACAGCAGATGATTTAAATCAGGCAAGTATCACCTGACTACAGTGTTGGAAGTGATTTGACGGTGTTTACAAAGGTGGCGCTTCTATTGAAATCCTTCTGCAGAAGAATTCGAACTGCTTCTAAGCCAGTTTGGAATGTGAAATCCAGCTGGGAATACGAGGAGAGATCGTTGTAAGAATATAATCCCTGCTCCATTAAACTAACTGATGCTTCACACAACATTAACGAGCAGAATTACATACCTCTAGTCGTTCTTCTTTATTAAAGGGTCGGAGAACAAAGCTTGCAGGGTTCATTTTCCCCGGAGGCCTTCCAATGCCTATCAGAATCCAAAGAAAGTAATTCATATAATTTTATGTAAGAACTAATAATTCCTAAATGAGATATACAACTATGGGAAATACCTATCCGTAAACGAGGAAAATCCTGACTACCTTTGAAGTGACTTATAATACTTCTCATCCTACAAAAAACAATTGGTCCAGAGTAATATCAGTGTCTAAGATCAATAAAAACTAGGGGCTCCACTTCGACATATAATCAATAGACCTAAAAAAAAGCAAATTTCATTCTGTATAAAGAAAAAATTATAAAAAGCTAATAGGATTTAGGCATTGATACATCATGAACTAAATATCAAAGAAAGAACTCTAGACAAGAATTGAGCAATCATGATCTGGAAACAAGTTCCACATATATTAATACAATATAGACTATAAGATTTATTAACTGTCATATACATGATTGTCAATGAAACTACAAAATCTAAAAAATCAAGTCTAAATCTGATCAATTCCAGCACAAATACTACTATTTGCTATACGTAAATTAAAATTTGGAGGGAATACTGTTCAACAAATATAAATGTAAATTGGCTCTATGTGTGATAATGCTGTGTCAAAAAGTATCAGCCGGTGATACCCTCTCTAGAATTACTGAATTTTTTCAAGAATTTAAAGAATGTGGGATTGTGATTGATATATAGTCTAATTTATGGAGTCACAAATTTCTCCCAATTTAGAATGAAGAAAAGGAAACTTAATAATCCAGTTGCTTTATGGATGATTAACAACGAAAACAACCAAGGGATACGCGAATACCCATTATGTCCTCCATGTCCACCTTTAGGTAATAGTCTCAACTTTGCAAAAGGCAGATCTATGTCATCAAACATCTGAAATGAGAACAACCATCAGCATAGTCCGTACACAGTGGCATGAAGGTATTAAAATGGCTGCAGATAGATTACCACAAGGACTTGATTCAATGGGATCTTATAATATGAAACAATAGCACCAACCTGCGAACTAGAAAAAGTAACTCAACCATTCATCACATGGTGCGGAAATGTTTGAGTAATTAGCATGGTGTGATGAGTGAACTTACAGACTCACCACTAGCATTCATGAAAGTTTGTGGCTTAGCGAACATAACAGGAACATCTCCAATGAAACCTAACCACATAAAAAGCTATCACCTGACTGGTATGTATTGAAAGTAATTGATGTTTCTCTATAATAACAAACAGTCATTGCATTCTCAAGAAACTTATTATCTTGAATTACGTAAAGGATATGATTCTTGAGTTTCTCAAACTTATATGTTAAGAATGCCTTGACGTCTCCAACAATATTGGCTCCGCATTCAAGTTCAGAGTGCTCAGAAATTTGGTGACATTTTGCTCACTTTTACGTTCCACAAGGTGCTAACGAAATGGCAATAGATGCAATCATGAAATCTGAATAAAACTACATAATTGTTCGAATTAACAGTATATATATATATATATACCATGTTATACCATCGTTACAAGCTTCAAAAGAAAATAGGTATCGTCTACATCAGAGCCAAAACACAAGATCACTCGTCACAAGCTATCAATAGAGGATATCCCAGGTAATCCATCCATCCATTCTAGCTTCATTCATGGATCTACACTTCAATTTCTAATCTCCATTTGATTGCATCAACACCCATGAAGCCTCAAAAGATCCTTGCTACTTATTATATTGTACAAATTTGTTCTCTCTCGTATATTATGATAAGTTCATTTTTCTATACTTCATTATAAGTCGTGAAAAAAGTGTCAAGCGTCCTTTAGATAGCAGTTTTAAAGTAGTGATTCGACTAGATGCCTCCAAACTAGTTATATTTACCTTGAGTATACCTCCATATCATAATTTATTCAGAAGGAATTATAGTAGATTCTGATTTGGAAAATATCCAGAGTCAATCCAATGCTCACAACAAATTTGCAGTGATAAACTTGGTCATACTTTGAATTATGGCTACATTGTAGACAACTACACATAGTGAAATTGTTTTATGTAACAATGTCTTTCTTCATCAAACACATAAATCCTATTGGAAAATTGATTTATAGCAAAGTCAAGTCTCTCTAGAAAGTAACTAAACGGTATAATGACAAAAAACGGGGAAAACTCTATATAAAAATTCAACATATCATCACCATATAAGTTGATTAGCTCTTACAACTCAGCACGAATGAGTACATATAACATAACACGCCATTACCTAATTTTTCCAGGCAAATTTTACAGCTATTTTTTTCTTCTTCTTTGATTCCAAGAGAAAGTAGTAAAACTTTACGCTCCCAAACAAAAGAAAATTCATGAGTTACATGAGAAATAAAGAAGATAAAATAAAGAACCTTTCCCGAAAGAAGATTTGAAGGAGACGGTGCTGATAGGAATCCCTTCTGATTCAGCTATATAATCAATCAACTCAAACCCAACCTGTTAAACAACACAAAATCTTCAATCAGTAAAACTTCTCATTATCATTATACAATCACGCGCGCGCGCACACACACATAAATATGGATGTGCTGACATACATTGTGGCGAGTGCCGCGATAGAGCTTTCCGGGATTGCCGAGGCCGACGAAAAGCCAGGGTTTCCGCGGTTTTTCTACATCCGTCGAAATTGAAGCCATTGGCTTCAGTTGTAAGCTACTTTTGTTAGTATACGGCCAGTGCCACGACGGAAGGGAGAAGGAGTATTCAGAAATGAGGCGGCGCCGCCCAATGGCAGCCACCGATGGAGACCGAGGAAAGAAGCCGCCGGATATACCGAACATTATTTTTTCATGCGAATAAAAACTAATCAGCAAAAAGTCAAATATAACACAGTGGATAAAAAAACGAGTGAAAGAAATTGTGGGGAAAAAATAAAATTAGAAAAGGCGCCGTTGCCGGGGATCGAACCCGGGTCACCCGGGTGACAGGCGGGAATACTTACCACTATACTACAACGACTTGTTGATAAAATGCCTTTTATTATTAATATTATAATATCTTAAATCGACCTTTTTGTCCGATAACGGCGGTGGCACTGGTGGGTTGTTGAATGGGATTGTGATTTGTGATCCTTCTTCACATTCTAAAATATGAAGTAGCATTATTTACCTCTTAAAGTAAGGTGTTAAATGCTAGAAGGACCTTACTGCACTCCAAAAGATGTCGCAAAAAAAACACAAACAATTAATTTCATTTTGCCGAACATTCAATTTATTTATGCACCGGATTCCGTAAATTTATTTATTTACGACCATATATTATAGGATTCAAGGAGTGGTCAAGGAAAGAAAGTAACAACCCATCCTATCATATTTTGGGATATATTATTGCTATAAATATCATATCCTCAAATTGGAAATTTGAGAATTCTCTATGATTTTTTTCTTTTCTTAGAAATATGATATCATTATTTGAATATGGACAAATTAATACAGAGTTGAAAATAATGGATTGATTTTGATCGAATATAAGCGTTGCTCGTGGGATTTTTTTTGGCATTCATAAAAAGCCTTTTCTCCAAAACGTTGACTGAGACTTGAGTAAGCGTTATTCACTAGGTTCCTTTTTGTTTTTCCAATTTTTTGACTTAAAACACAAGCACAAATTGAATCAGAAACAGATGATGTAAAATTCGTAATATTAAAATAGTAATCTCCAAGAATCAAAATCTTAAAAAATGAAGAGAGATTTGATTTTTATTTTCACAAAGAAACAAGAAAATGAAGAGCAATTCTTATCAAAATTCCCAGCTCCAAAGAATCAGACGGCCCTGACAGGAAAACGCAAGTAAAAAGGTGAGCTGCATTCTCAAAAAGTAATTTTGATACTATTCATACTAAATACACATTGAACTAAATTGGTAGGATATAAATTTGAATGAAAGAAAAATGAAAGGCATAATCAGATATAATCACTTTTGTAGCTGATAAAACTGAAAGCTAATGTCGAAGGTAGCTCTTATCTTATTCTGCAGCTAAGTATTGTATTATTTGCAACTTGAGAGCAAATTGTATAATTATATGATTATGAGGCCAATATTTTGAACCAAAACTTACATGAAATCATTTAGATGTTAATAGTTGCATCCCACAGCCTAAGCAATCCGTTACGCCCCCCAGCACAGATTCTCTTCTTTTCGAGATCCGAAGCCACACATCTCACCTGAAACCGATAAAAATTACCCCAACGACTTAGGTTATCGTTGCAAAGAGCAAAATTGTAACACAACTGAAACATTATCAGAACTGTCAGATATGTTCATTTTAGCCTGCATGGAGATGGAAACCACAGAATTTCTTTAGGATAGATGAGGGAATGTTATCATTTTGTTTGATTTTATATCTAGCCATTGCAAAAGATGGTCATTGGAGAATATGATTTAGTGATGGAAATAGAAGTAGACAGGAAATAGAATTACCGTTGCGACTGATTTTAGAGGAGTTCTATAAAGTTGCCAGCCAGCCATCTTTGGACCTGTTGTTGAGAGCCCTCCCAGTCTATCTTGAGGGCGGTTGAAGAGGGACATAGAACTATCAGCAGCCCCTATTCCTAACCATTGTTCCCCCACATTTATGGATAATATTGGAGCATTATGAACTGTCACATTCTTGATGCATCTTATGGCACCTACAAATATGAAAAATAATATCGTGCACTCATATGTACATTTCAAATATCTTTCAAAAAAGTAATTTGAAACATTCATTCACATTAATACATGCACAGCCTCTCCCTGTGTCCCCAACCTTTTTGTTACATCATTCCAGTCCAAAAGAAAGTTATGATCCTAGAATAGTGGTTTAACTTGATGATTAGTGCATTAGAATAATCTAACAATTATTAGTTAAAATTAGAGATCTGACAAGGTACACTGCACAAAGCGATGTGCATCACAACAATCATAAAGAGCCCACAGGGGCTTGTTAAAGTTTCAAGTTCCATAAATGAGTTAGCCCTAAGTGGTTTCGAAACAAGCCTGCCTAACCAGCTTTAAATAATAATGCAAAAGAACACCACAAGTGTCCTTAGGTATAACGCATCACAAATTTATACTTGATAAACGAGCAATGAAAGCAAGTTGTCAACCTACCTCACATTTCAAAATAAATATACTTTCTCATGTTTCACAGGTTCCGAATAAGAAGATGCAAGTTGTTGGAAGATGTCATCTCAATTGCACACCAAGGACAGTTTCCATGTATGATAATTACTTTAAGTTTATCATTCTTACCATCATCATTTTCTGAAAATCTGAGAAGCCCATCACTTGATCCTAAATAATAAATAAAAAGTTGGATATTCAGAAAAAAAGTTCTAAACTTAAATACCACAATTACACTCAAATGAAAAATGATCTTAACCTGTAATAATTCCTTTATCCGCACTAGAGTATTCAACACATAAAACAGGACCATCGTGGCAAGCCAATACAGCATCACAGTGTCCTTGAGAGACTGACCACACTCGAGCAGTCCAATCATCACTACCTGTTATTACAGTGTCTCCAACCATTTTTATAGACCTGTGTCCATGGACCTGTGCAATATAGTTACCAGAACTTGGGCATGCAACAAATAATATTCTCTAAATCTGTGACTCACCTGATCCAATTTGAATGCCCCAACAGCTTGTGCATCCGCCTTCCAGCCCGAATATCCCAAATGCTTGCAACACTTAAAAAAGGAAACATGAAGAATTCAGATTATTGAAATAAAGCCAGAAACACAACCTATCGTTAATGAGCAGATGCTGTCCTCGCAGTGATCTCTGTCCAGACGCATGTATCAGAACTATAGAGATCGAGATTAAGTGACATACAAATCTCTGCCTGCAGCTGCCAAGATACCAGTGGAGTCGTCATAATCCATACATAGAACTGCACTTGAACAACGTCCTACAGTAGCCACACAGGTGTCCATTCGCACATCCCACATCTTTACAGTTCCGTCATGTGCAGCTGTGAGGACACGCTCACCTGAAAGCGTGCGCACAACGCTGACCTAAAGGTAGCATAAATAGCGTAAGCCGATAAAGGTTGTTGACCAGAGATCAAAATAAACATTTAAAAAGCATCAGACAACAAATGATCTGATTTATAATATTAATCAGCCAAATGAAGTGCCTTAAGATCTTAGGAAATATTCTAAGCAACACCAACCTAGAAAGAGTTGCAGTAACTTGGAGTTTGACGAGGACAATCCCATTTTGTAATTATTAGTAATCATACATACTTAAGCAGTAAAGCATAAATTCACTTTTCACTATTTTGAATTCAGACAATAGATATCAATAAAGCTCAGGAAAGGCAGAAAAACTCTACGACACGAGGTGAGATGCCCAGCCAAGTGTCTAAGTTTAATGTTAATATTGATCAGTGGTGTCCAGAAGACACACACCGGAAATGACTTTGAAAGCTACAGATAAACACTTCTACCTTTCGCAACATACAAAAAAAAGATACTCTAATCAAACCTGGGCATCATGGCCTTTCAGCTCTTCTACAAGCTGAGTCGTCTGCTTATCCCAGACAAGAACAAACTGGTCATCCGATCCTGATACCACTTTCCCTCTATCAGAGCTTATGGCTCTCACAGTTCTTCAGAGATAAATCATGATGAAACATTAATGATAAGATCAGCTTCTGAAAGTGAATAAATAACGAGCATCTGCAACTGAAACTAGCTAGTACAGTATGTTGCATGCATGATGCTGTATCTGCATGCATGTGAAGATCAACAATCCCACCCCATAATCCAAAATAGCATGCAAACATACAAATACACACAAAGTAAGAGAAAGGGGCCGGTAAAATGATACCCATAGTGACCCTTTAAAGTTGCCCTCAGTTCTGACCCACGATGAGCGGGATCCCATATTTTCACCTGCAATATATAAGTGATGAATTTTACAGCTAAATCAATAATAAGTCCTTAATGCTCATGTCAGAATCATTAATATGTCATCATGATCCCCCAGTCTATAAAGGTACATATAGTAATAGCATCTTTTGGTCATAATATGATAGTTGTGCCTAAATTTTAAATTTAAATAAAACCTTACTGTGCAATCTGTGCTTCCACTGATAAAAAACCCTGCATCATCACGATCACCAACTAGATCCCACACTTCTCTTTTGGTAACACAGTGTAAAGCCGAGACTGCTCCTCTGTGACCTCTTAGTATGCGGATGTTCGTCTGAACTTTTTTCTGCCCCATTGTTGACACATCTCGTACAGATGCATTCACCTTTGAAACTGAACCAGACAAAGCGATCGCTCAAATTATATAAATTCAACTCTGACCAAAGTATTATGTACTTGAAATGGCCCTATCAAAGGTCCAGTTACCAGATCGAGTAAAAGAGATGGTTCTATCCCGGCTAAACATGCTTTGCACCCAGCTCCTTCCAACACCAGAAGCCTCAGAACATTGTTCAGTGTTATTAGCAGAATCTTGTGGATCTGGAGCAGGCAATCCATATGAAGATATAGACTGTGATTTTCCGCCATGGATTCCCCAATACTCAATGCAAGTTTGCCGGATATGTGACAGGAATCCTCTGAGATGTATCTGAAAGAAAACATCACAATATTACATAGAGAGGAATATTCATTAGACGGACAAAAGTCCAACTACAGCATAAAGGATGCGTTAACTGAAAAATTGAGGGGAAAAACTTCACGTCAAGAGTCAAGACATCAATATATTAGCCACAGTGCACACAGAAGGCCATTTAACAAAGCGTACTTTAACTTACAATGTGCTTATACCCAATGTTATTCTTTCCAGCTATTGTTTCAATGATGTACCACGCATCACTGTCAGGAAGCCCAAGTCCAGCCTCCATGAAAAGGAAGAAAGAAGAATTTGGCAAGTGAGAGAATTAAAACAATAATTTTAAGTGATCAGAGTGGAGAAGGAAACGAGGAACAGCCAATAAAAGAATACCATGTGTACTGCCACAATGATTAGTTGTGTTGTCACCAATATTGCATAATTGGTTGACCTGACATGAAAACAGCATGATGAGCTCAGAAGCCAGTCGGTCGTGATCAATTTTGCATTCTATACTTACATAGCTACATTTCTTTCGTTTAGAGTATATCATTTAACGACCAATTTAAATACCCAAATAAAGTTTCTGAAAGTGTTTCCATTGATAGGAATTAAGCCAAATAGAACCTTATGACATTAAGAAAAAATAATCACCATAAATTGTCATTTTAAGGTAATGGGAATAAACTCTCGGGTTATTTTACATCGTCTAGGGAGTCAATATTTTGCAGCACAGCAAGCTTTACTAACTAGGAGGTATGGACAAGTCTAAGCCAACAGTTCAGGGTTAAAACAACACTCTCACGCTTGCTAGATTTTGCAAAGAAACATTCTCGTCACTTTGTCAATTTTGCAAAGAGTCGATGGCAGGGTCAATTTCCTCAAGGAAATAATGGCACCCTATCTAATTAATTTGAAAGGAATAAACTTAAAAATATGAAAGACTGAAAGTAATAAGTTCATTACTTGCCAGAGAAGCAGTCAAGCAGATATTCAAAGTATCCTTCCCAAAACCTGCAATTAATCACACACAATTGAGCAATGTGTGTATACCGTCATTGAGAAGAAATATTATGCGAACGGGCACATTCTTCAAGACTAGAAAGATTTTTGTGATATTAAATATCTTTATTATTTACGTTCTTCGTCTAGTGCATGTAATTCAACACCCTTGATAATCACAAGAACATGACAAATTGATGAGCAACATATTTTGGGGTTCAACAGGTTAAGCTAATATCTACAGTAATTCTGACATGTAGAGAGATGGAACAGAAGATGTTATGAAAAGAAAAGACTGAAAGCTGGAGCAGAACAGAAAAGAAGATATGCGTACCGTAACTCCTCCCAGATGGAAAGAGAACGTAGGTGCCGCTGAATATAATCTGAGACATTGTTTAAGTCCACTTTGTGCATTTCAGCAGACACTTCAAGAGCATCTCTAATAGTTTCCATGTCATTCCGAGCAACAGCAAGACTAATTGCTGTTTTTAGCTATTATACCAGCAAAAATATATATATATTTCAGACTATAAAGTTCCTCTTCCAGAAAAGCCATATATAATAGAGTTTCTAATGCAACACGTAAACCTATATTTCTCTTTTTTTTTTCCTTTCAAAAAAGAGCAATTTCTTGTAATTGACTCATTATAAGAACATGCTAATATATTTAAATATTACCGCACAAACTCAGTGTTTTGAAGGTCATTGAAATAATATTCCTCCCATAAAGAGCTCGAAATGTGGCTTGAATTAATATTTATCCCATATGGATCTCACAGGAATGGTGCACAAAAGTTAGCAAGGGACTAGAGGCGTAAAATCAATTTTCCGTGCTGAAGCTATAAAATATCTGCTAATGCATCTATAAGAATACTGCAACTACTTCAAAAAGTGCAAGAAAAACAAACCAATTCTTTCACAGCAATAAACTGCTCTTCCGTCAATTGACAGCTCCATCCCTATGAGGGGCAAGAGCAACTGAGTTAAGATAATAACAAATGGACATGTATCAGTGGGCTTCAGAGAGCACTTACTGAATAAATGTACTCTTTTATACATTCAACAAATCCACTACCACCAATTCCCTCAGCATCAGACTCGATTAGAGCTGATACAGTAATAAAAATGCGCTAGAAAATTACTCATGCTTCATCCAAAGAACAGGGCATAAACAGCTACTTTAAGGAAAGGTGATAAATTAGATCCTATACAAGATGTCAAGATCATACCAAGAATTGTTCCGTACTCAAAGGACGAAAGTGGATCTTCTGTAGTTTCCAGCCTCAAAAGGCGTAGCCATAAACCCTGTTTAAGAGGAGCCAAATACTTTAGAAATCAAAGACTATTTTCTGTAGCTAACAGATAGAAGAAATATAGTTTTCTTCAAGTAACATAGACAGTGGTGAAGTACGGATATGGAGCTAACCAGTAAATGGATACACCCCAACCAAAGTAAACAATTTAACTACACTATGCGGAGGATATATTTCACAAATAAAATATTCAAATCCTACTGATTGCCGACAACAGAATGTTTGGAACTATTTTGAATATAGAAATTGCAGCCCAACCTTAGGACTGGAAGGAACTACAGTTCAAACAGATATCTCCAGTTAAAAGTTAAAGATATTTATGTTCTCTTGAGCAGGTTACCCTTTGTCAAAGGTATACTTCAAAGATATCAGATAAAGCAAAGAGAACATACCTGCAACTTCACTTTAATGTCCAAAACCATACGCTCTTTTTCAGCCTGTGAGAAGTATGTATTCGTCCAATTATTGGTATTATATACATGGAGTTGGAAAACCACATCAATAACCATATGATACTCACAGCCCTCTCTCTTGGACTCATGCTGTCAGAATTAGAATCTACACCAGCAAGAGCTGAAATTGAACTACACCAAGAGAAATAAGAAAAGTCATGGTTTCAAAAAAATAAGATAAAATCTGGTTAGAGAGTAGAGGTTCATCTAAAAATCTTGTATATTACACCTCATATTCTGCTTTGCAGAATACTCTATAGCTCCAGTAGCTGCGGCTAGAATCTGTTTCCTCTTTTCTTCCTGCTCTTCGGTTCTAAAATTTGGAGGAAACCTGTCATAACAATATTTGGCAACTGATCCTGAAGATTAAGAGGAAATTGAGTTAGTAGCAAATCCAGCTCCAAGCACTGCAAAGACCTTTTCCATCACCATGGGTAGCCTGGACGCAAATAGTTCCAATCTTAGTGAGGTTACCTGGCTCCCCTTCATCAGGATCATAAATAGATACGATCTCAGACTCTGTGGAAAGTGGGGGAAAAATTGACATAGGATTCTGTCCCCTGCTAATAGCATCTTGTAACTTATCAAGAAGATTATTGCCATTTTTTTGAGAACCAAGGCCTCTCTCCAGATAATCTAAGAATCCTTGGGATTCTAAAAACTGACACATCTGTAGAATTGTGCATGAAACACAAGTTCAGGGATCTTATTCCATCCAAAGAAAAAATAAGAAACATAAATTGTAGTTTTGGAAATAAATAAGAGGTTAATGGATAGTGGATCTAAATTACTGAAAGTCCATTGAAACAGATAAACAACTAACCATTGGATCAGGAGGCTGGTTTGTTGATCGAGAACGCTTCTTCAGAAAAGCCTGGTTGTTGAAGACATTAGTAGCAGCATTTTCCTGATACAGGGGGAAAGAAAACTCTGTTGCTCGTTTCATGTTGGCTGCTAAATTAACTATTTGATTTCTGAGAACAATAAGGTAAAAGCTTCATACGGCAAAATTGCGATAGCCATCTAAAATTGATGCAAAGAATTCTAGGAATATAATCCTGCAAAAAAAAAAAAAAAAAAAAAGAGTATTTATTACAGCGCTGAAATAGTGTTAAACTATAAACATTTTTCTGCATTTTACTCTGCTCTGACATATCAGAGGAGAGACACAGAAGTATAGTAAAATATATAAAAGCAAAAGCTCAGCAAACAACTATTTTAAACCAATTTGTATCTATATAAATATTTATCAATATCAAACATGAAGCAACATAACACACTATCAAAGTCTGACCCAATGGAGCAGCAGTTATACGTTATTCAATCATTGTCCTGTGCTGGTGAACTTCAAAGACTTACTCTCAAGTGCAGAAGCTGCATTGGGTAAGAAATCATAACTAATTCTCAAATATTTATACAAAAATGCACCTGGAAACAGTAACATGGAATGCATGTCTGGTGGAGTAAATGGGTGGGGGTGGGGGTGGAGGGTTGAACCACCATGTTTAGTATCTCATTGAAATAATTAAGCACAATGCTTTTCTAGGTTGAATTCACAAAAAATCTCAATAGAGAGGCGGAAATAACTTATCTAAAATTCAGTTTGGATGAAAACACCAGAACACCAATAATTACTTCATTGAAGTTCAGACTAGCCACCAATAATCACCTAAGATGGAGATCCTGATCTTCTTCCCACAGCCTGCTGCCATCTCTAAAGAATTTATCAGTGAAAGAACCACCTTTCATGTGATCTATGTAGAAAATATTTGGATGTGATAGTTTCGTTATCTCTCTACGCAATGAACTATACTCTGGTTCTGGTAACGGAGGAATTTCTTCTGATGTGGTGATAAGATTACGCTCAAGGTCAACAACAACTACCTGCAAAAGAAGGGATAAGATACCGTGGTACCATTACTTATTATATATGAATCAGACATCACTAAAATTGTGCATTGCTTCCATAAGACTTATGTTGTGTTTAACTATATTGTCTACAAATTAAGCTTTTTGTGTAACAGTTTTAGTTGGAAACTTTTTAATGGTTCCGGTAGTTCTCATTTCTGAAATTGCAAACAGTTTCTTGATTGAATGGTTATTTCGCCTTACCAAACCACCAGTTAACAATACAAGTTTTACTGGTCATGTAGTTTCTCTGGTCTACACCAAGTGGCAGTTAGAGCAGACCTATGACCATATCCAGTCCCAATTTTTTATTCCATTCATTTTTACCAGAAGCAACTGTGACAAGATACAAACACAAAATAAATGCACCGGCAGTGATTGATCTAGATTTAACATTGGTCGTTGCTCTTATAGTGCATGAAGGAGACCAGGAGTACCAAATGAATTTGGATATGGATGGAACATGATGTCCAGAATAGTGTCATTTAGATGTGATGTCTGTAACAATAAAAACTCAAAAATGTAAAATGAAGTCTTTGTATATGTTAATCTAAGAACTTACACCATCCATGAGCAGCCCAAAAGTATCAACACCTGAATGAAGGCCCATCATATAAGGTGTAGGAGCATCAATATAGTCAACTCCACTGAAAAATAGCAATGGAATGTAGACATGCTTCAGCACAACAAACATAAAAAGATCAGAAAACCCCCATGGAAGATTTGAAGAATTACTAACTTATTACATAGAAGGCTTTGCATTACTTGAGTAACAATAACACATCTCAAAGGAAAAGTAAGACAAAAAACACTAATTTACCTGCCATCGAAATGGATATATTAAATGGCATATGGCCTCTGATACAAGAGTTAAAAGAGAATATCTGCACAAGTCATACAGAGGTAAAGTTAATTACACATAAAGCTGACAAAATAAGAATTAATGGGAACCTTCAAGGACATTTGATTAGTAGAAAAGTATTCAACATGTAAAAGGCCACGGAAAATACTTGTCAGAGCGCAGCAAAATCCTTCTTTCCAGCAGCACTGCAGTGAATAGTTTTATGAGATTATCAACATCCAAACACTGGACCAAAGGCTGGAAGGATATCTGCCGTGACATGCAAATTAGGCAATGATATAAAGATCAAGGCAACTTGGGGACTAAAACGTGCTGGGGAAAAGCAATAGGTTACCTACATCAGCATGAGGAAGACCATCCTTAGGTGGAACTTCAATTGCAAGGAGACTATTTTCAATAGTAAAGAAGACTCGGTCCTTTCCAGGAGTAGGCAAAGGTACATTGGAAACTATAAAAGCGACAACTTCCCACAACTGCTTGCTGAAAAAGTATGGAAGCTCAGCACTGATGCCCACTTTAGACAATACAAGCTTCCACAATTATTTGAAAATAAAAGGAAAGGAACACCATGAAATTTCTTTGCTTTCCTCTTATGCCTCCTGAAACTAAATAAGTTCCTAAGTTGATTGAAAGATAGTTCCTCCCTTTTCATCATTACTTGTACCTCAAGCATAAAAATATCATTGTTGGTGATAAAGTGTGCAGCATAAGCATTGTCCTTCTTTTTTTTTGCCCCCTTTGAGAAAAAAGGAGAAGACAAGAAGACAGACAGTTCAGAGGCTACGGAATTTTAGCCGATGATCATTTAATTTACACCATCGTCCTTAGCTAGGAAACTAAGTTGTTTTACTTTTCAAACATAGGCATATAAGGAAGCATAGTAATTTTGAGCAGGTATATACCTTAGCCAATGAAGGTAGTTGAACACGTTGTGCAGGTAAGACGTGCATAACATTGCATACACTGTTACATGAGGTAGAAAAGTTCTTGCATGGAGGAAGCCCCTCTGTTTGAAATCATGGTAATCTGAAAATATTCTTATCTTCCTAGCTTATGTTATTAATTCTGTAAAAGGTATATGGTTCAGAACTAAATGCAAAATGTCAGATAAGTCGTCTCTAGTTAACCTTGTCTAGTAAACCTCGTCTAGTATCACAATGTGAGATATCATTCCATCAGGTTTCGAGGAAAATAAAATCACATTACAGAGACTAAGTTATACCTCATCAGACGCTCGTACCAATATTACTACACTCTTTTTTTTAGGAGAATATTACTAAACCCAAATTCCACGGTATTAGGAACTGAAAAAGCATGATCAGTGCAAACAAAAATGGTATACTGCAGTTATTAGCATTCCAACAGTCCAATCTTGCACGTTGCCAAGCAACTATCTAAATTACAAAAGTCATAGTAATAAATTTCAACTAAAAGAACGATCAAAATCATATACCTGCTACCGGAGGTGGAGAAACAAAGTAGAAATATCTCCTCCAAAGCTTCACGCAGAATCCGGAAACTGGGCGATCGTGAGACCAGGCAGATGCATTTATCCGCAAAGGAATCAGGCGGAATGCGGAACGCCTCCGCTATGTCCTCATCAACGGGATCCCGAAACGCAATGCAGCTGACGTAAATCTTGGAGCCGTCCCCTTCCGTCAACACAATGGGGTAATTGCGCGGGAAAGACGAAGGATCGTCGGAATTGAACCCCGACGAGTACAATTGGACGCCGGCAGGCAAAACGCAGGTGGAGAGCTGCGGCGGCGGCGGAGGATGGAGAGAGTGATTGGAAGGAGGGTATTGGTCCAGCAGCGACGACAGGTACATGGTGGCCATGCCGTGGTAGCCGCGGATGCCATCGAGAGTGCGGATTTCTGGCCCCAATCCGCACACGACGAAGTACTCGAAGATTGGCGGCATTGGTGGTTTGAATTAGGAAATTCGCGGTGAATCAAATTTCGCGTTAGAGGAGCATACTGAGCTGCATGATAATCTGAAACTTGCTGTGATGGAGAACGAATTCGGAGATTATGATCGGAAACTTGTTTGGATTGCGAATTGAATTGCAGGAAATTAGAGGTGGTGGAGTATATATCGTTTCCAATGCAGGCGGAATCTGGTGTGTTTGAAAGACCAAAACATACACTCTACACACACTCTCTCTCTCTCTCTCTAATATGGATACGCGAATTTGGACATTATTGTAGGCAGTGATAAAGTAGTAGTTAGTGGAATAAAGGTTGTTAGTGGTGGGTCTATAGTGATAAAGTGGTAGTTAGTGGAATAAAAGTGTGAGTTCAAGTGGCAAAGGGTAGAAATAACATGAATTAATAAGGGTAGATGAGTACTTTTATACAAATGGGTACAGAATTAATGGACAGATAAAATGAGGCAAGTGAGTACAGAATTAATGGACGGAGGGAGTATAAATTAGTGAGTTATAATATTAAAATAATGTTATTGTGAGTGGTGGGTGTACTACATGTACAACACTGATGTTAAAGGTATAACATTATTATTACAAAACTCCAAACATCAATACAACACTGATGTTACAAATATATATGTATGAATGTATCTCACTCACTCTTACAGATGGTGTCGGGACGACACCACAAACCGTAAAAATTATAGAATGATGTGGCAATTCAATAATTCTTTATGTATATAAGATCTTTGTCTATTCATGCCATATTATTTCATTAAGCACGTCACTTAACATAACATCACATCTAAATACATAAACGTGTAGTAATGAACTAAAATACGATAGGAAGCTTTTATTGCGAGTATACATATTTTACAATCCCTTGGAAAATTATGATCAATGGTTGATTGGTTTTCGTGTGAGCGTCACCTTTTTCTCAACAACATGCACCACTATGGACTCCAGATCTGCACAACAAAATTCACACACACACACATATATATATATATATATGGATCCACTTAATATATACGTAACTAGAAATACAAAAATATAACAAAAATTATCAATTTAAGTATTTATACACATCACCATTTATGGTTGAAACCAAGGCTGCCACTTTCTCTTGGCATTTGGTGCATCTTAGATCAGCAGCCAATTCTGTCACCTGATTTTGTCAGAACCAAATTTTATTTAATTATAATTAAGTGATGATGCAGCATATCATAGTTCAAAGAGTTCTAAATCCTAATTTATTTGGACTTAATTAAGGGATTGGATCCCACATTTTCTGTGAATATATATATATATATATATATATATATCGAGTTTTTCATACATTCATTATTTCAAGAATTTTCCTCAGAAATAAAAAAGTTAATGAAATGCATTTCAATCACCTGTAATTCAAGAGAGAGAGAGAGAGAGAGATGATGATGAACACCACACCTGTGAATGTGATGAAATAAGGTAGTTTACTGAAGTCTTTAAGGTGGATTGAGGAGGAGGCAGCAGCCGCTTGGAGCTTTGAACTTTAAGTTTTGCCAGCTCCTTCTTTGCCCATGAAACCAAAGTCATGGTTTATTTGTGTGTGTGTGTGTGTGTGAGAGAGAGAGAGAGAGAGAGAGAGAGAGAGAGCACTCAAATCAAGCCTCATTCGGTCATTCCCATCCTTGTGTTTGTGAGGAGCATGATTGATGAATAGTTGGGTAAACCATGTGCTTTCATTTCCAATATTTTTCATTGATTGAGAAGTCCTATCTTTCTTTCTTGGGACATCTTTCTATAACATTAAAAACTAAGTATTTTTTTATAGACAATGAGATGTTGAAGGGACAATTTATCATCACATGCTAGAAATTAAGATGGAGGGTTGGAGTCATTCAAATATTGACATGACAATTCTTTCCCAAGGACTCAAGTGTAATCCAAGGACTCAAGTGTAATCGACTTTATCGAGTGATCGAATAAAACTAAAAGTGATCATTATTACATAAATTTAATAATTATTCTGAAGAAAATGTGATGCTTAGATCTGATATCACCCAGATCCATCCATTGAAAATTTGTTTATGAATATAAAAAAATGTATCATTCCCCATTGAACCCCACACAGGCACACAACTTATTTGACAATGGATTACTTGTGCTAATAAATGGCCTCCCACCAATAAAATAAACTCTTTTCACTATCATCAATTCCACATCTCTAATGGAAGCAATGAGTTCTTGTAAAGCTACCTCATTAATTAATTAAATGTGAGGTCGGATATATAATTATATTCATCTCATTTTTTCAATAAATATATATCTTATAAAAGAGCTGGCTTGAAAGTATGCCACATATGTCGTTTTAAGACACACCATACAAAACCCCCCACCTAATAAAGAAGAAGACGTGCAACTTAATTATGAAGAATCGGATCAGCCAAATATTAAAAAAAATTAGAATCTAGGTAAATTCACCCAAATTCAGTTTGTGTTACTATATAATAACGGTATTAACCCCTTTGATTTTATCAGTTTGTTCTCTTTAATTCTATGTTTCAAAAGCTTTGATATTCCCAATAATTTGATTAAATTACCTACTATGATTTTACCATGGAAGAAGCAAAAAAAATAAAATAAAAATAAAAATAACCTTTTTTGCGAAATAATCCCAAAATCTCTATGAAATAAAAAAGACTCTGGTGTGGCGGCTGGATTAATTAACTAGTTTTATTATCTATATAAGATTTCAATTAAAATTAATTTGGCTCTTGACTGTGGTTTAGTAATTTCTTTAAAAATTTATTTGATTTGTTTTAGTGAAATAAGATAATTGGATATTAGGCATTAGAGAATTAGATATTAGGTCAAATCCTCTTAAACAGACTTCTTTAGGACATCTTACCATTATAAAAAGGTTCATGTCTAGATCTCCAACTCCAATCAATGTAGGACAAATATAATATTAAAGGTTAAGTAAAAAAATTTAAAAATACAAAAACAAGTATTTTATTGAAGAACTAGTCGTATAACCCGTCGAAAATCGACGGAAAATTATAAAAATTAATAAAATTATTAAATAGTATTAATATGTAATAGATTAAAAAAATATTATTTGTTAATTATTTTAGTGTTAAATAATTTGATTACGCAATCTACTAAACTCGCTTATAATTTATATCCCTTGAACACATCTCAAATTCAATTAAAAAGTAATTTTACCATATGTTTACGTCTCAAACTCATATAGTTATGTTTGTTAAAAATTATAACTAATATATTCTTATTACTTTCAATAATTGTTAAAGCTCTGTTCTTCTACAAAACCGATGTGGGCAAAAATATATTTTTCTCTCAAAGGAAAGCGACTCTTGAACTGAATTTTTTAGCTCTTTATGAAAAAATAGAGGCAAGGGAAGGAGTGGGTAGTGAGAGAGAGAGAAGAGATATATAGATAGCGAATAATACTATAGATGTTAAGATTGTCTATAAGATGAAAGTGACCCTAAATACCCCACATTATGAATTCAACACAAGATTAAGAAAAAGAAATAAGTTAAACCACCGCTTCACAATCATCCCGTCTACCCCGACGGTTCCGACCTAGAACCGACGTATTGACTACAATACTGATTTTAAATTATATAACTAATCATTTTCCAAATATATTCACAAAAAAATCAATGATGACATTTGTTTTCTTTTTACCTAAAATTAATATTTAATTATATACATAACTATATTCCAAAAATATTCACATAATATTTAACAAATAAAAATTTAATTATAAATTATATTACTCCCTCCGTCCACGAAAAAAATACCTACTTACCACCAAAAATTTGTCCACAAAAAAATATCTACTTTACTTTTTACAATTAAATCAACACTTTATACAATCAAATCAAGTGGGACCTTACTCTATTCAAAACTACTTCCACTTTCATTTTACTTTTTCCACTCACTATAAGTGGATCCCTTATTCCACTCACAACAACTTTAACTTTTTCCCTCACAATAAATGGAACCCTCATTCCACTCACAATAATTTTAATTCCAATCCACTTTTACCACTTTCAACAAGTGGGACCTCAATTCTACTCACAATAACTTTACCAACTTTCTTAATCTCCGTGCCAGCACCCAAATGAGTAATTTTTTCATGGACGGAGGGAGTATTATATAAATAATCATCTTCTAAATATATTCATAGAAAAATAAATAATGACATTCGTTTTCTTTTTTACCAGCTTCGAGAATAACTTTTTTAACTGAGAATAGAACTTCAAGAATTGTTTCACTATGTACTTGATAGTTTTTCCTTTTTACAAAACTTTATGTGGAATGATTGTGATTCATAAAATTATTTAGTCAATGACATAAGATAAAAGTTGACCATAAATATTCTTAATTTTATGAGTTCAAATACTCCCTCCGTCCATGAATCATATCCCTATTTGGGTTCCGACACGGAAAATAAGAAAGCTCATAAAGTTGTTTTGAGTGAGGTAAAAGTTAGAATGTAGGGGTAGTAAGATAATGACAAAAAAACAATGGTAATGACAAAAAAGATGTGGTATTGACAAAAAGAGGTGGTATTGACCAAAAAGTGAGAATAAAGTTGTTGTGATGATAAAAAAGTATGAATAAATTTGTTGTGAGGTGGGACCACTAATGGCAAAGGATCGTAAATAAAGGAAAAGTAGGAGGATATGGTTGTATAAAAAGGTAAGTAGGGATTTGATTCATGGACAAAAAAATGTGGGTAAGTAGGGATTTGATTCATGGACGGAGGGAGTATAATATATTAAAAAAAAGTTGTCCCGCAAGTACTGAATTGGCATATCTACGCGCATGATTATTGGTCAGAATTGACTCGTTGATAAATCGTTAGTAATTTTTCTGCCAATTTTCCTACATATTCTACGTTTTCCAACGGAGATGATTAATCAAACAATTTGAGATGATGTGTTTAGGATTATTCAAACTTGTTTAAAATTTATATACTCGTACTTGTTTAAAATTCGATTAAAAAATTAGTCATTTGTGTTCCTTTCTAAAAAAAATCCGTATATTAGTCTACCGCCACAGTTCTGCGTCGGAACTGGCTTGTTGACCACGACTCTGATTTATAAGTGCGTAATTTATAAAATTTATTTAGAATTTATATAGATCAAAAAATTTAATAAAAATAATGATTGTACTATTCGTTATCATCCTTAATCGTATAGCAATATTCGTTAATTAAAATTATAAATTATGCAAAGCTGGAAACCCAATTACAAATAACGTAAAAATTATTTCATGGATGACGATTATAGATTTTAGAAAATACATGGGGAAAAAAGTATAAAATGAAAAATTTCTCGAGTGTCAGTTGGGAATTGTGGCTCGTCTACCGCCACGGTTCCGGGTCAGAATTGACCCCTTGACCACGATTTTGATTTATAAATGCACAATTTATGACGATTCTAGATTTTAAAAAATACATGAAAAAATGAATAAAATGAAAATTTTAAAATTAATAAGAATAAAGAATGAAAATGTATCACGTGGGATCCCGAGTTGAGGTACCCGTCAGTTGAAAATTGGCCCGTCTACCTAATTAATTGACAAATAAAAAAATATTAGACTATTTTCAAATTTAATTTGGTCAACCAATAAATTATCCAAACTATTTTGGAACTATTTATTCTGTCAACTAATAAATTGGTTTCCTAATAAAAATAATTATCTATTCGATCAATTAATAAATTGACCAAATTAAATTAAATTAAACTATAAAAATATAGCAGTTATTTATTCGGCCGATTAATAAATAAATTGGCCAAATAAAACTCCTACAAAAAATAATTATCTATTCGACCAATTAATAAATTGATCAAATTAAAATAAATTAAACTATAAAATATAGTTATTTATTCGGCCGATTAATAAATAAATTGGCCAAATAAAACTGGTGGAGCAAAAGATGAGAAAATACATATTGATTCTAGATATTTATAGACTTTTCAATATGTGAAGTTTCATTGAGAAACCGATGTGGGACGTAAGATTTTAGTATAGATATTTTAAATCTATTATTTTATATTCAAAAATTTAAAAATTTGATAATTTAGATAAAGAATGAAAAAATATCAGAGGTGCCACGTAGGATTTTTTTTAAAGTAAGAATCGTTTTTTTTTTAGTAATATAGTAGGGGCAGTGAGGATCTGTGCAGAATATTTTTGTTTTGGTGAGAGAGGCAGTGCTCTCGACTATTTGTCCATTCAAACTTTCATAAAATCTATTCAAATAAAATAGTGAATTCAAATGTTATATTTCCTTTGTTTTATTTGATCATTTGTCGTCCCATCTTACTAGATGCAAATCAGTTACTTCTTTTTTATTTAAATAAAAAACTTATTTCATAGTGGCTTTTAAAGTTATCTTGCTAAAATCCTCATATAAACATCATATATCGATGTTTCATTATATATTAAGTAATAAATAATCAAATATGAAAAACAATTAGTTGTGTGAGAGACTCTTTCATAATGAGGATTCTTTCATAGTCAATTATATAATACTATCTTGAATATAAATTTAAATTGGAATTTTTAATCTGTTCACCGTCCAACAAATTCTCCTGAGTCCTGTAATGATTTAAATTGCGTCTATAAAAAATTGCAACTTTAAAATTTAATAAAAATATTCACCGACACAAATGCGTATAGAATTTCTACTATAATTATTTCGATAATAGAAGCTACCAAACGAAACTACTAGACCTAATGCTCGATAATATCTTCTTTAAATTTATTTAACAAATAATCACGAGCCCTTGAACTAAAAGGGTCCAAATTTGATATTCAAATGGCCATGAGAATCCTCATGTTAATTAAGTTTCTTGACCAACACTTCAAGTTCAAACAAGAGTCGAAATGAATGACAAAGATCAATCGCACACACTAAATAATCTCAAATTTCTAAGAAAATCATTAGTTCCCGCAAGACTGTATAGGTATCCAATTTTAAATACGTACAATTTGTTTCCGAATATCATGTAATGTCCAATTTATGTAGAAAAATGATGTCAAACTTATCATTTTTCTTCCGGTCTTCAATAATTGTTCGGTTTTTATTACAATAATTAGGGGTAAAAAGAATAAATTTATCTACCATAGTATAAGAATTTGATTGAAGGGGACACTCATTTTGTTATTCAGATAAGGAGAGAGTACATCAATATTTTTTAAAAACCTAACAAAAAAATGGTTCACATCAATTTTCACAGTAGTACTGGTACCAACCCAATTGTCGATTCAATCGGTTGAACCAAATGATCCCGATCCGATTTTCAAAATGGGAGTACATGGAAAACATATAGAATTGAAAAGGGATGCTGGAAAAAGTTTGATTGTACACACACAAACGATGCATGATTGTGCAGTTGATCATGCTCAAGCCATGCACTCGAGTATGTATCAAACACAACATTATGAATAGCAAGAGTGCTCACACAAATTCTTAACCAAAAATAAACAATGCTTCCTCCTCACCATCTCTCCCTTCTCCCTCTCCTCCTCCTCTTGCTTATTTCTCCGCTCCCGCCCGACGCTGGCGCCCTCAACACGGTCGCAGATTGCGGACCGAGCTTGCTTCCTCTGGCTCCGTGCGCGCCATTCGTGCAGGGCTCCGCACCTGCACCCATCCGCATGTGCTGCGAAAACGTTGAGAAGCTTTACAAACACAACGTCACGTGTCTCTGCGTCTTGCTCGATAATTCGAGCTTGGAATCGCCCTTACCGATCAACGTCACTCTAGCTCTTCAGCTCCCCCTCCTCTGCAAACTCAACATCAACCCTTCTACCTGTCCAGGTTCATTCATCTCCTTAAATTTCGAAAACTATAACAAGAAACTGGCGGTTAATTAAAACTCATTCCATCTTCATTTAGGTGCTTCGTTGCCTTCTCGGTCGCCTCCTACTCAAGTTTCGTTAGGGGCCAAGCCTAAGTCAGTTGCTGGAGGTATGCTTTCCCACAAGTTTTCTGTCAAAATTTACCAAAAATAGTTGTTTCTCATCTCTAAAATTATTTGGTGTTAATTTTAGCTTCTCCGATGATCACGAGCTCGCCTAAGCCGATGTTCGTGGGCTTCGGTTCTCATCATAGTGCTGAGGTGAGGATGGAGACAGAGACTCAGTTGCAAATACTGCTAACAATGGCTGCAATTTTGTTTAACTGACTTAGAATGATGATCTAGCTAAAGAGTTTTAAAATAGTTGAATGACTATAAATTTTATTATGAATAATATAAAGAAGGCAAAGAAATGGAGGAGGAGACACACAAGTCTAGTATTGAATATTCCTGTAAGAATATGAGGGAGAATGTATACAATACCAGGGGATACCTCCCAGATTTTACATATGTTTGTTTTTGCTCATCATCTTGTCACAACAAGTTTATTTACTACTACTCCAAACTAGGTGCTTGTTCTGTTGGATTCGAGTCGAACACATCTGAGTTAGATGCATCTGGTTCATCGAGAAGCTCTCTAGATTGCACCGATTCCTTGTACACAGGAGTGTCCTTGAAATCTGTCGCCCCCTCGTTATATGTAGCCACAGCAACACCACAAGCGACTAACTGCAATCGGAAAACAACCACAATCAACACCAGAATGAAATTTAATTAAGCTTCAAAGAAACACATCATCAACAGCTGCACTGCTAACAGTCCTTTCAAAGATGATTATTTTCTTTATGATGCTCGACCCCTCAAGTTCAGAACGACGTATGTCATGATGTTCGTCACCAGATACTAGAAATACCTGAGCAACTTTATCAGAAATAAGAAGGCGATCACTAATGGAGAAACACATTGCAATCCAGCATCAAGGAATCGAAACATAGCCTACATCTCTTCTTAATTAAAGAAATCCAACTCAAATTCACACAAACTCCAATTCTTAACCCAATTCTAGGATCCAAACATAACAACAGACGTCCATAACATTAACAAAGCCTTCCGCTACTTCCACTTTGACAGAAGGCTTAGCGATTCAGACGAGCATCATATCCCATCCCACACGAGCTTTCGAGCTGACAACTTTCATGAAGAAACAAATATTCGTTTACGAAAATCCTCTCCTTCCCTCCTACCAACACTGACTTATACCAGTTTAACATAAAAAATGGTGTCACAAGTGAAAAAGAGATAGAAAACTATGAAACCTCTCACCTTAGCCACCGTCATAGATAGAAAAACTGTACAGTTATCTAACATCTGTATTTTTTTCGACATTAAAAATCAACTATTTCTTCATTAATCGTACTAGTCTACTTAAAGATTCATGATTTGCATATATTATCTGCAGAATGCAAAATATAACAGCATCACAAGATGTAGAATTAATTACTTTCAGTTCAATTGAGCAGAAAATTTCTATTTCTAATAAAATAAAAACTTATGGGATAGCAGATACAGAGTGCCATAATTAAGATAATCGGAAATTAGACAAAAAATAAGAAAGAAAAGGAAGAGAAATAAGAAATTACCGCAAAAACGATGCCAAAAGCCCACATATACTGAACGAAGAAACCTAGACCGTCCCACTGAGGACCTTCCCAGAAGCAGGGATTCTCGCCGGGGAGGTCTGGCATCACGAATCCATCATCGGAGGCGGCGCTGCGAGCAGCATTTGCGGCAATCTCAGCCTCTTGGACAAATTTTTCTAGTTGTTCTTGTTCCTTGGTGATGACGGGGCTGCTGCGGCGGTTCTTACTGTCGAATCTACCTGTTTTAGGGGAGGAGGAAGAGCTGGAGCTGGAGCTGGAGCTCTTCTTCGGAGTCGCAGAGACGGTGAAAGGTGAAAATCTGGGACGGTGAGACCATGAAGGAGATGATCCGTCGCTCCATGCCTTCCTGCTGCACAGGATTCGGCTGCTACTACTAGCAAGGGCCATTTGTGTGTGTGTGTGAGAGAGAGAGAGAGAGAGAGAGAGGTTTGGGTGGTATTCGTACGTTATGTGGATGGATGAGGAAGAAGATAATTGTCGCTCATACTATTTCATTTATACGTTTTTATAAAATCATCAAAATGATTTATTAAAAAAAAATCATAAAAAAGGAGAAAGAAATACATTATGTCACAAAAAAAACAATACATTTATATAAATATAGGGAAAATTCCCTTTTTATTAATTCTAATTATAGTCTAAAAACAAGCTCTTACATACCATACCATCTCACATAAAAAAAAAATACTCTTAGAAATTAAAATATAAAAAAATAATATTAATTATAACACTAATTAAAAATAATTGAAGACTACACAACATAATTATTAAATCCATCAAAAAAATTTAGCAAATACTTATTTATAACCTCTTTTATTTTTTCTCTCTCTTTTTTTTAAAAGATATACTCCCCTTGTCCACGGTGACCGTGTACAGATTTAAAAAAAAAGATAAATATTTGAATGAGATATTTTAAGTGAAGGAAAAGATTCATATATGATATGTTGTTAATTTCTTAATGGATGAAAAAATTTTATGGGAGTAAATATATTGAATTTTTAAGGATAAAAAAATAAAAGATACTAAGTATGTCCTAAAAGGGAAACAACATACTTCATCCGTCCACGAAATAAACTCCTATTTCATTCTCGGTGCGGAAGCTAAGAAAATTGATAAATGTGTTGTGAGTGGAGTTTGGGTCCCACTTGTTGAGAGTGGAAAAAGTGAAATGCAAGTTAAAATTATTATGGGTGGAATAAGGGTCCCACTTGTTGTGAGTGAAAAAGATAAAATAGAATTAAAGTTGTTGCGAGTGAAATAAGAGTCCCACCTATTGTGAGTGAAAAAAGTAAAATGGGAGTGAAAATTGTTGTAAATATACTTGTATATACTAAGTTGAGACGGTTAAAAAAGAAAAAAATAGTCCTACTAACCTGGGTCGAAGGAACACTACGTACATATATAAACCTAGATGCTAACCCACAAAATTAAAACCGCCGACTGTGTTTGTTCTTCTTCTTCTCCATTCTTCTTCCTTCTCTTATTCCTTCTTCTCTATTCTTCCGGCCCCATATTCATCGCCATGGAAGAACTGCCGATCAAAGGTATGCAAAGCTTTTCCCCAATTTTTTTTTTAATTAAGGCACGCGTACCCACCGGAAAGAGCCAGCTCATTTTTGCAATACACGGCTCTCGCCGACGTGACGTCCCGAGATGCCATAGAGACACCGCGCTGCGGATGCTCTTATAACATTAATTAGAGTGATTAACAACAAAATATCTAAACCAAAGTGGTAAGCAGCAAAAAGAATTGAACAGAAGTTCAAAGGATTGTTATAATTCTTGCAGCCCAAAACCTTTAAAAGAGATCAATCATTATATCATACTTCTAAAAACTCATTTATATTGACGACAAACCAAATACCTATTTGGGTTCCGACACGGAGATTAAGAAAACTGAAAAAGTTATTTTGATTGGGGTAAAAATTAAAATGTAGGGATAGTAGGATAATGATAAAACAATAGTGGTAATGACAAAAAAATGGTGGTATTGACCAAAAAGTAGAAATAAAATTGTTGTGATGACCAAAAAGTATGAATAAAGTTGTTGAGAGGTGGGACCATCAATAACAAAGGATAGTAAATAAAGGAAAAGTAAGAGGGTATGGTTGTACAAAAAGGTAAGTATATAGGTATTTGATTTGTGGACAAAAAAATATGAGTAAGTAGGTATTTAATTCGTGGACGGAAAGAGTATTTTAATAAGCGAAATGTATGACATGCAAAAAAGTTCTAGGAAAAATAACTGTTCAACTATAATTAGTGTCAGGTTTAATATGTCTAGTGTTACTTTGACTGTTGGTAACATTTGTTTCAACATGTCTGGAATCTTATTAAACCTTATATTAAGTTAATTAATTGTATAATATATACTTTTCTTGTTATTATTTTCTGCTCGTTTCTGAGTGCAGACTATTATCAGCTAAAAGATGGTTGTGCTAGTAAAAGGAGTGGACGTCCAAGTGAAGACTAAGGAAGTTAAGGACCATGGCATGAGGAGATCATGGGAAATAACTACCTTAGTAACCGCCACACACCACTATCTTTTCAACCCACTGAGATGGATGAGCCGCGGCAGTTATGGACGATCAAATGGTGAGAGGGTGTGGATTAAACTGCTCACCAAATGGAGGATATAAATTCCGCAAGAGGCTCATTTCACGATTGCGCATTTTTTACTTAGAAAATCTCTGCAAATTTCAGTGTTAGCTGATACGCCATTCTGCCTGCTGAAGTGTTAGTAACAACGCCAACCAACATAGACACTACAACAGATTGTGAAGTCTGCTAAGTGTTGAAATTTTGGTTTGTGAAGGAGCGAATGACTAAAGTAGGTAGTCTTATTCAGATTAGTCTTCTTTTAGATTAGTCTTATTTGATGTTCTTTATCTTAGGCAGATTTATAGGCTGTAAAGATTTGTACATCGTATATTAGTTGATTAGTCTAGGATTAGATTTAATCTTCTAAGGCATTCAATACTTGAGTAGATCGTGCTGCGAAAGATTGAATGTTGTTATGTTCTGTATTGCTATCATTTGATTTTCAATATAGTGTTTTGACCGTAAGGCACCGACAGGTTTAATCACCTGCCAAAAAGTTTATATTTTTGTGTTATTTATTTCCGCTGCATGTTAGAACATGTGTTAATGACGGATGATCTAACATTACTTATTTAAACGCAAAATATGTTGTGTTGTAGTAATTTCGGGCACTAAATTTTAACAAGTGGTATCAGAGCTTAAACTTGATATACTAAGTTCTGTTTCTGTATGCAGATTAGTACATGGATAACACGGGAAGACCCCCTATTTTGGATAGTAATGGGAAAAACTATCCTATGTGGAAGTTACGCATGAGGATGTTCATCAAATCAATTGATGAACGGGCTTGGCTTTCTGTTTTGAATGGGTGGCCAGCACCACGCACTACTGAGGATGATGTAACTACTTTTACTCCTGAAGCTCAGTGGACTGATGATGAAAGAATTGTTGCTAATTTCAATTCTCGAGCATTGAATGCTATTTTTGTCTCCGTGGATGCTTCAGCTTTCCGCATGATTGCCAACTGTGTTGAAGCTCGTGAAGCCTGGAATATTTTGCAAGAACAGTGCGAAGGATCTAAAAGTGTGAAGCCAACTAAGTTGAGAATGCTCACAACTAAGTTCGAAAATTTAAGAATGAGGGATGATGAAACTATCACCTCATACTCTGAAAAGGTTACTGAAATTGCAAATGAAGCTGTTGCTCTCGGAGAACCCACAAGCAATGAGAGGCTTGTTAGTAAGATCATGAGATCTTTACCTGAAAGGTTTAACATGAAAATCTCTGCGATTGATGAAGCAAGAGATGTGTCGAGACTTCGTGTTGATGAACTTTTCAGTATTCTACTTACTTTTGAAATGAACTTAGAACAACAAAAATATGGTTCTAAGGGAAAGAGTGTTACTTTTCAAGTTGAGTCTGTTGATGTTACTGAAGAAAATGATGAAGAAGAATCAGACTGCTCGGATCTTGAATTACTAGAAGAGGATTGTTTCAACATTGCCATGCTTACAAAGAAATTCAACTCAGTCATCAAACGCATGAGAAAGAACAATGGCAAGTTTAAACCAAGGAAAGTTCAAGATCAACCAACATCTGGATCAACATCATCTCACAGACCTGCTGGAAAGGAACATGTTAAAAACACTCCTTCCAACATTGATTCTATTCAGTGTAGAGGTTGTTCTGGCATGGGACATTATGCAAATGAATGCCCTACAGTGCGTAGGAGAATTCAAAGGAACCTGAATACCACAGTGGAAGAGAATACAGAGAATGAGGAAACTGATGAAGTCGAGTCTGATCATGCACTATTCCTTGCAAAGGTTGATGAAGATGTGTTCTCTGATGATGAGATAATTGATGCTTTAGTAGATATTGATGACGTTGTATTAGATGACATAGATGTAGATACATCTAACTGTGAAGGTAATGCTTCTATTTTCATCAATTCAAGTGTTGATTGTGATGTTGATCCATCTGAACTTGAGAATAACTTAAGTGTTTGCTCTATCGCAGGTGATGACTATGATGTAGATCTGAATGATGTTGTCTTAAGTGACATAGATATGAAAACATCTAACTTTGAGGGTAATACCTCTATTTTTATCAATTCGAGTATTGATTGTGATGTTGATTCATCTGTGTTTGAGAATAACTTGAGTATTTGCTCTTCTGCAGGTGATGACTGTGATGTTGCTGCATCTAACTTTAATGGTAACTCTTCTGTTTTCACCTTGGAAGGTGTTGATCACATCATTGAAAATGATCATGATGTTATGCTTACAAATGAAAATGTTACTGAAGCTGTTACTAACAGACCTGTAAATGACAATGTCGATCATGATGTTGATTACTCAGATATGAATGTTAATCTTGTTGAATCAAACATTGATGACATTAATCTTGATGTTTACTCTAATGTCAGAGTTAATCAGAATGAAGGATATCATGTCAAACCGCCATCAAATCTCATTTTCACTAATGGAAGTGTTGATCATAATGTTTGTAACACTGTAAGCTCAACATCTAAACCATCTTGGTATGATCTAACTCTTGAAGAAGAAGAGTTTGCCAACATTGCAGTAATGAACAATCAAGAAGTTGTCTTCAATCCTATTGAAGCTCTGGAAGAAGTAAGAAGGTTGTATGATGTTCTTGATGAACAGTGTTCTGATCAAAGAAAGGATCTTCTCGTCTTGATTGACGAAAATCAGTCACTCAAAAGTCAAGTCAAGAAACTTGAGGTCTTGCTTACCAGAAAAGACTACGAATTGTTCACGCTGAAGCAGAAACTTGGTGAAGCACAGACAACTTTCAACAAGATGAATAAAGATATGCTTTCCCTGAACAAAGCATTATCATTGGGGCAAACATCCCGACATAGCTTAGGTTATGATATTGAGAGTTCTGAGGTTGATAAGAAAAAGAGTCATGATGATAAATCTGTGAAAGAAGAAGAAACTGATGCTGAAAGTGAAAAATATTCTGTTGAAAGAAAAGGAAAATCGAAAGTGTATGTGTGTCACTATTGCTCTGCTCCTAGTCATATCAAACCTTACTGCAAACAATATCTTGATGATGTTGGTAAAGGCAAAATCCTTGGTAAAGTGCTGTCTAACACAGGTAAAGTGTTTTCCATTGCATCTTCTAAAGGTTCAGAATCTGCATCATCTCATTTTTCTAAAAATAGAAGAAATTCTGCTAAAGAATCTTGCTATGTTGTCTATACCTCCTTGAGAGCTAATGTTGCAGGAAACTAGTACTTTGATAGCGGATGTTCAAGGCACATGACGGGTGCTAAGGATCATCTTAACAACTATGTTACTGTCAATGGTGGTAAAGTGACATATGGAGGAGGAGCAAAAGGCAACATTATTGGAAGAGGAACTCTTGATGTCAAAGATCTGCCAAGATTGAGAAATGTTCTTCATGTTGAAGGACTGGAAGCAAATCTGATTAGTATAAGTCAACTATGTGATGACGATATGACTGTGACATTTAATAAACATTTCTGTCAAGTTTTTGATCTGTTTAATCATTCCGTGATGTTAGGATGCAGATCCAGTGACAACTGTTATCAAACTGAAAATGATAACATATGTCAGTCAATTAATTTTGATGATACTGAGCTATGGCACCAACGAATGGGACATGTGAGCATGACTAATCTTCGGAGGCTGATTTCATGTGATGCTGTTGATGGACTTCCACCACTGGCGATCAAAAATGAATTTGTTTGTGGACCATGTCAACAAGGAAAACAGACTAGAGCATCACATCCCATGTTAGCAACATGCCACACTAACAGATGCCTTGAGCTACTTCACATGGACTTGATGGGACCAATTGAAGTTGAGAGCCTTGGAGGAAAGAGATATGTGTTGGTATGTGCAGATGACTATTCACGATTCACATGGGTGGATTTTTTGCGTGAGAAGTCTGACATATTTCAATTGTTCAAAAAGCTGTACAAGAATCTTCAAACTCAATATAGCTTGAATGTTGCTAGAATCAGGACTGACCATGGTCGTGAATTTGAGAATTCTCAATTCTCTGAATTTTGTGAAAAGAAGGGAATTACCCATGAATTTTCTGCTCTCAAGACACCTGGTGTTGCTGAAAGAAAGAATCGAACTTTGCAAGAGATGGTGGGAGCCATGTTACATGGAAAAAATCTGTCAAAGAGACTATGGGCTGAGGTTGTTAACACAACAAGTCACATCATCAATCGAGTTTATCTTCGACCTGGATCTAATATGACTCCATATGAACTGTTGAAAGGGAAGAAGCCAAACCTGAAGTATTTTCACACGTTTGGGTGTGTGTGTTATATTCTAAATGACAGGAAATATCTAAACAAACTTGATGCAAAAAGTGAGAAGTGTCTGTTTTTGGGTTACTCACCTAATAGTAGAGCTTATCGAGTTTATAACTTAAACTCAAGAATGATTCAAGAGTCTATTAATGTGGTTTTTAATTATACTTCTATTGCTAATGGTGATGTTCGTGATGATGGAGGTTCTCTGATTCTCGATGAGATTAAAGAAGGTGAAGAAACATCTCAGGCTGCTGAAAACTCTGAAGGAAACTCATCTGAACTAACGTCGGAAGTGTCAACTGAAGTGACATCTAAAACAGACACACCAACCTCTGATCATGATGTTGATAACACCAATGTTATTGACATTCCTCTTCAACAAATTGGAAGACGAGATCCACTAGGAAGAATCCGCAAGAACCATAATTCTTCTCAAATTATTGGCGAATTTTCTGATCAGATGGTTACTAGGAGGAAATAACCAAGAAACTACAAGGATATGGTAAGACTTGCCTGCATGATTACATTGTGTGATGAAATTTCTCATTTTTGTTTCTTATCTTCCATAGAACCAAAGAATGTTGATGAGGCTTTAAAAAATGAGTTTTGGGTGAATGATATGCATGAGGAACTAAATGAATTTGTTAGGAATGATGTGTGAGAATTAGTTCTTAAACCTGCTAACAAAAATGTTATTGGCACGAAATGGATTTTTAAAAATAAATCTGATGAATCTGGTAACATAGTGAGGAATAAGGCTAGACTTGTTGCACAAGGATACACTCAAATAGAAGGTATTGACTTTGATGAAACTTTTGCTCCTGTTGCACGGCTTGAATCTATTCGCTTGTTTTTTGCAATTGCATGTCACACTGGTATAAAATTGCAACAAATGGATGTTAAAAGTGCCTTCTTAAATGGTGTGTTGATTGAAGAAGTTTATGTTGCCCAACCTAAAGGTTTTCAAGATCCTCGTTTTCCTGACCATGTTTTTAAACTGAAAAAGGCTTTGTATGGTTTGAAACAAGCTCCTAGAGCTTGGTATGCTTGTTTGACTGATTTTCTGTTACAATATGTGATGGTCCCGATACGAGTTCTGGTGTATGGGGGGGGAGGGGAATACACTAGATAGGAAATTTTAAAACAACTCTTGAAAATATCTCAACCGAGTAAAAAGACTCAGCTGGATTCACAACCGAGTACGAGAACTCAGTTGGAAGAGTGGTGCTGTGCGGAATGTGGTGGAAAAATTAACTCGTATAAAATCAACTCACGCTTCAATGCAAGGTTGGTCAATAACCAAGTCAGTTAAGATGCAAAGATATGCAGTTTGAGTGCTGGTTAGTCGGTCAGTTGAATATGCAATAAGTAACTGAATAATAAACACAAACACACAAAGATTTACGTGGTTCGGAGAGAACTCCTACGTCCACTGGGAGTTGTGAGTCCACACAACTCAGTCCAAGTTCTTCTGGACAAAAACCACAAAGCTTACGCGGGCTTTGCAACCGTTAAGATAAGTTTACGGGTACTTATCAACCTTACAGATAAGTTTACGGGTACTTATCAACCTATCTACTCAATTCCGGGAAGAGTAGGGTCCTAACAACCTTTTTAAGGGTGTGTGTGAATGTGTGGGTTTTTCCAACTACTAGCTCGAACAAGAATTGAGCTAGGATCTAACACTCTACGAACTCTCAGCTAGTGATGTTCTCAAGGTTGGATCGAAAAATACCAAGACAAAATCTAACACTCTAGAACTCTCAACTAGTGATGTTCTTAGAGGATAACATCAATTTTGCTTGAGTGCAGTTTTTCGTTCTTTATCTCGCTCTTTTATCTCTTCTCGCACTTGTCTGTCTCGTTCTCGTTCTATAAGTCTTGGTGAATGAATGAAGGCCTCTATTTATAGGCGGAGAGAATCAATTAGCCGTTGGAGGAGCCGTTGATCTCTGATCTTGTGAAAGCGATGGCTTGTCTCTCATCTCTGCAGACTTTCCGGATTTGGCAACTGAGTGCTTCTGCTTTTCATCTGAGATAGCCTTGTGTTGGGCCAAATGAGGTAATGACAGAGAGTCAAACCTTCACGTGACTTCCTTATTTGAATTTCAAATCTCAACATTAGCTTTTCAACATTTGATGGTCGGTTAAGAAGTTTGATCTTCATCTGATTTGTCTTCAGCTGATGTTCTATCTGAATGCTATCTTCATCTGACAATCTGTCTGAAGGATAGTTGAACCCTCAGCTGACTTGAACTTCATTTCGTTGATCTTACATCTGATGTTCTGAATCTTGAACGCTCAGTTGTCTTTCTGATGTTCTGAATCTTGAACGCTCAGTTGTCTTTCTGATGTTCTGAATCTTGAACACTCAGTTGTCTTTCTGATGTTCTGAATCTTGAACGCTCAGTTGTCTTTCTGATGTTCTGAATCTGACCAGTTGGCTCGAACGCTCAGATGACTTTCTTCCATCTGATGCTCTCTTGCAACTTTCCCTTTTTTAACTCTCATCTGATGAACGCTCAGTTGTCTTTCTTACAACTGATGTTCTATCTGAGTAAAGCCTTGTTGCCTTCTTCAGCTGGAGACCTGTAAAGATAAAATCTTAACATTGCTCGAAAAGCGAGCCTAAAAGCTAACATTGGGATCTGGTAACATCTACTCGATTGGGGTCAGTTGGTTTTGGAATCAATCAAAATTTTATTTAAATTTCCCAAAATTTTTTCCCTTTTTGATGATGCCAAAACCCTTATAAAATCCTTACAGATCAAACTGATCTAAACCCTACTGTCCTATCTAAAATCTCAGCTGAAATTCTAGACAGTCTATAAGTTTAAAACATCAAAGGGTTAGCACAGTTATAACATGGTATTGAAATAACTTTGCGATTCAGAGCTTGGACAACGAGATATTGTTCGTCAAGGTGAATCGTATAACTGATGAAAGTTTTCATTACAACTGATGGTTACAACAAAATGCACAAAAATAAAAAATTACATCAGTTGCTCAAAAACTAACTGAGCTAATACTTAAGCCCATATTTGCTAAACATTCTAACAAAAATCTCTCTCTTTGCTTCTGACTCATTTGAAATGTCAACCCCGTGCTCTCGGCAAACTTGTCTTGCCTCAACTGCTATCTTCGTTCGGTTGGGGTTTCTCGAATCTGGAAGGAAGGGAGGGAGATAGGTAACCTTCTGAGGGACCGGGACTGTGTTCATGTCCAGTTTTGCATCTATCATGGCTCGCCTGAACTGGCTGAACATGCCCGGGTCCCCTGAGTGCAGCTCGGCCAGGGCTTCCTTGAAAGCTTTCCTCGGATCGTCAGTTGTGAAGACTTTTCTGTAATAGAAGTCATTCACAAACTCGTGCTTGAATGACTCCCATTCTTCATTCCACTCAACTGGCATCCACTTGTCCACGTGCCTGAACCGACTTTGCAGCTTAACCTTCCCTGGTAGCCTCTGTTGCTTCAGCCTTGCCTCAACCTTTACTTGATGTTTATCTATTCGACGACGACTACGGGAGGCAATGTTCCTATCCAGGTTCTAGGTGACTTTGTCAAGCTCCTCCTCGAACTGGTTGACTCTTTTAGCTTGGCTGGCAGCGAATTTCTTTATCCAGTCGGGATTCATGTAGTCCTTTTCCGCAACATCCATAGCCTTGGCAGCAGCAATACACTCTTCGGTTGTGATACCGTCGAGTTCCGAATCAAGCTCGGCTGCGATCTCGGCTATGGAGTTGTAGGAAACTCCATACTTCTCGGCCTGCTCCAAGTCCTTAGCCATTTCAGCTCCACCGACGTCGGTTGGCCTAGGAGTGGACTTTTTCTTGTGGACTGTCTTCCTCTTCGGCTGAGATTTTGCAGCTGGAATCTCTTCCTCAGCCTGGGTCTCATCTTCCCCCTGCATCTCAACTTCCCCCTGCATCTCAACTTCCCCCTGCAACTCCTCTTCCCCCTTTTTATCTTCCCCCTTTTTGGCATCAGGAACAAGGCTTGCTACTGATCCATCCAGAGAGGTGAGTTGTTGTTCAGCTTGTTGGATGCGGTTGAAGAGTTCATCGACCGCGCATTCTACTCCAACCTTCTTCGCCAGTTCAGTGTCCAGGCGCTCTTGTTTGGCTTTCTTAAGTGTAGCGAGGTTTTCATTGACTTCTGTCTGGAAAGCAACGAACTCAGCCCATCTTGACTCGAACCGAGACTCCCATTCTTGGTCTTGAGTCTGTTGAGATTTGGCGAGGTTGGAATCAGATAAGGATTTGAAGACGTTCAGATCGGATCGGATTTGCTGGTAGATGTTGAGAATTCATCCAGCTTTATCTTCAGTGAAACATTCTCCTCTTCCAGCTTCCTGTTCTTCTCCTCCTGTGCTTCCAACATCCTCAGTTGATCTTCTTTGTTATGCTGGAAGTTGGCAAGCATCTCCATCCTTAGCTGGTTGACCCTCTCAGCTATCAGTTCACATATTTCTTCAATTGAGGGTGCTGGCTGATCAGCTGGAGCTTGGTGTTCAGATTGAGCTGGCTGGTCAACTATAACTATGGCTTGACGGTTGGCCAGGTACAATTGAAGCTCTTCTTCTTCCTTCTTGGGTGCTGCGGCGGCTGCGTCCAGGTCATTAATGAACTCAGCCGACTTGACAAGCATGTTGTCAAGGAAGGCAACACAGACTTGTTCAGCCGTCTCCCTTGTATCTCTGCCTTCTGCCTTGCTGAGGTCCAGACGACGCGTCAGCAGTGCCACTTTGTTGTTGTAGGCAACCTCAAGATTGGTGTAGTCGAAGTAATCTCTGATGCGCGACTCGTCGGCTTTGAGCTGGTCCCAACTGTGTATGCGGATGGTGTCTTCCTTCACATACCAGTGGCTGAAGATTATGCTGAACCGATACAGTAGCTCAGTTCCGAGAGTGGCAAAAATCAGCATGTCGCGAGCTTCTGGGAACATCCCAATCAATTTCTGAAAGCAGTAGGCTAGCTTGCCTTCATGCTCCTGTGCGACAGCCTGACGATCAGCTTCGTCATCGATGGGGGAGGGACAGAGATTTTCATAAGATATTGGTTCAAGAGTTTCATCAATGTTGACCAAAGAAGTGGTCTCAACATTGGCATCGAGCTGGGAGCTCGGAATTTCGGATTCTGTGGGGATGGGGGTATCAACAGGTTCATCAACATTGGCCGAATAAATGGTCTCAATGTTGGCATCGAGCGATGAGCTCGGAATTTCTGGCTGTGAGTCGGTTGTGAGAGCGAGAGGCTCTTTGGGCGGTACGGCATCAGCTCCTGCCGTGGGGGAGGTCGGAACATCTTCAGTTTCCTTAGAGGAGGAAGATGCATTAGAGGAGAGATCCGTTTCCATGCCTTCAATCATGTCTTTGTGAGGAACAACCTCGAAGGCAGCCGCTTCAACCGAGTGACTTGACTCAGACGGCTCCTCAGCTGGTGTCTCCTCAACTGGTGCCTCCACAGCTGGCAACTCCTCAGCTGGCACATCCTCAGCTAGCGCATCCTCAGCTGGCACCTCCTCAGCTGGTACTGCAACTGTCTTCTTGATGAGAACTCTCAACTTCTTCTTAGCTGGTTCTTCAGCTTTCTCCTTCTCCGACTCAGCTCTTTGTCGGCGAGCAGCTTTCGATTTTGAGGGGCGGCTGACAGCTGGTGGCAGCTCCTTAGCTGTATCCTTCTCTTCAGCTGTCTTCCCAGCTTCCTTCTTCTCCTTAGGAGTATAAACACTCCTAATCACATCCTGAGCTTTCTTTGCTGTTGGGAACAACATCAGCTTCTTCACAGGGGACTCCTTGCAATCATCCCAGACCATGTTCTGATCCTTGGTTGCGAACAGGATCAGGGCAGAAATTTTGCAACCGAAGTTGAGAGTCCCCTTGACACTCAAAAACCTTTCCCCGGATTCGGTTGTGGCCTCGGAGATCTTCTGCTTCTCCAATGTCAACTGGTTTTTAAAATACTGGAACCAGTTGATCTCATGCTTGTGTTCCATGGCTAGCAACTGTTTGAGCTTCGGTCGGCTGATGTCTTCGAAAGCTCCGTTGTAACCGAACACGACCTTGGATACGACATCGAATAGGAGTCGATGTTCGGGCTTCAACTTTGTCCTGTGCATATTACTCTTCAATTTTTCTGGAGTGATGAGAGCACTCTTCAGAAACTCATCAGCTTCCCCATCGGAGATGTTGTCGACGGTGTCCGTGGCAGAATGATTTGGAGGAATGATTTGGCGAAGGATGTCAGAAACTTGAATGGGGACGGAGACCCTGCGGATGGTTCTGGCAGGAACATCCCGTTGCCGGCAAGAAACTTCTGTAATGAGCCCATCTCGGCTGTCGATGGGTAGTTGCAAGTTCCGATAGAACTCTCCGACCTGACGCCTGAGAAGGTGGGACGGGAAGAGCGTCGCCCAGTTTAGAAGGTCGTTCTCCCTGAGAGTATTGGCGAGTGGAGATAGCACTGGGGATTCTAGTTCATCCTCTGACAGGATCTGTTCGAAGTGTATCTTGGAGACCAGCAGATCAAAGGATTCTTCGTATGATGTGGGGACGAGGGAAGGTCCGGAGGACGCCATCTTCTTTTCTTTTGGTGCCATTTAATGATTCTGTGAAGATATATATAAGAAGGAAAGAAAAACTTGCAGAAAATGGTTAGACAGAATCTGAGAAGACGATGAACAGTTACTGCAGATAATCACAAATGTAGAAGGTAAGAGATCACTTCCTGATTTTCCGCCTTTTATAGGTTTTTGGCTCGGTTGAAATCGACGGCTAGGGTTGAATGGCGCGAATCCATCAACGGCTGAGATTTCGCGACTGTTGACTAGCTTTGACTTGACGTCATGATCCGAGTTCCAACCAGCGCGTGAGAAGGTGAACTGTTTTTCATGTCAGCCCAATCGCACTATAAAGTAGGCTATTGATGTTCAGCCACACTTTACATTAAATGCGCTATGATGGCTATTTTAGTCTAACTGACATGCTTCAGGAATGTTTGAATTTATTTCAAACATTCTCATTTAAGACACAAACACCTTCAGCCATAAATGATACCTGACAGCTGATGTCGGAATCAGCTGTGATACCTGCCAGCTGATGTTGGAATCAGCTGTGTTCCAATGTTGCGGCATACCATCAGCTGACTCCAGTTCGTCTGTTCAGCTGACGTCTGATCCAATGTTGCGGCATACCATCAGCTGACTTGAGTTCGTATGTTCAGCTGACGTCTGATGTCTTCGGTTGGCGATCCACATCTGAGATTCCCCCTTCATCTGAGCTTCCCCCTCAGATGGATATCTATCTCTTCACCTCAGCTGGTTCCTCATCTGATGGATCCAACAATCCAAGTAGATCACATAACATCTTGAACCGCGCTTCGGCTAGAGGTTTGGTAAAGATATCAGCTCGTTGAATCTCAGTTGGAATTTTCTCCATAGATACGTCCTTCTTCTCAATATGATCTCGGATAAAATGATGTCGGATGTCAATGTGCTTTGTCCGAGAATGGTGAACAGGATTCAAAGAGATAGCAATGGCACTTGAGCTATCACAATGAATGGGAACCTGTCCAGTTGCAACTTCGTAATCTCTCAGTTGTTGCTTGAGCCACAACACTTGCATGCAACAACTACCGGCGGCCATATACTCTGACTCGGTTGTAGAAGTGGCAACACGCGCTTGTTTCCTGGAGAACCACGAAACTAGCTTGCTTCTCATGAACTGACAATGTCCAGATGTGGACTTCCTGTCCAACCGATCTCTGGCTAGATCTGCATCTGAGTATCCGGTCAGTTGGATATTGTCATCGGTTGGATACCACAACCCAACATTAACAGTACCCTTCAGATACTTGATGATGTTCTTTGCTGCCAACATGTGTGCTTCCCTTGGTTGAACTTGGAACCGGGCACACACTCCAACCGCGTAAGATATGTCTGGTCGACTGGCGGTTAGATATAGCAAAGAACCGATAATCCCTCTATACTTACTGGCATCCACGAGTTTTTCCTCAGTTCCGGGTTCAATATTTCAGTTAGTATTCATCGGGATCCTTGTGGTTTTACTTGACTGCAAACCAATCTTTGTGATGAGCTCCTTGGTATATTTGGACTGATTGATAAAAATTCCTTTTGATGACTGCTTCACCTGTAGCCCAAGAAAATAATTCATCTCGCCCATCATCGACATCTCGAATTTCTCCTTCATGAGAGTTGAGAATTTCTGGCACAGTTCCTCTGACTTGGAACCGAATATGATGTCGTCAACATAGATTTGCACTACAAGTATATCTTCTCCAACTTTGATGGTGAACAGTGTTTTGTCAACTGATCCGCGTTTGAATCCCGAGTTCAGAAGAAAACCACAGAGAGTGTCATACCAAGCCTTGGGTACTTGCTTCAATCCATAGATTGCTTTCTTCAACTTGTACACTCTTCCATCTCCAGTCTCAAAATCGAGAGGCTGTTCAACATAAACATCTTCCTTAATATCACCGTTGAGAAAGGCACACTTCACATCCATCTGATAAACCTTGAACTTGTGAAATGCGGCATAGGTTAGAAATATCCGGATGGCTTCCAACCTTGCAACAGGCGCGAAAGAATCCTCGAAGTCAATTCCTTCTTGTTGGCAATATCCCTGAGCTACCAATCTTGCCTTATTCCGCACGATGAATCCAATGGCGTCTCTCTTGTTCTTGAAAATTCACTTTAATCCAATAACTTTGACACCATTTGGTCTTTCTACCAACTCCCATACACAGTTGCGTAGAAATTCATTCAGTTCTTCTTGCATAGTTGTTGTCCAGTGAACACAGTTGAGAGCTTCCACAACATTCTTCGGTTCTGGCACATCAGCTACGAAACATGAAATCATGGCAACATCTCCTGCTTGTTCGAACTCCTCCAGAACTGCCAACTCCTCAGCATATTGAGCGTAAGTATTGGAATCTTCCTCGGTTGAATTTGGATTTGCAACTCTGCTCCTTGTACGCACACCTTCGGTTGGATCTCCGATGATGTTGTCAGAGGAATGATCTTCATACCATCTTCTGTTGCGTCTTCCTTTTTCTTCCAACAGTGGCTGTTCCGTAATTTCAACTGATGGGATAACCTGAGCTGTGGGAGATGCTGGTGATTTATCAGTTGTGGAGTCTGGATCCTCAACATGGACAATATTTTGAACTGAGCTCGGTTGGGCTTCAGATGCTGATGCAGTTGGAATGACATCAGCTGGAGTTCCCCTTTGAGATGAGCTGGGGTTCTCACATTCATCTTCAGAGGAATAAGGATCATCATCCTCAGTTGCCCATACCAATGGTTCAACCAGATTCTTCTGCCTTAGAACCTGTGATCTGGTGAGAGCTGGTGGAACATGTGGATCAGCTTGTTGCCCTTTAGCCTGTTCCCTGCACTCAAAAGTAGATTCATCAAAACTAACATGAGGTGTTATCTCCACAACACGAGAGCTGTTGTTGAAAACTCTATAAGCCTTGATCCGAGCGGCATATCCAAGAAATATGCCCTTCGAAGCCTTGGCGTCAAAAGTTTTCAACTGAGTCTTCCCATTATTGTGAATATAACACTTAGAACCAAAAATGCGAAAATATGAAATATCAGGCTTCCTGCGTCTCCATAGCTCATATGGAGTCTTTCCCAACCGCTTGGTCAGAAGAGACCGGTTTTGGGTGTAGCAGGCTATGTTGATGGCCTCAGCCCAAAATCTCTTTGGCAGAGCTGAGCTTGTCAACATGGATGTAGCAGCATCCTTCAGCATTCGGTTCCTTCGCTCAGCTACTCCATTCTGTTGTGGAGTACGCGCAGCTGATGTTTGATGAGTAATTCCATGCTTCTCGTAGTACTCGATGATGGTTTCATTTAGAAACTCGGTTCCACGGTCTGATTGGATAGAAATGATTTTCATCTCTTGTTGGTTCGATATCCGATCCATCAGCTTGGGTAGCTCATCTCGGGTTTCACTCTTGTGTCGCATGAAAATGGTCCACGTGTACCTAGAGAAGTCATCAGTAACAACAAGGGTATACTCGTTACCATTCATGCTTTTTGGTGTAACTGGCCCGAAGAGATCCATATGGATCAGCTGCAATACTTGGTCGGTTGAGGGAGTTGTTTTAAACCGAAAGGAGGATCTAGCGAGCTTTCCCAGCTGACATGCACTGCAGATATGTGTTGTTGAAAACACTCGGTTTGGAATGCCTTTTGCATGTTCCTGTCTTGCAAGTCGGTTCATAGTCTTGAAATTCAGATGGTTGAGCCTTTTGTGCCACAACCAGCTCACATCTGAACTGCTCTTTGATAACAGGCAGGTATCAGGAGGACTACTATTCCAGTCAGCATAGTAGACATTCCTGGTTGGCGATCGATTTCCCAACAATATGACCTGCTTTGATCCGACATTTTTAACCCTGCAGTCCTGTGCATCAAACTTGACAGAGAAACCATTATTACAGAATTGGCTGATGGAGAGCAAGTTATGCTTCAATCCATCAACATATGAAACATTTGATATAGATACATGATTGGTTTCAAGGGTACCGTAGCCTCTGGTGTGACCTTTTGAGTTGTCACCAAAGGTAACCGATGGTCCTTCTTTTTCCACGAAACTCCCAAACAAATCCTTCAGATTTGTCATGTGTTTCGAGCATCCACTATCCATCACCCATATGGTCTGTGATGCTTTATTCTTCCTCAGCTGTTTCTCCTGCTCCTGCACAGAGAAACTCGCTTAGGTCCCCAATTTCAGTTGGGTCCTGGAGGGTTAGAACCAGTTCTCTCTTGAACTGTGATTCGTTTTTCCCTTTATATTCGGATAGATTTATCATTCCAAATCACTTTTGTTGGGAAATTTATTAGTATAAGTTTTGATGAATTCCAAAACTGGCTGACCCCAACCGAGTAGATGTTGCCAGGACCTAATGTTAGAAGTCAGGCTCGCTGTTTGAGCAAAGTTAAGATTTTATCTTTACAGGTCTCCAGCTGAAGATGGCAACAAGACGTCACTCAGACAGAACATCAGTTGTGAAGAAAGACAACTGAGAGTTCATTTGTTCAGATGCAAACAAGGGGAAGTCTTCAGAACATCAGTTGAAGGAAACCAACTGAGCATTCATCAGATGAGAAACAGTTGAAAGGAAGAGAACATCAGATGAAAAGGAAATCATTTGAGGGTTCAAACCCAACTGAGTAAATACAAGGAAGGCAACTGAGTGTTCAGTTTCAGAACCTCAGTTATAGAATCCGAACAAGGAGTTCATCTGTTTGAAGTTCAAAGTCAGCTGAGAGCTCGACAGATCGGAACATCAACTGAAGATCACTCAGATGAAGGTCAAGACTTTCAACCGACAAACCGAAGTTGACTGTCAAAGATTTGAATTTCAAAAGGAAGTCACATGAGGGTTTGACCGTTCAGTCATTACCCCATCTGGCCCAACACAAGGCTGTCTCAGATGGAAAGCAGAAGAGCACAGATGCCATATCGGGAAAGTCTGCAGAGATGAGAGACAAGCCATCGCTTTCAACCGATCAGAGATCAACTGCTCTTCCAACGGCTAGTTGATTCTCTCCGCCTATAAATAGAGGCATTCTCTCATTCGAGGATATACACACATGCAGATAGACACATAGACGACGAAAAATTCAAGAGCTTTCTCGAGAGAAATCAAAGCAAATCTGCAAAATCATCATCTAAGAGCATCAGCAGCTGAGAGTTCCAATTTGAGAGAACATTAGTAGCTGAGGGTTCCTAGAATTCGAAACTGTTTTTGATCTTAGGTTGAGTGTTTATTCGTTCAAGCCTTAGATCCAGCTCTCATTCTTGATCGAGCTGTAGTTGGAAATCCTACCCTTCTCACACCCTAAAAAGTGTGCTAGGACCTTACTCTTCCTGTAATTGAGTAGTCAGGTCGTCAAGTACCCGCAAACTTGACTTAGGCTGTTTAGTGCCCGTAAACTAAACTGTAACAGTTGCTCAGCCCGTAAATCTTGTGTGTCGTGTTTATTTGTGTTCAGTCTTTATTTGCATATCTCATCTGACGAACTAACCGCATACAATTTGCATTCTTTCACATCAACAGTTTTGGTTGTGACCAACCTTGCATAAAAGCGTGAGTTTGATTTTACGAGTTTATTTTCCACCACATTCCGCACAGCACCGCTCTTCCAGCTGAGTTTGCTTACTCAGCTGTGAGATCCCAACTGAGTCCTTTTACTCAGTTGAAGTTGATTTCAAGTGTTAAGTTTTTCAAAAGTTGAAAAATCCTAACTGGTGTATTCTCCCCCCCCATACACCAGTAACTCGTTTCGGGACCATCAACTTTTCCTTCTCCATCAACTATAACAACACCTCGGTTATCCTTAGGTTTGTTGTTAGTAGTGATGTTCTGTTTCTTAGGAGGAGATGGTTTTCTCCCATTGTGAGCTTTAGGAGGAGAGGCTTTCTCCCTGTTTTGATGGCGATTCTTATCCTGTTGGATTTGTCGTTGAGGTCGGACGCCATTCTAGAATCTTTTTGTCTGATTCTGATTCCATCTTCCTGACTGTTGGCGATAGCTGTTCATGCCCTGTTGTTGATTCATGTTGTGGCATGAATATCTCTAACTGTTGGAATTGTTCCACATAGGTTGACTCGGTTGGAACCTCTGGTTGAACTGATGATGGAACCGCTGTTGATTCAGATGGTTGAATCCTTGTCGATTCTGCGGTCGGTTCCATTCTCTCTGAGGTTGGCTCTGAGGTCGATTCAGAGGTCAGTTCTAAGTTCGGTTCCAGTTATATCTCTGACGCCTCTGGTTCCTCTTCCGAGTCTTGGAACATTCCCCCTCGGTTGATATCCCAACTGATGAATTCTTCAGTTCTCCAGTCACAGCTCCCTTTCCTATGTCAGCTGCAGTTTCCTCAGCTGGTTGTGCTTGCTGTGACGAGGAGGTTGGATTATGTTGGGGAGTTGCAGACTCAACCGGATTTGATTTGGCAATCGATTCATCCACAGCTTTGATGAAGGTTGCGGGAGGAATTCCAGTATCTTTAACCACGTCGTAACCGAGTCCAGACACGTCATCCATTTGTCTTTGGTAACTGATGAGATTCTCGATGATTTTAGATGACTGATATAGCTTTATCAGGTTGTCCTTTTCAGTTTGTAGATCCTTGAGAAGAACAACTATATGCTCGGTTTGTGCGTCTGACTTCTTCATCAGCTGGTCGATCTGAGCCTCTTGCTTTTTCAACTGATCATGTTGCTCCTTGATCTGCTCCTTCAGCTTCTCATCGGTTGGAGCATTAATTCGGTTGGCCTCATTTAGTTGACTTTTGAGATTATCAATCTCTTTGGTTTGATTTTTGATCAGATCGTCCTTTTCGGTTAAGGATTCTTCAAGTCTGGCAAACTATTCTTGAAAGACTCTTAAACTCAACCGATTGCTGATGTAATTCCTCACTGAGTTCTTGAAAGTCACCCCAGGAGGGTTCTAACTCTTCCTCTACTGTTTCCTGCATGTTAGAAATATTGGAAGGATTTAAATTAGCAGGACTAGACTGTACCTCAGCGTCATCCTGGTCGGTTCCAAATTCCATGAGGCATTGATCCTGACCAATAGCGTTGTTGGTGGAAGTCAGCTCATCCTCATCTTCAGTGTCGGTGAAGATGTCCATGTCATATGCTGCTTCTTCCGCAACCATGGCCTTGTTCTTTCCAGTTTGCTTGGCCCTCAATGCTTCTCTTTCTTTCTTTGAATGGTCTGGACAGTCAGCTTTGAAATGTCCTTCTTTGCCGCATTCAAAGCAACCGTTGTTCACATGCTTTGAGTTATCTCGAGTTCGGTTAGATTTGTAGAACCTCTTGTATTTTCCGAACCGAGCATCCATGTCAGCTAGCTTCTTTGACAGGGCGGCTATGCTCTGTTGCAGCTTTTCTCTGCTTGGCTCCTTCGTAGCTGTGTCCGCAGATCTTGTTGGCCTTGATTTTCGCGGCTTGGAGTAGTCAGCTCGGAGTGCTACCGTCTTTGTGGCTGAACCAACATTCTCATGTCGACTCGTCTGAACTGAGGACTGAGATCTTCGTCGGTTCACCTTGTACTCGTTTTCTTTTAGGATTGAGAACAGCCTTTCTGTTCCCATATCTCCAAGATCAGCTCGGCTCTCATGGATGTTGGTGAAGATGTCCCACTCAGCTGGTAGAGCTTGTAATACTTTGAGGTTGATTTCTCTCAAAGTATATTTTCCTCTTCGGATGGACTGGATCCTTCTGATGATATCCATGAACCGAAGTTCCAACTGATCTATGGTTTCATCAGCTCTTAGACAGAAGTTGTCGAAGTCTTGACAGGCATGTGAGAACTTGTTCTCCTTGGTTTCATCACTCCCTTCGCTCAGAGATGCCAAGATGTCCCACATCTCCTTTGCGGTGTCGCACTCTTCTATCCAAAGAAGATAGTCTTGTCCAACTGTGGACATGATAGTGCTCTGAGCCCAGATATCCAGCTGGCTCACTTTAGCTTCCTCTGGAGTGAAGTCTTCTGGCTTCTTCTCAACTAACTCCTCAGTTGCATCCGAATCATTGGGATTTGTAGGAGTGCGAGTGACTTTTTCTCTGATGATGATCGGTCCGGATGTGAGTACTTGTTGCATTCGATGATGCTTTGACAGTAGGATCTTCTTCATCCGAGTTCTCCATGATGTATAGTTCACAATCGAGAACATGACAACGATCTTGTCTTTAACATCCATCTGCACACACAAACAAAAGACAACAAATGCAAGCAGATATGCACTAGCGTGAAAAAGATCTGTTCAGTTGACCACTGAAGAAAACACCTCGAATTCACACCTCGTGAAACAGAGTCAACAGTCTTTTGAACCACTGCTCTGATACCACTTGATGGTCCCGATACGAGTTCTGGTTTATGGGGGGGGGGAATACACCAGATAGGAAATTTTAAAACAACTCTCGAAAATATCTTAACCGAGTAAAAAGACTCAGCTGGATTCACAACTGAGTACGAGAACTCAGTTGGAAGAGTGGTACTGTGCGGAATGTGGTGGAAAAATTAACTCGTATAAAATCAACTCACGCTTCAATGCAAGGTTGGTCAATAACCAAGTCAGTTAAGATGCAAAGATATGCAGTTTGAGTGCTGGTTAGTCGGTCAATTGAATATGCAATAAGTAACTGAATAATAAACACAAACACACAAAGATTTACGTGGTTCGGAGAGAACTCCTACGTCCACGGGGAATGATAACATATGTCAGTCAGTTAATTTTGATGATACTGAGCTATGGCACCAACGAATGGGACATGTGAGCATGACTAATCTTCGGAGGCTGATTTCATGTGATGTTGTTGATGGACTTCCACCACTGGCGATAAAAATGAATTTGTTTGTGGACCATGTCAACAAGGAAAATAGACTAGAGCATCACATCCCATGTTAGCAACATGCCACACTAACAGATGCCTTGAGCTACTTCACATGGACTTGATGGGACCAATTGAAGTTGAGAGCCTTGGAGGAAAGAGATATGTGTTGGTATGTGCAGATGACTATTCATGATTCACATGGGTGGATTTTTTGCGTGAGAAGTCTGACACATTTCAATTGTTCAAAAAGCTGTACAAGAATCTTCAAACTCAATATAGCTTGAATGTTGTAGAATCAGGACTGACCATGGTCGTGAATTTGAGAATTCTCAATTCTCTGAATTTTGTGAAAAGAAGGGAATTACCCATGAATTTTTTGCTCTCAAGACACCTGGTGTTGCTGAAAGAAAGAATCGAACTTTGCAAGAGATGGTGAGAGCCATGTTACATGGAAAAAATCTGTCAAAGAGACTATGGGCTGAGGTTGTTAACACAACAAGTCACATCATCAATCGAGTTTATCTTTGACCTGGATCTAATATAACTCCATATGAACTGTTGAAAGGGAAGAAGCCAAACCTGAAGTATTTTCACACGTTTGGGTGTGTGTGTTATATTCTAAATGACAGGAAATATCTAAACAAACTTGATGCAAAAAGTGAGAAGTGTCTGTTTTTGGGTTACTCACCTAATAGTAGAGCTTATCGAGTTTATAACTTAAACTCAAGAATGATTCAAGAGTCTATTAATGTGGTTTTTAATTATACTTCTATTGCTAATGGTGATGTTCGTGATGATGGAGGTTCTCTGATTCTCGATGAGATTAAAGAAGGTGAAGAAACATCTCAGGCTGCTGAAAACTCTGAAGGAAACTCATCTGAACTAACGTCGGAAGTGTCAACTGAAGTGACATCTAAAACAGACACACCAACCTCTGATCATGATGTTGATAACACCAATGTTATTGACATTCCTCTTCAACAAATTGGAAGACGAGATCCACTAGGAAGAATCCGCAAGAACCATAATTCTTCTCAAATTATTGGCGAATTTTCTGATCAGATGGTTACTAGGAGGAAATAACCAAGAAACTACAAGGATATGGTAAGACTTGCCTGCATGATTACATTGTGTGATGAAATTTCTCATTTTTGTTTCTTATCTTCCATAGAACCAAAGAATGTTGATGAGGCTTTAAAAAATGAGTTTTGGGTGAATGATATGCATGAGGAACTAAATGAATTTGTTAGGAATGATGTGTGAGAATTAGTTTTTAAACCTGCTAACAAAAATGTTATTGGCACGAAATGGATTTTTAAAAATAAATCTGATGAATCTGGTAACATAGTGAGGAATAAGGCTAGACTTGTTGCACAAGGATACACTCAAATAGAAGGTATTGACTTTGATGAAACTTTTGCTCCTGTTGCACGGCTTGAATCTATTCGCTTGTTTTTTGCAATTGCATGTCACACTGGTATAAAATTGCAACAAATGGATGTTAAAAGTGCCTTCTTAAATGGTGTGTTGATTGAAGAAGTTTATGTTGCCCAACCTAAAGGTTTTCAAGATCCTCGTTTTCCTGACCATGTTTTTAAACTGAAAAAGGCTTTGTATGGTTTGAAACAAGCTCCTAGAGCTTGGTATGCTTGTTTGACTGATTTTCTGTTACAATATGTGATGGTCCCGATACGAGTTCTGGTGTATGGGGGGGGGAGGGGAATACACCAGATAGGAAATTTTAAAACAACTCTCGAAAATATCTCAACCGAGTAAAAAGACTCAGCTGGATTCACAACCGAGTACGAGAACTCAGTTGGAAGAGTGGTGCTGTGCGGAATGTGGTGGAAAAATTAACTCGTATAAAATCAACTCACGCTTCAATGCAAGGTTGGTCAATAACCAAGTCAGTTAAGATGCAAAGATATGCAGTTTGAGTGCTGGTTAGTCGGTTAGTTGAATATGCAATAAGTAACTGAATAATAAACAAAAACACACAAAGATTTACGTGGTTCGGAGAGAACTCCTACGTCCACGGGGAGTTGTGAGTCGACACAACTCAGTGCAAGTTCTTCTGGACAAAAACCACAAAGCTTACGTGGGCTTTGCATCCGTTAAGATAAGTTTACGGGTACTTATCAACCTTATAGATAAGTTTACGGGTACTTATCAACCTATCTACTCAATTCCGGGAAGAGTAGGGTCCTAACAACCTTTTTAAGGGTGTGTGTGAATGTGTGGGTTTTTCCAACTACTAGCTCGAACAAGAATTGAGCTAGGATCTAACACTCTACGAACTCTCAGCTAGTGATGTTCTCAAGGTTGGATCGAAAAACACCAAGACAGAATCTTACACTCTAGAACTCTCAACTAGTGATGTTCTTAGAGGATAACAGCAATTTTGCTTGAGTGCAGTTTTTCGTTCTTTATCTCGCTCTTTTATCTCTTCTCGCACTTGTCTGTCTCGTTCTCGTTCTGTAAGTCTTGGTGAATGAATGAAGGCCTCTATTTATAGCCGGAGAGAATCAACTAGCCGTTGGAGGAGCCGTTGATCTCTGATCTTGTGAAAGCGATGGCTTGTCTCTCATCTCTGCAGACTTTCCGGATTTGGCAACTGAGTGCTTCTGCTTTCCATCTGAGACAGCCTTGTGTTGGGCCAAATGAGGTAATGACAGAGATTCAAACCTTCACGTGACTTCCTTATTTGAATTTCAAATCTCAACATTAGCTTTTCAACATTTGATGGTCGGTTAAGAAGTTTGATCTTCATCTGATTTGTCTTCAGCTGATGTTCTATCTGAATGCTATCTTCATCTGACAATCTGTCTGAAGGATAGTTGAACCCTCAGCTGACTTGAACTTCATTTCGTTGATCTTACATCTGATGTTCTGAATCTTGAACGCTCAGTTGTCTTTCTGATGCTCTGAATCTTGAACGCTCAGTTGTCTTTCTGATGTTCTGAATCTTGAACACTCAGTTGTCTTTCTGATGTTCTGAATCTTGAACGCTCAGTTGTCTTTCTGATGTTCTGAATCTGACCAGTTGGCTCGAACGCTCAGATGACTTTCTTCCATCTGATGCTCTCTTGCAACTTCCCCGCTTTTAACTCTTATCTGATGAACGCTCAGTTGTCTTTCTTACAACTGATGTTCTATCTGAGAAAAGCCTTGTTACCTTCTTCAGCTGGAGACCTGTAAAGATAAAATCTTAACATTGCTCAAACAGCGAGCCTAAAAGCTAACATTGGGATCTGGTAACATCTACTCGGTTGGGGTCAGTTGGTTTTGGAATCAATCAAAACTTTATTTAAATTTCCCAACAATATGGTTTTTCTAGAGGTCTTGTCAATAGAACTTTATTCATTCGGAAAACCAATAACTGTTTGTGTGTTGCACAAATTTATGTCGATGACATTGTTTTTGGTGCAACAAGTCCTGAACTTGTCGATGACTTTGTCAATGCTATGAAATCAAACTTTCAAATGAGCATGGTTGGAGAGCTCAGTTTTTTTCTTGGACTGTAAGTAAAACAAATAGATGAAGGAATATTTTTTTCACAAAGCAAGTATGCTAGAAACCTTGTGAAAAGGTTTGGACTTGAGTCTGCAAAACATATGAGGACTCCTATGGGATCAAGCGACAAACTCAGCAGAGATGATGCAGGGAGTGATAGATGTTACTTCTTGGTACTGACAGAAAAAGCACGAGTGACAGAAAAAGCACGAGTGGTGGATGTTACTTCTTGGGCAGTAACATGGTATCATGGTCAAGCAAGAAGCAAAACTGTGTTACTCTCTCAATTGTTGAATCAGATAATGTTGCTGCGGGAAATTGTTGTGCCCAGTTGCTGTGGATGAAACAGATGCTTCAAGATTATGATTTGGAAAGTGATACGCTCTCTGTCATGTGTGACAACAAAAGTGCAATTGAAATCTCAAAGAATCCTGTCCAACACTCTCGTACTAAACATATCGACATCAGACATCATTTTATACGAGAGCTGCTTGAAAAGAAGATTGTCAGCTTGAAGTTCATTCCCACTGAAGATCAGATTGCTGATATCTTTACAAAGGCATTGGACTATGAGAGATTTTCTCTGCTTCAAAAATCTTTGGGTATTTGCTTATCTTGATTGGATGAAAGTGAATGTTGGAACCTATGTTGGTTTCTTGACTATCAACATGAGTTAGTCTCTGAATTTTGACAACTCTTGTCTGATTGTAGAAACCTATGTTGGTTTCTTGACTATCTCATAGTTTAGATCTTGTTAGTTTGTTTCCAGTATTGTTATTTCCCTTTCTAGTTTAGGATTTCCAAATTTCGTTGAACTAAGTAAGTTGTTTTTTTTCTTTTCTGATTGTTCAGTATTAGATGTCTTATGCTGAAAATATTTTCATTGTAATATCTTTCATTTTTCAACATAATGAAACTACTATTATGTTTTAATCAATCGCAAGTTAGGCGTAGGCCAAGACCTTTAATGTTCTTTACTTTTTTAACTAACAAATTGTTAAGTTTATTTTTTTAATCACTGCAAGTGTTTTGTTTGATTCATGTGCTTAAATCAAACGAAATCTTCTAATGATGATTAATGTTGACTCATTTCAAATGATAATTGTAACACCCCTCAAAGACCGGTCTAGAAAAACCCGAATAAATTAAAACTTTTCAAGATAGGTCCTTATTCCCGGATATTTTCAAAAGAAAATAATTTATTTTATTGAGAGAAGATGAAGACTTTATTTATAAAGTCAAAAAGGAATTTTATTTAAGATAAAACCTAAATTCAATTTTCGAATAATTGCAATTATCATATTTTCAAAACAAGCACGAGCATGAATTTCTTCATTCATTGCATAGCATCCTACGTGTTGCATTCTAGATGATATTAAATTATTGATGTGATTTATTTGAGAATTAACTGTCGCGTAATTATGGATCCGGCCACTTGAGCTTGACTGTAAGAAATAGAATATCGGCGTCGCATTAAATAATTGGCGAACTTAAAGAAAATAAATAATTTATAATTATTTATATGATTTATAGTTAAAGCAAATTATTAGAATACTTCGATAATTTGTGACGGGTCAAATTCGCGTACGAGCCGGACTGTTAAAATATCGCGATGGAAATTAAAAGCAATAAAAAGTAAGCAGATTAAGGAAAGAGAGAGGAGTATGCGTGTGTAGGAAGAGAAGGGACCCACTTTACTAATTAACCAATTGGAATGAGAGAAAATAAAACCACTTACCCTACAAACCAAAAAACCATCGGCCACCGTCTCCCTCCCCAATAGAATTCATGCAGAAACCCATTTTCTTTTCTTTCACGCCACAACCATCAGCACCACTCCTATATCAATCATCTTCCTCAATGATCATGTGCAAATCACCCATCCATCCAAGAAAACAAGGGTTTCATCCCCTTGACTCCACTTGCCGCCGCCGCCGTGTGCCATCGCCGCCGCTATAGTCGGCCCTCCAAGTAGAAGAAGAGGGGCAGTGCGATGAGGGAGGCATGAGAGAGAGCAGACAAGAGAGAGAGCAGACAAGAGAGAGAGGAACCCTAGCCCCAAAGCCACTGCCGTCCTACGACCTCCACTCGCCGCTACCGCCGCCTCGCACCACCACCACCGCCGGCACAACCTCTGGGAGAAGAAGGAGGAGCAGCAGTCCAAGGGAGGCCAGAGAGAAGGGACAGTCGAGAGAGAGAGAGTGAGAGACAAAGGAGAAGGGAGAAAAGAAGGGTTTTCCTAAACCCCAACCCTACTGCCGCCTTCTGCCGCCGTTCACGCCGCCGCCGGAGCCGCCTTGAAGGAGCAACCACATGCCAGAGAAAGGAGAGAGGCTGCTCGAGAGGGAGAGTCACGTGAGAGAGGGAGGAATCGAAAGAAAAGAGAAAAAAAGGAAAGGGCTAGGTATAAATCTTCTCCTCCTTCATTGCTTCTTCTTCTTTTTCTTTGTTTAGGAGCATAATTTGGTTTGTGAATGAAAGAATTGTATGTTATAGTTGAAATACGAGAGAGAACGAGGGAGGGCAGCCTTATCACCCTCCCGATGAGACCTCGAAGATGTTTATGTTTGGTGGTTTTGATGTTCTTGTTGCTTGCCTTGAATATATGTTTGATTCCTACGTGTTCTAGCCAAGATTTATGACCTATGACTCCTTGTTTAAATTGTTAGATGAGTGTTAGGATCATTATGTGAGTGTTCTTGGGTTTGGAACTCGTTTGTATGATGATATATCGGGGGATTGTATCGAAAGTGTGAGCCTCGTGTGAATTATGTGCAAAAGTCGTAAATCTGCCCTTGAACTAAGTTGCTCTGTTTTTAGAGTTAGACGACTAATTTAAATCTCATCTTTTATTATGTTGAAGATTAAGATGTTAGCTATAACATATCCAAAAATCAAATTAATCCGACGAGTGTAGCTCCCTTGGTGAAGTTGTTTCGAATCTGACCTGTGATAGAACCAAATACCTGCGCAGAATTATGTTTTGGGGCAGTAGCCTTCTTTTCTTTCAAAGTCTGTGAAATCCACCTCTTGAAATTGAAACTAGACATCCTAAGGTTTCCAAATTGGTATCTCTCATCTCTAGTAGCCAAACGAGTTATTTTAAAATGAATTTACGAGCGGACTGATTTGCAGCGAAAACTCATTTTTGACAGATTCACTGTTCTGTAAACCGAGCCCCGTTTGGGCTAATAAAATTTAATATTTTTGGGTTATGAAAACTCCTGGAATAAGATGAACATGTTAGGAGTCCCCAATAGAAATCTCAAGGCGATTAGATATCGTTTTCTATTTATTTTGGATTTTACGGTACTAGGTGTCTCACTGAAAATTTCAGAAAAATGTCTTATTGCCTTTTTATGCCTAAAAACGTTTTGATGTTTAAAATAAATACGTATGTGAGCCCCGATGACGTGTTAAGTAATTTCTTAAGATGACATGTCAAAGTAGGATTTTAATTGGAATTTTATAAATTAATTTTTAAGCTAATTTGATTATTTATTGAATTGGGCTAATTATTAAGTTTTGGGCCAGAATTATTTTTATTTAATTGGACTTAAGGTTGTTGGACCAAATTAATTATTATTGTGTGTGGACTAGGTAATTTGGGTCTTGTCCAGATTTAATTAATTCAATTGAATTTGGGCCATGATTTTCTTATTTGAATTTATTTCTTCTTTAAGAGGCCCAACCTATTTAATTTTTGCTATGGGCCAAGACTAAAATAATTATGTGACTAATAGACCATGTCTAATTTTATTTAATAAAGCCCAATATGATTTTATGTACTAACCCAATCTAGTTATCTATGTGATATATATATTATAAGCCCAATATGATTAATATTTATTTCTTGGACCTATGTGCTTGGGCCTTGGGTCACCTTTGCCTAATTAATTTAATTAATAGTCCAAGATCATTAATTTATTTCTCAAAGGTTAATTAAGTTGTTCAGTTACTTGTGTATCAGTGATTAGCATGCACTTATGTGTGAGTTGATTAATCTCGATTAATAATTAATTGTTAATTAATTATTTCTATTAATTAATTATTTATGTATTAATTAATCATGAGTGGATTAATTACCTAAGTATGTGTTAATTAATTATAATTAATTAACTAAGTATGTGATTAAATTTGTGTGTTAAATGATTTAAGTGTACTTGTTGAAGCATGCTAATTAAATTTCTAATGTGACATGATTAAATGATATGGCACGTGTGCATGAATTTAATTATATAAGTAAGGTATGATATCATGTATGATTAATTGTGTGGCATGCACACTTATATGAAGCATGACATGGCATTTCATAACACGGCATGATTTCCAAATCGAGTATTGATTAAGCTTCTAAAATGCATGTCTTGACTAAGGATCTATAATTCGATTTCTATAAAATCCCAAGTCAAATGCCTTAATAGAATTTCAAATACAAATATTAAGGATCGAGAATAGGTTGACCTCTAGGATTATCGATAGACTATTTGACCCCCTAGAGTCAAGTGTTAAAGAATCTAGATTGTCTTGTAGGAGACACCAAGAGCTAGGGACGCAAGAGGATACCCACGACAAGGACAAGAGGTGAGTTCTATTTTTAAACTGTGGGTTATAAGCCCCACGGAGGTAACTTTTGGGTTATTAAGCCCTAACTGCTTTCATGAAAAAGTGATGATGCATGCTAAATATTTTTGCTCAATACTCGTGTTTTCCATATATGATGTTATTGGCTTCGATCGGCCTTGGGACCAGTACACCCCAAGGTAGTGCGCACACAGGTACTTATGATGGTTCGAAGAGTGGGAGTGGCTCCCCACTCGAAGAACCGGGGAAGGTAACACGGTAGGCGAGCTATGATGCGCGCAAGGTTAAGTTAAAATATTTTTACGTATGTATGGGTTAAATGTTTTCTTTTTAAAGTTATTGCCCTTGTATACAAAATGAGCATGCTTTATCCTTCAAATGTTTCTGTAAAACGTTTTTCAAAAAGGGGCACGGACCTCACTGAGTACCAAAAGTACTCAGCCCAAAATGTTTTTCTAACTATGAGACTACTCAAAGAAGTGTCCTTACCCAGTATTAGGTGTGTTATAGAAAAAAATGCTTGAATACACTCATCAATTCATAGGTGAACTGAAAGAATTTCTATGGTCGTGGGTTGGAGAATAATGAATTGAGAATTCAGATAGGAGAAGGTTGGGCGGGAGCTATATTTGAGGAATTTGGAATTTAGAAGAATAGAGAAGTTAAGTCGGATGAAAGTTCCATTATTATGGAGAATCTATTGATGTGAAGTAGATATTAGCTAGAGCAACATTAGAAAAGGATGGCATGGCTTATTTTAAAAGATTTTTGTGAAATGCGTGAAAATATCATTGCTTACTAGGCCAAAATGGCGAGGAGGCATGAGATCATGAAGTACCTTCGAAAAGAGAATCTAAACAACAAAATCGTGGGTAGAACATGAAGATGATGCATAGAAAAATCTTATTCGTATATTGTACTAGATACTTTAGAACAAGGAAGTATGAATCTTGAGAATATTTCTAGGCAGAACCGATCATATGGTAGCTGCAAAAGAATAATGCTTGTTATTCGTACTTTTTTTTTGGTATAGAAGTAGGTATATCCGTCCTAAATTCACATTTATCTAATCTGTCTTAATATTCTAACGTTTTACAAGACACCTTCGTTTTGTTACGTCTTAGTTAATCGTTCTTGAATGCAACTTTGTGACAGCTTTTGACAGCTTCCGGCGGCATTGCCTATACCCAGTCTTAAATGACTTCGGGGTTCTTTAGTAATGGCGCGGTTTCACGAACTGCGACATCCTAGGGAGGTGTCATGTTAGTGTTTTCCTCACTCAGGTATTGTTCTTATTCGTATCCGTCGTTCATCTTTGCCTTTCCACCGTATCTTACGAGCTTCGTTCTAGGCTTTCCCTAGTCCCTATTTTTTTTATCTCTATCGAATCTTAACTCTTTTCATATCTTAATTGAATTCGTCATCCTATTACTTCACATTAGGAAGGTTTACTTATCAGAAGTACTAAAGGCTTTATTTTTCTTAGTCGCATGGACACTAGAAATAGTGTCACATGGGATGACGCTACTTCAGGGACGCTTTCATAACTTGATTCTTACAGAGATGGAGGTGTGTTGGCATCGAAGATGTTCCGGATGACGATCACTCGGATCGTCATCTCCTTTTTCATTGAATGCATGTTAATTTACAAACTCAAGCTCAACGTTTCTTCGAACTCGATTAATTCAATTACGGTTAGTCTTAATCGACGCTTCCGTAGTGCAGGGCCAAAGTCCTCATACTTTGACCCCAAGACGACCAAGCTAGGGTAATGTCAAGTTGACGAAGTTTCCTCGATTCCCTTTGAAGCCAAGCTTGTTTGAAATCTCCATTTCTTGTAAAGTCAAGTTATGTAAGTCAACGATTTATTTTACGGTTTCAAGTGACAGTCCGGTTATCCGCATAAGCCGGGTAACAGGCTGTCTCAGGTGGTATCAGAGCCACGGTTTTTTTCGCTCTGTACCCTAGAAAACCATTCCTTGGAATTTCTAAAATACCCTTTCTTCAAAAATCTGACCTTATCCCTCAAATCACGACAACTCTTCTGTGAAACTCGAACTTATTTTCTTCCAAGTCCTCAGACTCCTAGAACCCTTTAACTTTCAATACCTTTTAAGTGATCACAATTTTCAACTCAAGTATTCCATTTCTCGTATGAAAGCAAATATCTGATTCTACTCTGAGTCTTCTTGACTCCCAATAATCCAACCCTTAGGACCCTTCGAGTGGTCATAAGTTTCATTCAAGTACCTAATATCTCATTCGAGATCCGATAAACGATTTCTCGCCAAAAGTAATACTAGTGCACACGTCTAAGACGTTTCAAAACTCTAAAGCATGAATCTTAAACTTTTCCAATAATCAAACTCACAAGAATTGGAATTCTTTTGTTCAAATCCTTTCGAACCAATATTTTGATAAAAAAAGAAACCAAATGACAAGTTCATAATGAAACTCTTGAACCAAGTTCACGAACTTAGTTCTATCCAAATGTTGAAATGCCAAACACACCAGTCCGCGTCATCTCAAAATGAGGTTCGGTTTCTTAAAACCTTATGTGCTTATATGTGTTTACTATGTGAATGAATGTTTACTTTATGCAATTTAAATTTATGTTTAAAACGTCGCGTGTTCGATCAAGAGAGGATGAGAAACCTCGACTCGTTAACAGTTACTGGTGGACTGACGTGTGTGCGTGTGGGACTAGACTCCTAGAAAGACCTTTGTCGGTTAGGAGAAGCGATCTCATCTGAGACCATTAGGGTCGGAACCCTCTTAGTTGAATAGTGAGAGAACATAAACCGAACCTTAAACTTGGTCCCCAAAACATAGATGCTTTACTACTGCTTTAAGATTTCCCTTTTAAGATTATTGTACTGATAAGAACCTTTTTCTTTTATATAGATGGCTGATAGGTATGCTCCTAGAGACGAGAGAGTCATGAGGTTCCTAATGATAACTATGAGGACAGACGAGACTGTTGACCATTTTGTAGCACGTTACTTTGATGTATGGAGAAATGTTAGCGGAGGACCATTGTCCGACTATGAGGTCTATCAGAGACTGATCACTCAACTACCGATCGAGTGAAGCGCCTGGGTTTGGATGAGACTCAAAGAGATCACCTATGTAAGAGATGACTTTTACTTAGCTGCAAGTTTTCTGAACTCGTGGCGATAACCTTATCCCGATGGGCCCGTGTCACAACCCGAAATCCGGTGTGTAGGAACGACCAGACTCCATTGGAGTGTGAAGGTGAAACCATTAAATAACAAACCACTTTTATCTCAATTCAACTTTAAACCCTAACCCGAATAAATTAAAACTTGTGAAACCAACAAATAAAACTTGACTCAACAAGGAATCGATCAAGGAAATAAGGTTTCAACATGACATGAATATACACAGACTGTCATAACATGGCTCAATGATTAACGAGTTTAATAATTTACAAAGTTTCTCAAAAATAGGGTTAAGTTTAATGACATCATAAGGTTCAAAAAGTAGGGTTTTCAAATGAAACTCAAGCATTGTTTTGAGCACACGGCTCGTTGTTATCAGAGTTACCAAAATATTAACATATCAAAAGGTTGATAAGCAGCGGAGACATCACTTGCTCACAACAATTACATGTATGAAGACATGTAACTGTCGACTCAACTTTCAAAGGGTTAATACACCACCAAGACCATCCAAACCATCCTCATCCATAGCTAACCTGCACGTTTAGATATACATGCAGAACTGAGTACTTCGTACTCAGTGAACACATTGCCAAAAATAATTTTTAAAAGCTTGCTCTTAGAGCTATATAATTGAACTTGCCTTGCCACTGCATCACAAGTGTTAGTATACTTGAAATCATTTTACTTGTGAATGCATAAAACATTTTTCTTTTAAAAGATGTGCGCACAATTTATATAATAGGTATGAAATCATCTACACATCAACTTTGTGCTGAGAAGTAGGCCTCCTTCTCAACCACTGTGACCGGCTAAATCGAAGTAAAGCTCACAGTCACCTCAATAACTCAAATACCACACGTGGGTTCCTGTTATCCACAGGATATAACTCATGTAGATGATAAACACATACCAAAACTCAGATAAATGGCAAGTCAATTAATTTGAAAAGCTCACATAATATTAATCAATAAGTAATAGCATTCATCGGAGTTTTAGTTCAGAAAAGCCCACGTCACTTCTGGTCTTTTGAAGTCGGGGTTGCTTACTTTTCGCTTTTCCGATTATTTCGCAGTCCCGCTTGGCCCTTCAATAACAACATCGATTAAATTCGAGCTTATCAACTCGAAAACGTAAAGTATACTTAGGGCTCGGCTGATGAACTTCTACTTGAGTCGGGTAATTCTTAACTTATCTAAACTTTTCTACGTCGATAACTTTCTCATTTTCTCGTCCTCAAATCATCGTCTTTACTCAATTTTAAATAACTTCTCGAACTCTGATTCTCGTTTCTATTATCTTAATCTTCACATAATTTGATAATATACTATTTAACCCGTCCTAAACTTCTCATAAATTCAATTTACATAAACTCGGCAAATCATATTATCAAATCTCAACTATTTTCATCATATATAAATCATATGCAGTTAAGCACTCATTTCAATAATCGAATACTCACATCAGAGATCAAACATTCACATTTCAATCACGTATTCACATTTCAATCACGTATTCACATCAATACTCAAACATCGTCATCATACTCTAGCATCAATACCAACATCTCAAACACTTATATTAAATAAGCAATTATCTTACTAGAGAGGTTAATCATACTTAATCGTTTAATCATACTCAAACATAGAAGTTTATATAAACAACTCACGTCTTAACATAATCACATAGTCAAGTGTTAAACTTCCATAAATATCTTATATCTTAAATATAATTTCTTAATAACTTATAACTTAATCATAATTCCATCATAATGAATTATTGCTCGGCTTTTAGTTTCTAAAACTCGTAACTCCGACTCTTTAACGAAAAGTATTTCGTTAAACTCATATAATAATCATTTTTGAATTTTAAATAATCAAACTTATATTTCATATTTCTTGACTCAAAATACATCATTATTTTTCCTCAAAATACGTATTCATATACGTCATCATTTTCTTCAAAATACGTACTCAAAACATGTACTCATATTCATATTTAATACTCAACTACTTAGAATAAAATAATCTTTATTTTATCTTTTTCTTTATTTAAAACTCAATTTTCGTTTTATTTAATAAAAACTCGGCTTTTCTCGTAAAAACTTTACTGCTCGATAACTTCTATATCTTAACTCCTTTTTAAGCGATTCAAAAAGCAAACTTGCTTTACTCTACTCAATTAACATCATCAAAGCACTTATCACATCATATGTCATCAATTACTCATCATAAAAATATTTTTAACTCTTAAAAAAAATATTATTTTTCTCACATAATATATTCATATGCTCGTTTCTTCAATTTCTATCATTTTTCTTACTTGAATAGCATCTCGTCACATCAATTAAGCACTCAAAGCACATTTAAAGAACAATCATCTTATAACTCACATTATTCAAACATTTTCATTTCTAATGAAAATATTCCATTTAATTCAACTATTCTATCATTATTATTATTATTTATTCTTTAATAATAATTCTCTTAACTTCTCGTTTGAATTAACGAACTCAAATATGAATATCTTATCTCTTAATCTCATACTCATGACCTCTAACTCATCTCTTATAGAAAATTTTATTTTCTTTTTATTCTCAAATATTGATATTACTATTAATATTATTTTTCTTTCATCACTAACATCAAATTTTCACATCATATTTTCATTTGTCATCATTCCAACATCATCTTCAATCAAAGAAATATTTTTCTTTATACTCATACTCTTATTGACTTCTTTTTCTCATTATTCTCCTTTTATTATTATTATTATTATTATTATTATTATTATTATTATTATTATTATTATTATTATTATTATTATATATATATTTATTTGGCTTGGAAATCATACTTAAATAAATTCTTAAACTTCTTCTTTGGCTTGGATTTTGACTTGCTTGGAGGATGGAAGATGATGGATTGAAACTCCTTTCCTTGCATGAAACAAGATACAAGGAGATTAAGATCATTTCTTTTAAAAGAAACAAGATCAAACCCTTATTTTTCTTCGAAAAAAATCGATGAAGTAGGGTTGAAGATCTAGCTTGTTTCAAGCTTTAAAATGAAAGGAAATGGATGGAAACTTACTCCTTAGATGATCTTGAATACAAGGAAGATGATCACATCAAAGAATCCTCAAGCACGAAGCATGATTTCATCAAAGAACTAGGGTTGGAGATGAAGAAATTTCGAAAATCTGCTGCTACTGTCCAGCTGTGATGATCGACTTTTGCAGCTGGTTTTCTTCGAATTTTAGGCTTTGTATGATGATGAATATGTATTAGATGATGTCTAGTATGTTAGGGTAAAGTTTGGAATGATTTGGAGGTGTTTATCATAGAGAATAAGGTGAAGATTTGCAGCTTGGCTGCTGTTGCACTCTTCTCGGCGAGAGAGTCTTCGAGAGAGAGATGGAGAGTTTGAGTGTTGCTTGTGAGGGAAGAGTGATGTGAGGTGATAGGTAGATGAAGTGTGAAGTGAGAGTACTCATGTATATGCATTTAACATGTGAGAATCTTGCAAGATCTAGCAAGATTAGAGAGAGAAGTGAGAGAGATTGAAAGAGAGATTAGTGAGAGAAAGAGAGGACATGTGTTGGATTAATGAGAGGGAGAGTGGTGCTCACTCTCTCTAATGAGAGTGTTGGAGGTTATTTTTCTACTATTTTAGATAAGCATAGGATTTTTATTTGTTAATTATACCCGGAAATAGAAGTTTTCCGGTAGAAAATATCCTCGTCATTTTATTTTATTCCCTCAATCCTTTAATAATCCTTCTCGTCTCTTTCTCGTCGTCTAAATTCTCTCTAATTCTTCTTATATCTCTTAAAATAATTTAAGGAATCCAATGATCTAATTTTTATGCCAAGATTCCTTTTAACGAATAAGTTCGTAAAAACTGCTCAATTAAACGAGTCGTCAAACAATTTATTTTTAAACTTCACTCAAATGATCTCAGAAAATTCTCCAACTTATCTCAAGGATCTTAAAATAAATTCTAAATTCCAACGAAACTAATTAGTCTAAATTCGGAGTCATGCGATGAATAGGGATTTCTCGGTTTACGTTACTATTCATTTAAAAATAAAAGTTCTCAGAAAATTCCGAAATTCATACTTAAGCTTAAACTCACATTGATAAGCTCAATCAATTCATCACATACTCAATTCGAATAATCGAAATGAGAAAAATCACATTAGAGCACATAAGGACATTTTCGTCATTTCATGTGAAAATTTATTTTCACGAAAATTTTTAGTGCATAAAACTCATCATATATGCATATTAGTTTAATTAATACGCACTTAAGAACTTAGAAAAGTTTGGGGTATTACAGCCCGAGACCCCACGACTTCTCTGTATCCCTAGTCGCACCAAGGAGACTGCTAGGATAGGGTTTCATCCCCTGACCGAACCTTTTAAAAAAAAATTAGAGAGCTAGTTCGCGAGGCAGCAATTGGCCTAGTTGTTGTTTCAGACGAGGAGAGTGACCCAGAAGAGCCTAGTAAGGACGAGAACGAGAGCCGCCACTACTAGTTGCCTGGACTGATGACATTTTGACTATGTTTTTCTTTTATGAGACATGTTTTATGATGACTGTGATGCGTGTTTCGGCACAATGTGGTTAATTTGATGACGTTTATGTTTGTCTTTGTTACTTTAACTATGTTTTCATGAACCTCTTTATTATGATTATGAACATGATGTAATGATGAACCTTATGAATATATGTGATGATGATGTCATGATGATGATTATGATGATGCATGTCTAAGGCCCTATGATCAAGAAAGTGAGATTATGTTGATGTTATATAGCATGCCTTGACCCATAAGAAAGTCACCTAAGTGAAGTAAGAATGACCTTAGGAATAATTTCGATAGTGTGGACTTCCTTCCGGCCCCACGCCACAAAATATTACCTTCTGGACTGATACATTTCACATAAACGCACCCTTACTTTGGAAAGCTCAAGGAGAAAGAATAGGAGCCTCTGTAAGAATCAAGTTATGAAAGCGTCCCTGAAGTAGCGTCATCCCATGTGACACTCTTTCTAGTGTCCATGCGACTAAGCAAAATAAAGCCTTTAGTACTTCTGATAAGTAAACCTTCTTAATGTGAAGTAATAGGATGACGAATTCAATTAAGATATGAAAAGAGTTAAGATTCGATAGAGATAAAAAAAAATAGGGACTAGGGAAAGCCTAGAACGAAGCTCGTAAGATACGGTGGAAAGGCAAAGATGAACGACGAATACGAATAAGAACAATGCCTGAGTGAGGAAAACACTAATATGACGCCTCCCTAGGATGTCGCAGTTCGTGAAACCGCGCCATTACTAAAGAACCCCGAAGTCATTTAAGACTGGTTATAGGCAATGCCGCCGGAAGCTGTCAAAAGCTGTCACAAAGTTGCATTCAAGAACGATTAACTAAGACGTAACAAAACGAAGGTGTCTTGTAAAACATTAGAATATTAAGACAGATTAGAAAAACGTGAATTTAGGACGGATATACCTACTTCTATACCCCCAAAAAAAGGTACGAATAACAAGCATTATTCTTTTGCAGCTACCATATGATCGGTTCTGCCTAGAAATATTCTCAAGATTCATACTTCCTTATTCTAAAGTATCTAGTACAATATACGAATAAAATGTTTCTATGCATCATCTTCATGTTCTACCCACGATTTTGTTGTTTAGATTCTCTTTTCGAAGGTACTTCATGATCTCATGCCTCCTTGCCATTTTGGCCTAGTAAGCAATGATCTTTTCACGCATTTCACAAAAATCTTTTAAAATAAGCCATGCCATCATTTTCTAATGTTGCTCTAGCTAATATCTACCTCACATCAATAGATTCTCCATAATAATGGAACTTTCATCCGACTTAACTTCTCTATTCTTCTAAATTCCAAATTCCTTAAATATAACTCCCGCCCAACCTTCCCCTATCTGAATTCTCAATTCATTATTCTCCACCACCACGACCATAGAAATTCTTCCAGTTCACCTATGAATTGATGAGTGTATTCAAGCATTTTTCCCTATAACACACCTAATACTGGGTAAGGACACTTCTTTGAGTAGTCTCATAGTTAGAAAAATATTTTGGGCTGAGTACTTTTGGTACTCAGTGAGGTTCGTGCCCCTTTTTGAAAAACGTTTTACAGAAACATTTGAAGGATAAAGCATGCTCATTTTGTATACAAGGGCAATAGCTTTAAAAAGAAAACATTTAACCCATACATACGTAAAAATATTTTAACTTAACCTTGCGCGCATCATAGCTCGCCTACCGTGTTACCTTCCCCAGTTCTTCGAGTGGGGAGCCACTCCCACTCTTCGAACCATCATAAGTACCTGTGTACGCACTACCTTGGGGTGTACTGGTCTCAAGGCCGATCGAAGCCAATAACATCATATATGGTAAACACGAGTATTGAGCAAAAATATTTAGCACGCATCATCACTTTTTCATGAAAGCAGTTAGGGCTTAATAACCCAAAAGTTACTTCCGTGGGGCTTATAACCCACAGTTTGAAAATAGAACCCACCTCTTGTCCTTGTCGTGGGTATCCTCTTGCGTCCCTAGCTCTTGGTGTCTCCTACAAGACAATCTAGATTCTTTAACACTTGACTCTAGGGGGTCAAATAGTCTATCGATAATCCTAGAGGTTAACCTATTCCCGGTCCTTAACATTTGTATTTGAAATTCTATTAAGGCATTTGACTTGGGGTTTTATAGAAATCGAATTATAGATCCTTAGTCAAGACATGCATTTTAGAAGCTTAATCAATACTCGATTTGAAAATCATGTCGTGTTATGAAATGCCATGTCATGCTTCATATAAGTGTGCATGCCACACAATTAATCATACATGATATCATACCTTACTTATATAATTAAATTCATGCACACGTGCCATATCATTTAATCATGTCACATTAGAAATTTAATTAGCATGCTTCAACAAGTACACTTAAATCATTTAACACATGTATTTAATCACATACTTAGTTAATTAATTACAATTAATTAACACATACTTAGGTAATTAATCCACTCATGATTAATTAATACATAAATAATTAATTAAAAGAAAATTAATTAATAGAAATAATTAATTTACAATTAATTATTAATCGAGATTAATCAACTCACATATAAGTGCATGCTAATCACTGATACACAAGTAACTGAACAACTTAATTAACCTTTGAGAAATAAATTAATGATCTTGGACTATTAATTAAATTAATTAGGCAAAGGTGGTCCAAGGCCCAAGCACATAGGTTCAAGAAATAAATATTAATCATATTGGGCTTATAATATATATATCACATAGATAATTAGATTGGGCTAGTACATAAAATCATATTAGGCTTTATTAAATAAAATTAGACATGGTCCATTAGTCACATAATTATTTTAGTCTTGGCCCATAGCAAAAATTAAATAGGTTGTGCCTCTTAAGGAAAAGATAAATTTAAATAAGAAAATCATGGCCCAAATTCAATTGAATTAATTAAATCTGAACAAGGCCAAAATTACCTAGTCCACACACAACAATAATTAATTTGGTCTAACAACCTTAAGTCCAATTAAATAAAATAATTCTGGCCCAAAACTTAATAATTAGCCCAATTCAATAAATAATCAAATTAGCTTAAAAATTAATCTATAAAATTCCAATTAAAATCCTACTTTGACATGTCATCTTAGGAAATTACTTAACACGTTATCGGGGCTCACATACGTATTTATTTTAAGCATTAAAACGTTTTTAGACATAAAAAGGCAATAAGACATTTTTCTGAAATTTTCAGTGAGACACCTAGTACCGTAAAATCCAAAATAAATAGCAAATGATATCTAATCGCCTTGAGATTTCTACTGGGGACTCCTAACATGTTCATCTTATTCCAGGAGTTTTCATAACCCAAAAATATTAATTTTATTAGCCCAAACGGGGCTCGGTTTACAGAACAGTGAATCTGTGAAAAATGAATTTTCGCTGCAAATCAGTCCGCTCGTAAATTCATTTTAAAATAACTCGTTTGGCTACTAGAGATGAGAGATACCAATTTGGAAACCTTAGGATGTCTAGTTTCAATTTCAAGAGGCGGATTTCACAGATTTTTAAAGAAAAGAAGGCTACTGCCCCAAAACATAATTCTGCAGGTATTTGGTTCTATCACAGGTCAGATTCGAAACAACTTCACCAAGGGAGCTACACTCGTCGGATTAATTTGATTTTTGGATATGTTACAGCTAACATCTTAATCTTCAACATAATAAAAGATGAGATTTAAATTAGTCCTCTAACTCTAAAAACATAGCAACTTAGTTCAAGGGCAGATTTACGACTTTTGCACATACTTCACACGAGGCTCACACTTTCGATACAATCCCCCGATATATCATCATACAAATGAGTTCCAGACCCAAGAAAACTCACATAATGATCCTAACACTCATTTAACAATTTAAACAAGGAGTCATAGGTCATAAATCTTGGCTAGAACACGTAGGAATCAAACATATACTCAAGGCAAGCAACAAGAACATCAAAACCACCAAACATAAACATCTTCGAGGTCTCATTGAGAGGGTGATAAGGCTGCCCTCCCTCGTTCTCTCTCGTATTTCAACTATAACATACAATTCTTTCATTCACAAACCAAATTATGCTCCTAAACAAAGAAAAAGAAGAAGAAGCAATGAAGGAGGAGAAGATTTATACCTAGCCCTTTCCTTTTTTTTCTCTTTTCTTTCGATTCCTCCCTCTCTCACGTGACTCTCCCTCTCGAGCAGCCTCTCTCCTTTCTCTGGCATGTGGCTGCTCCTTCAAGGCGGCTCCGGCGGCGGCAGAAGGCGGCGGTAGGGTTGGGGTTTAGGAAAACCCTTCTTTTCTCCCTTCTCCTTTGTCTCTCACTCTCTCTCTCGACTGTCCCTTCTCTCTGGCTATTCCTTGGACTGTGCTCCTCCTTCTTCTCCCAGAGGTTGTGCCGGCGGTGGTGGTGGTGCGAGGCGGCGACAGCGGCAAGTGGAGGTCGTAGGACGGCAGTGGTTTTGGGGCTAGGGTTCCTCTCTCTCTTGTCTGCTCTCTCTCTCGCCTCCCTCGTCCCATTGCCCCTCTTCTTCTACTTGGAGGGCCGACTATGGCGGCGGCGATGGCACACGGCTGCGGCGGCAAGTGGAGTCAAGGGGATGAAACCCTTGTTTTCTTGGATGTATGGGTGATTTGCAGATGATCATTGAGGAAGATGATTGATATAGGAGTGGTGCTGATGGTTGTGGCGTGAAAGAAAAGAAAATGGGTTTCTGCGTGAATTCTATTAGGGAGGGAGACGGTGGCCGATGGTTTTTTGGTTTGTAAGGTAAGTGGTTTTATTTTCTCTCATTCCAATTGGTTAATTAGTAAACTGGGTCCCTTCTCTTCCTACACACGTATACTCCTCTCTCTTTCCTTAATCTGCTTACTTTTTATTGCTTTTAATTTCCATCGCGATATTTTAACAGTCCGGCTCGTACGCGAATTTATCCCGTCACAAATTATCGAAGTATTCTAATAATTTGCTTTAACTATAAATCATATAAATAATTATAAATTATTTATTTTCTTTAAGTTCGCCAATTATTTAATGCGACGCCGATATTCCATTTCTTACAGTCAAGCTCAACTGGCCGGATCCATAATTACGCGACAGTTAATTCTCAAATAAATCACATCAATAATTTAATATCATCTAGAATGCAACACGCAGGATGCTATGCAATGAATGAAGAAATTCATGCTCGTGCTTGTTTTGAAAATATGATAATTGCAATTATTCGAAAATTGAATTTAGGTTTTATTTTAAATAAAATTCCTTTTTGACTTTATAAATAAAGTCTTCATCTTCTCTCAATAAAATAAATTATTTTCTTTTGAAAATATCTGGGAATAAGGACCTATCTTGAAAAGTTTTAATTTATTCGAGTTTTTCTATATATATATTTATGTATTATTTTTTTTCCAGATATATCTTAAATTATCAAGATATATTCTGTTATTTGTTGATAAACATGAATTTTAAATTCATATTTTATCTTGTTAAAATTAGATATGATTCTATTTTTTTTTTTGGTCTATAAATTACATTTCGTTGATATCAGTTTCAGATTTCCTTCTTTCATTTGTTCAAATGACAAACAAATCTGGAGATCTTCTCAGGCTCGTGAAACAACTTTACCCAAATTTGAGTTCAGAAGAAAGGCTTATTAAAATGGCCTCTCTTTTGGAATCTTAAGAGTCGCAGGACAACCCTTCACATTCTAGGGCTCTTTCTTCATCTGCTCTCACTAAAAAATAAAAAATAGAAACATCATCTCCTACCATGAAGAAATCATTGAAGATCTCTTCTTCACTCTCACACCCGACTGTAAAATACGAGTCAAACTCTTCAATTCCTGTGTGCGACACATCTCAAGAAGCTGTCAAAAGCCCAGTTCAGAAAAACACGAATAAGGAAGCAACGGTGAAACAATCCAATAGAAAGGAACTCGCTGCACAAGAGGAAGAAAAAGCCACACCCATTTTGCCCATACGCTTAATCGCAGAGTCAAAAGATGAAGAAGATGGAGATGCCACTGACACTGACGGAGAAGAAACTTCTGTTACTGACGCGATAAAGAATACCCCTGTTACTGACACAATGGGGGAACATGTCAGTTGCGAAATGGAAGAAGATGAATCCACAAAGAGTCAAGATTCATCTTCGTCAAAAACAAAAGAAGAAAAATCTGAGCAAGTTAAAGAGGAGGAGACAGAGAGTGAAGAAAAAGAAGAAGAATCAGAAGATGAAAAACCACTCATGAATTGGAAGAGAAAATGCTCTTCTGATGTCATATCCAATGACAAACCATTCTCAAAGAGATTGACCAAATCAAAATCCACACGGCCTCTTCCTGATGTTAGTGCTCTTACGAAGAGGAGTGAAGAGAATGAATGTGTTCGACCGAGTTCGAAACCACCTAAAGCTCCAGGAACTTTAAAGCCCGCTTCATCTCAGCAAAGATCTTCTTAACTCACTCCAGATGTGGACTTCACCAGAGAGTATGATTTAGGTACTGCTTTCAGTAATAAATTCTATTTTTATCATGGTCCAACTACTTATAGTGGTTTAGAATCTCAAAAATTTCATAAAGAACGAAAGGTCAACATGGAATTTTTTACAAAGCATGGAATTGATGTTCTTCTGAAACAAAGAAAAATGTGGAAAACTGTGGAGTTGGTTCGCAAGTTTGATCCTAATGTTGTTCGTGAATTCTATGCGAATTTGGTAACTGAAGTGAGTAATCCAGATGCAAACATGTATGGAAAGGTGTATGTTAGGGGGAGACTGTTTGATTTTACTCCATCTATTATTAACAAGCTGCTTAGAATGAAGGATGATACTGAAGAAAGCGAGGTCAAGGAAATTGATGTGATGCGAACTATCACGGCTGGTACGAAAACAGAATGGAAAAGTGGATGCAATAGCTCATTAACACAGAAGTTTAAAGTTCTTCACCAAATTGCTATCTACAATTGGGTGCCAACTTCTAATACTACTACTGTTACCAGGGAGCAAGCTACATTCTCTACAAGCTTGATCAAGCACTCCACTTTAATTTTGGTGAAATGGCTTTTGATTTTATCTCTCGTGCAGCTTCAAAATCATCCTCGCAGAATATTCTACCATTTCCAAGTTTGATATACTCTTTGCTGCTAAAACAAAATTTTGTAGCAGGTAATGATGCAGTTTTTGAAGAGGATGATGTGTCACTTATCTTTCCTAAAGCCATCAGTAAGAATAGGTTCAATGATCTTCCTTATGGTGGTACATCTTCTGCAAAAGCAAAAGCTAGTAGCAACTCTCGTGAGGAAACAAAATCACCCACTACTCTTCCTTCTGTTGATTCAACTACAGAGCTCATTCACATCAATCCTGCTGATATTGCTCAAGCTCTGGAAACTTTCCCCAAGATGATTGCATTAACAAGCTCACTACTTCGGCGTTTGAATGCCTCTTATGCATTTTTTCAGAATCTGCTTCCATCAACTAAAAAGGGGGAGTAATTGTGGTTTGTTAGTTTATGTTGCAGATGTGTTTTTTGTGTTAGTTCTAAATGTTAAATGTTCTAAATGTTTTTGTGTTTGCGTTGAACATTTTACTATGTTTGATGTAAGATTTCTATTTTGCGATGGAGATGGACGCATATATTTTGTGTGTGGATATTTATCTGTTTTTTGATGTGAATGGACACATTTGATATTTTTTTTCTATTGTTTTGTTTGTGTTAGTTGTCTTGTTACTAACATATTGATTTTAGGGGGGAGTTATGCTACTTCTTCTTATTTGTTTTTTTTAGAGTTGTCTACTCATGATTCTGTACATATGTGAATCTGTTAATTTCGTGTATATATGTAAATATTTTTTTATAAATATGTATATATGTAAATATCTTATTTAGGGGGTGCTTTTTATTTCTCTCTAACTACATTCATTTATTCTTTATTCTTTATTTTGTGAATATTTTGTTTAGGAGGGTTTCCGTTTGCCCTCCATAATTCTTTTATTCATTATTCTTTCTTTGAAGAGTTCCCTTTTGCTCTTCAAAGTTTTATCTTCCTTCAATAAATTGAAGAGTTTCCTTTCGCTCTTCAATATCTTTATTTGCTTTCAATAAAATGAAGAGTTTCCTTTCGCTCTTCATTGTTTTTAACTTGTTTCTAAATAATGTGAGAGTTTCCTTTTGCTCTCATTTTTTTATTTTAAGTTTTTTTTTTATGTTCTGTTATTGTTTTCGCAGGAAAAGATATATATACAATTAAGGGGGAGTTTGTTAGGTTTAATATGTCTAGTGTTACTTTGACTGTTGGTAACATTTGTTTCAACATGTCTGGAATCTTATTAAACCTTATATTAAGTTAATTAATTGTATAATATATATTTTTCTTGTTATTATTTTCTGCTCGTTTTTGAGTGCAGACTATTATCAGCTAAAAGATAGTTGTGCTAGTAAAAGGAGTGGACGTACAAGTGAAGACTAAGGAAGTTAAGAATCATGGCATGAGGAGATCATGTGAAATAACTACCTTAGTAACCGCCACACACCACTATCTTTTCAACCCACTGAGATGGATGAGCCGCGGCAGTTATGGACGATCAAATGGTGAGAGGGTGTGGATTAAACTGCTCACCAAATAGAGGATATAAATTCCGCAAGAGGCTCATTTCACGATTGCGCATTTTTGACTTAGAAAATCTCTGCAAATTTTAGTGTTAGCTGATACGCTATTCTGCCTGCTGAAGTGTTAGTAACAACGCCAACCAACATAGACACTACAACAGATTGTGAAGTCTGCTAAGTGTTGAAGTTTTGGTTTGTGAAGGAGCGAATGACTAAAGTAGGTTGTCTTATTCAGATTAGTCTTCTTTTAGATTAGTCTTATTTGATGTTCTTTATCTTAGGCAGATTTATAGGCTGTAAAGATTTCATCTTATATTAGTTGATTAGTTTAGGATTAGATTTAATCTTCTTAGGCATTCAATACTTGAGTAGATCGTGCTGCGAAAGATTGAATGTTGCTATGTTCTGTATTGCTATCATTTGATTTTCAATATAGTGTTTTGGCCGTAAGGCACCGACAGGTTTAATCACCTGCCAAAAAGTTTATATTTTTGTGTTATTTATTTCTGTTGCATGTTAGAACATGTGTTAATGACGGATGATCTAACATTACTTATTTAAACGCAAAATATGTTGTGTTGTAGTAATTTCGGGCACTAAATTTTAACAATTAGTCATACAGATTACTCCTTCTGTCCAAAAATAATATGCCCATTTGGATTTTGGCGCGCAGATTAAAAAAAACTGCTAAAGTTATTTTGAGTGGGTAAAAATTAGAATGTAGGGTAGTGGATAACCACAAAAAACAGTGGTAATGACAAAAAAATGGTGGTATTAACCAAAAAGTAGGAATAAAGTTGTTGTGTTAACTAAAAAACAAGAATAAAGTTGTTGTGAGGTGGGGCCATCAATGGCAAAGGGTAGTAAATAAAGGAAAAGTAGAAATGTATGGTTGTACAAAAAGGTAAATATGTATTTGATTTGTGGAAAAAAATATGGGTAAGTAGGCTTTTGATTTTTGGACGGAGGGAGTATCAAGTACAGGGAAGGAAAAAGTTGCGCATAGCTTCTTTATTATTATTGTTATAATTTTATTAATTGAGACCTGTCTTTTAAGTTTTAGGAAAAAAAAAATTTGGTCACAAACAAAAAGTATAGTTAGTTAGTTTCAAAATTTAAAAATTTGAAGGAACTCGCTTTTTAAATTCAGAAGAATAGATATACAACTTGTTAATGATGAATCAACGATTCGCCAAGAATCAACTATAGAAAACAAGAAAGTAAACATGACGACAGTTAAATGGTTCGGCCAAAGAAAGCCTACGTCCACGGGAGGCTTAATAACAAATCTTATTCAAGCTGGAGATAGTCTCCGGAGACGGCGATTTACATTGTTTTCTCTCTTTCTAAGATTTACAGTTGCACACCTTCAAATCTCCCTAATCATTCGGCTCTAGATCTAAAACAAGGATGAATGATTACAATCTAATGAATCTGCATAAGAGAACACATTATATACTTCTACATCAACTAATCTGAGTCGTCGAAGATGAGTGATGAAGATCACTCCACCAGCTGCATGGTTGTACAATATTAACCGTCACGCTCCATATAACAACTTGCCCCTTCAACTCTTAGCTAATTGCAGATTAACTCCCATGAATCTTTGCAGTCATACTCTTCTCAGAATCTCCATCTTGACGAGAAGATCACAGAATAAGATTACTGAAACTTTCCGTCAATTGATGCCCTATGACAGGGCTTACTCGATTCATTTACTTCACTGAGGAAGCAAGCAAATCAAACCTAAGACAATGCTTAAACTTAGAAGTAGGCAAAGTCTTGGTTAACATGTCTGATGCGTTGTCTTTAGTCCCAATCTTCACAACTCTAACAAGACCCTTGTTCACAATATCCCTTACAAAAGGATGTTGCACGTCTATGTGCTTTGACCTCTCATGAAACACACTATGTTTCACAAGATGTAAAGCACTTTGACTGTCACAGTGTATAGTGACTGATTTCTGAACAATTCCAAACTCTTTAATCAACCCTCTCAACCAAATGCTCTCCTTAACTGCTTCTGTCAAAGCCATATATTCAACTTGTGTCGTTGAGAATGCAACAACACTTTGTAGTAAATATTTCCAAGACACTGCAGCTCCATAAAGACAAAACACATAACCTGATTGTGACCTCCGGTTATCCAGATTTGCAACAAAATCCGAATCTACAAAACCCACTAATGCATCACCCTCCATATTACCATGTCTTTCAAACAAAATTCCATAATTTGCAGTTTTCTTAAAGTATCTCATAATCGATTTCATTGCCTCCCAATGATATTTGCTTGGATTAGCCATATATCTACTCAAAACACTGATTTCATGAGCTAGATCAGACCTAGTGCACACCATTGTGTACATGATACTACCCACAACATTAGCATAAGTTTTTTTCCACATATCATCCATCTTTGCATCAATCTTTGGTTCTTTTTCTTCAGTCAACTTCAAATGTTGTCCAAGTGGCACATACACAATCTTAGATGCATGCATATTGAATCTACTGATAACTTTCTGAATATAATCTGAATCAACCACAACTTTCCATTCTTATGGTCTCTACAGATATCCATGCCAAGAATCCTTCTGGCATCTCCACTCCAAGCTGCTTCATCTCTAAAGTTAACTCCAAATCTTTCTTTAGTAACTCTATTTCTCTTTTACTCTTACTGCTACCAGCATATAATCCAATATAGAAGTAAGAAAGATATAGTTTCCTTCCCAACATTCTTCACATATACACAATTGTCATATGCTGATCTAGAATAGCCAATCCTAGCCATGTGCTCATTAAACTTGAGATACCACTGCCTACTGCTTTTCTTCAAACCCTAAAGAGATTTCTTCAATAAATAAACCTTGTTCTCATTTTCTGGTAATATGAAACTCTCTGTTTGATTCATATATATAGTGTTAGGTTTAAGATCGTGTTACTTTGACTGTTAGTAACATTTGTTACTAACATGTCTGGAGTCAGATTAAACCTTATATTAATTTATTAATTCTATAATATATGCTTTTTTGTTGTATTTTGTTTGCACATTTTTATGTGCAGATTAAGAGCAACAACTAGATGGTTATGATATTTAAAGGAGTGGAACGTGTATGTGTAGACCAAGAAAGTTATGGACCATGGCATGAGGAGTTATGGAAAATAACCAACTTGTAACCGCCATGGACCACTCCATCTTTAACCCACTAAAATGAGTGGATCGCGGCAGTTATGGACGTCCAAGTGGTGAGAGGGTGTAGATTAAACTGCTCATCAGATAGAGGACTATAAATACCGCAAGAGATCCATTTCACGGGCGCGTGTTTCGACTTAGAAAAACTCTCTGAAAATTTTAGTGCACTGTTGTTAACCATTTTGTCTACTGAGTGTTAGTAACATTGCAACCAACATTTGATACATGACAACAGATTATGAAATCTGCTAAGTGTCGAAGATTTGGATTGTGATGGAGCAAATCACGAACGTAGATAGTCTTATCTAGATTAGTCTTCTTTTAGATTAGTCTTATTTAGATGTACTTATTCTTAGGCAAATCATAGGCTGTAAAGATATGTTCATCTTACTTAGTAGATTGGTCTAGGATAGATTTAATCTTCTAAGGCATTCAATCCTTGAGCAAACCGTGTTGCGAAAGGTTGGATGTTATTTCATTTTTTGTATTGTAATCGTTGGTTTCAATATAGTTTTTTAGTAGTTAGGCACCGACAGGTTTAATCACCTGCCAAAAAGTATGTCATTGTGTTCTTTACTTATTCCGCTGCATGTTAGATCTAAAGTTATTAACATACGATCTGACGTTACTCTTTTATTAACACAATATGATGTTTTGTAGTAATTGGGGCACCGAATTCTAACAAGTGGTATCAGAGCCATGACTCGACCCACTGAGTTTTGATCCTGAGTGCTGCTGATTACTGCACATTTGTTTTGTTTTTATTATTTTTGTTGTTTCATTCTCTCAAGGAAGATCAATTACGTTTTAACAAAGAGATCGATGAAACTACTTTGTTTTGTTGTATTTTGTTTCGATTTGAGTTCGGATCTAATAAGATCATGATACTCTCCTGTAAGTTGTGTTGAAATATATGGTTTATAGACATGGATCTGTTTAATGTTGATAATCGTAGGATGACTATGATTGTTATGAAGTTCAACACGTTGTGAATCGTTGGTGTGAATTATTTCTGTTGTGCATGTTACCAACAATCTTGTATTGAAGAAAATGTACATGAATCTCCTTGCTTATTCTAGAAACTTTGAATATGTACTATGCTGAAGATGTTGGAGAACTTATGCAGATGAATGGTCAACGATTGAGATGATGAGAGATCTCAATCTGGAATATTTTTGTTGGGTGATGATTTCACTCTGAACTAACGCAAGTTCAAGTTCAGTTGATGGCTACATTCTTTTAGTGTTCATTCAGATGAAGTTTCGGACTAAAAAGTGCACAAAGATGATGTTGAAGTTGAAACAATCTACGTCAGTGATAATATTGCTAACGTAGTATAGTCTCTAGATTATCAACATGTTCAACGTTGCCAACGCCTATTCCAACATCCACAACAAATTGCCTATTGAAGAAGTCAAAGTGTTGTATGATCTTATCCACATGTTCTGTAAAGTTCAAAGAAATGACATACTACTTTCGAAGAGTCGGAGGCTGAGAAAGTCACGTGCTAAGATCAGATGTTCTTTTCACAAAAGAAGATGCTGAAATGTGTCTACAAAGAGCACAATTGGAAATGTTGAAAGAAGTTTTTGCTCGTTGAACAAAGGTACATCTAATTTAAATGATGCACTATTTTGGTTAAACTAATGGATATGGTTTGGAATCTAAAGACTGAAAATTCTTATGTGTTGAATGATTTTCATAATGCTTCTATGTTTGTGAGATAAGTTTATTTTTATATGTTTATGAAGTCAGATATACTAAAACCACATTAGAATTAACGTCTGAAATTAAGACCAGATTTTATATGTGTTGTGATGGTTGTGCTTCTAGACATATTAAACCTCATTGTGCTAAGTACCTAAATGTTTTGTGTGCTGACATTCCTCAGAATAGATGTTATGGATAGAACATAATGTGTTGGTTCGTGATGTTACATGATGTTGTGTGTTTGAACTTGCAATGTTATCTATGTTGTTTTCGAAGCTAACATTACAGGTAACAAGCTCTTTGACAACATATTCTTAAAGCTCATGACATGCTTTGAGTAATATCTTGCTAATTATGAACCAAGAGTTTAGTGGGAAAGTAATATTCAGAGAAAGTGCCAACAATTTATATGTTGGCAAGGGAGATAAACCATGAAGTCTTTTTCCCAAGAGAAGAATGTTCATGTAGGAGAAATAAAGGTACATTTTGATTGGTATTGGCCAGTTGTGTAGTAATGACATGTTTGTCTTATCTGTAACACTTATGAAGTGTTTGACATTTTACACAATTATGTGTTGTTTGGTAGCAGATTATGTTATGTATATTTGTTACAAACATTTCAAGATAACATTTGCTACGTAGCTAAACTTGATAAGTTAATCTCTAGCACGAAAGGCTAGAATGCGTGAACTTGAAATGATTCAAGAAACTTTTCTCAAGTGAAGCGGTCAGAAGTTTATCAAGCTTTCACAATTAAGGATGAATTTGTCTATGGTGCATGTCAGAATGGAAAATATGATCGCATGTTACACCCGATGTTACCAGCACAGCTCTACCAGATATTATGAACTACTTAATATGGATATGAATGGTTACGATGTGTTTCTGAATGTTGTCAAAACTTGACTCATCATGGTCTGAAAGTTTGAGAATTCATTATTCTCTGATTTTATCTGTTAAGACATATTACAGAAGTACAACATTGTAGACTAATCATCAAAATGGACTCGAAAACTTGCAAAAACTAAAGCTGTCAACACAGGATGAAGGTACTAACACTTGAAATCTGAAAGTGCCAACATGATTTGATGATATCAGTAGAATATGTCATGCGACAATTTGTGTATGCTCAACGCATGAAGCTATGTGAGCATCTGATTGTATTATGATATTGTATTTGTTGCTATAACATTTCATCCGAAGTACTTTCATTGTTTTGGATATTTTTACAACATCCTTGTTATGATTGGAGTCGTGCTACTTAATTCTAGGAGCAACAAAAGGTTACTCTTCATTGTTTGAGCCTTAAAAGTGTACAACATGTGTACAAATCTAATTCGAGTCAATATCATGTGTTTGATGACTCGACAAGCCTTCATGTTACCGTTGATGTAGAAGATGTGTTACGTTGCATGAAGAATGACTCATATAAATAGAGATATTATCTCAACATTTGATCTAACAATAGATTCAACTCTAAAGTAACATGCAATGAAGTGAAGCAATCTTGAGGATGAAAATGTTGGAACAAATCTCTTTCAACATTCAAAAGAGAGAGTTCTGCCAAGAAGAACTTGAGGAGATCCTTGAACTCAAATCCTCGGAGAAGCTTTTAAATAAGTCTCCATATCATAAAGAAAGACTGAGCAGGTGATGTTACTGACAAAGAAAAGTATCAGTATGAGATGTTAGTGTGATGTGAGTGACAAAAAGAGCACCAATGGATAATGTTAGTTCGATGTTTCCGACATGAAGAATACCAGTTGATGATCAATGTTACTTGTATGAAGAATATTTGACAGGAATGTTAATTTATTAACATGGTGTCTTGATCAAGAAAGAAAGAGACTGTGTTACTCCTTAATAGCCGAATCTGAGTCTTTTGCTGCTGAAAAATTGATGTGCATTGTTGCTATGGATGAACACACTGCTGAACGACTTTGGCATGGAATGTGAAGTATGTCTTATAATGTGTGATAACATGAGTGAACTATAAATCTATATGATTTCGTTCACTAGTCTCATATTAAACACATTTGATTTTAGACACTATTTTTCTAAAAGGTTCAGTCAAGAAGAATATTGTGTGTCTAAAGTATGTACTCACAAAAAAACCAAAATGCTGACATCTTAAATTTTCTTGTTCTTATCTTAAAAGAATGAATGTTGGAACTTATGTTGGTTCCATGTGTCAGAACCTATGTTGGTTTGTTAACTTGTTAATGTTAGTCAATAACTCATTGTCGATGTTTGTTGTTTCAACACAATGATTTTTCATGATGAAGTGTTTGCAAGAGTGTTAGAAGTGATTTTTCTAACATGTTGAGATGTTGGCTAATGTGTTTGAAATATGTGTTTCAACTTATTATTTGAAGAATTTTCTGAAATTCTCTAAGAAAATCTCTGGCGTGATTATCAATCATGAGCAACAAAGAAAGTGAAGTTTTTCAAGTCTTTAAAACTTCTTCAACAACTTTGATACTTTAGAGTTTAATCTAAAGTTTGCAGCCAATCACATATCATTTAAGTGTTGGAATTCATCAACATGCTTGTTAGCAAAACTCTTCATAATATGCTATCAACAATGTTGTTGCAACGTTACCAGATATCAAGTGTCATACTTTCTGTCTGAAATTAGCAGGAATTTCTATAAACTATGATTGTTGCTGATAAGAAGATGATGGTCCCGATACGAGTTCTGGTGTATGGGGGGGGGGGGGAATACACCAGTTAGAAATTTTAAAAACAACCCCCTGATAAAAACCACAACTGAGTAAAAGGACTCAGCTGGAATCACAACTGAGTAAGAAAACTCAGCTGGAAGAGTGGTGCTGTGCGGAATGTGGTGGAAACAAAAACTAACTCGTATAAAATAACTCACGCTCAGATGCTAGGTTGGTCAAGAACCAAATCAGTTGAGAATGTAAATATGCAGTGTTGAGTGTTGGTTAGTTGGTCAATTGGATATGCAATAAATTAACTGAACTGAAAACACAAACACACAAAGGATTTACGTGGTTTGGAGAGAACTCCTACGTCCACGGAGAGTTGTGAGTCCACACAACTCAGTCCAAATTCTTTAGGACTGTTACCACAAAGCTTACATGGGCTTTGCAACCGTTCAGATAAGTTTGCGGGTACTTATCAACCTTACAGATAAGTTTACGGGTACTTATCAACCTATCTAATCAATTTCGGGAAGAGCAGGGTCCTAACAATCCTTTTTAGGGGATGTGTATAAGGGTGGGTTTTTTCAACTACTAGCTCGAACAAAGAAGTGAGCTAGGATCTAATCTTGACCAAATGAAGACTCAAACTAAGATCGAAAACACCAAGACAGATTCTAACACTCTATGAACTCTCAACTAGTGATGTTCTTAAAGAATAATGGCAGTTTTGCTTGAGTGCAGTTTTTCGTTCTTTCTTTCGCTCTTTAGTCTCTTCTCGCACTTGTCTGTCTTCTATCTTGATGAATGAATGAAGGCCTCTATTTATAGGCGGAGAGAATCAACTAGCCGTTGGATGAGCCGTTGATCACTGTTCTGTGAAAGCGATGGCTTGTCTCTCATCTCTGCAGATTTTCCCGATTTGGCAACTGTGAACTTCTACTTTCCATCTGAGACAGCCTTGTGTTGGGCCAAATGAGGTAATGACAGAACGTCAAACCTTCATGTGGCTTCCTTTATGAATTTCAAATTTCAACCTTAGTCTTTCAACCTTGTTTAGTCGGTTGAAAAGTTTTGGTCTTCATCCGAGTGGTCTTCAGCTGATGTTCTATTTGATCGATATCTTCATCTGACCTTCTGTCTGAATAGGAACAGTTGAATCCTCAGCTGCCTTGAACTTCATGTTGTCGATCTATCGGATTGAGTCTTGCAACTGATGTTCCATCTGAACAGTTGGCTTGAATGCTCAGTTGCCTTTCTTACATCTGATGTTCTGTATCTTGAACGCTCAGTTGTCTTTCTGAAGTTCTATCCGATTAGTTGGCTTGAACGCTCAGTTGTCTTTCTTACAACTGATGTTACACATCCGAATTTCAATTTGTAGTTCTATCCGAGTAACGCCATGTTGCCGTCTTCAGCTGGAGACCTGTAAAGATAAAATCTGAACATTGCTCAAACAGCGAGCCTAAATACTAACATTAGGATCTGGCAATATCTACTCGGTTGGGGTCAGTTGGTTTTGGAATCAATCAAAACTTTACTAAATTTCCCAACAATTTCCCCCTTTTTGATGTTGCCAAAACCCTACTGATCTAAACCCTACTGACCTATCTAAAATCTCAGCTGAAATTCTAGACAGTCTATAAGATTAAACATCAAAGGATTAGCACAGTTATAACATGGTATTGAAATAACTTTGCGATTCAGAGCTTGGACAACTAGAGATTGTACGTCAAGGTGAATCGGATATAAGATGAAAGTTTTCATTACAACTGATGATTACACAGATATGCACAAAAATTAAAATACATCAGTTGCTCAAAAACTCTAACTTGGCTAGTATTTCAGCCCATACTTTCCAAAAATTCTGACAAAAATTTCTCTTTTTGCATCTGACTCCTTTGAGATATCTATCCCATGTTCTTGACACACTCTTCTGGCTTCAACTGCAATCCTCTGCCTGTTGGGATTTCTTGTGTCTGGGATGAGTGGAGGGAGATATGTGACCTTCTGAGGGATAGGGACTGTGTTCATATCCAGCTTTGCATCTATCATTGCTCGTCTGAACTGGCTGAACATGTCCGGATCCCCAGAGTGTAGCTCAGTAAGGCTTTCTTGAACGCTTTCCTCGGATCCTCAGTTGTGAACACCTTCCTATAGTAGAAATCATTCACAAACTCTTGCTTGAATGATTCCCAATCGTCATTCCATTCAGCTGGCATCCACTTATCCACATGGTTAAAGCGTCCCTAGAGCTTGATCTTCCCTGGAAATCTCTGTTGCTTCAACCTTGCTTCAGCCTTCACCTGATGTTTTTCAATTCGTTGTCGGCTTCGAGAGGCAATGTTTCTGTCCCAGTTGTTGGTAACCTTGGCAAGCTCTTCCTCGAACTGGTTGACTCTCGTTGCTTGGCTGGCTAGCGAACTTCGTTATCCAGTCAGGATTCATGTAGTCTTTCTCAGGAACATCCATAGCCTTAGCAGCAGTAATACACTCTTCGGTTGTGATACCGTCGAGTTCAGCATCGAGCTCGGCTGCAATCTCGGCTATGGAGTTGTAGGAAACTCCATACTCCTCTGTCTGCTCCATGTCCTTCACCATTTCATCTCCGCCGACAACAATAGATTTGAGCTGTTGTTGTTTCTTGTCGGTTGGCTTCGGAGCGGACTTCTTCTTCTAAGCTTTCTTCTTCGGCTGGGTCTTCTTCAGCTGAGATTCTTTGGCTGGTGTCTCATCTTTCCCGATCTCATTTTGCTACATCACATCTTCCCCCTTTTTGGCATCAGCAACAAGGCTTGCGACTGAGCCATCCAGAGAGGTGAGTTGCTGTTCAGCTTGCTGGATTCGGTTGAAGAGCTCATCTACTGCACACTCCACTTCAACCTTCTTCGCCAGTTCCTTGTCGCGGCGCTCTTCATTAGCTTTCTTGATGGCGGCAAAGGTTTCGGTGACTTCAGTCTGGAAAGCGACGAACTCAGCCCATTTGGATTCAAATCGAGAGTCTCATTCTTCGTCTTGCGTTTGTTGAGATTTGGCAAGATTTGATTCAGAAATGGACTTGAGCACATTCAGTTCGGATTTTATTCCCAGAACTGATGTCTTCAGATCCGTGATGTCCTTGCTGGTTGATGTTGAAAGATCATCCAACTTTATCTTCAGCGCATCACTCTCTTCTTGCAGCTTCTTGTGCTTTTCCTCCTGAGCTTCCATCATCCTCAGTTGATCTTCTTTGTTGAGCTGGATGTAGGCAAGCATCTCCTTCCTCAGTTGATTGACCCTCTCAGCTATCAGCTCGCAAATTTCATCTGTGGAGGGAGCTGGCTGATCAGCTGGAGCTTGTTGTTCAGCTAGCGCTGGCTGTTCAACAGTAACCATAGCTTGGCGATTGGCCAGGTACTGTTGAAGTTCTTCCTCTTCCTGCTTGGCTGCTGCTGCAGCTGCATCAAGATCATCTACAAAATCAGCAGACTTGGTCAGCATGTTGTCCAGGAAATTGACACAGTCTTGTTCAGCTGTCTCCCTTGTGTCTCTTCCTTCTGCCTTGCTGATGTCCAGTCGGCGAGTCAGCAGAGTGATCTTATTGTTGTATGCAACCTCCAGGTTGGTGTAGTTGAAGTAGTCCCTTATTCGCGACTCATCGGCCTTGAGCTGGTTCCAGCTGTGTATGCGGATGGTATCTTCCTTAACATACCAGTGGCTGAAGATAATATTGAACTGATACAGCAGCTCGGTTCCGAGAGTGGCAAAAGTGGGCATGTCGCGCGCCTCGGGGAACATTCCGATTAGCTTCTGAAAGCAGTAGGCCAGCTTGCCTTCATGTTCCAGTGCGACAGCTCAACGGTCAGCTTCTTCGTCGATGGGGGAGGGGGAGGAGAGAGATTTTCATAAGGAATTGGTTCAAGGGGTTCTTCAACGTTGGCCAAAGAAGTGGTCTCAACGTTGGCATCGAGCGGGGAGCTCGGAATTTCTGACTGTGTGGGGATGTTGGTATCAAGAGGTTCCTCAACATTGGCCGAAGAAGTGGTCACAATGTTGGCATCGAGCGGGGAGCTCGGAATTTCTGGCTGTGTGTCGGTTGGGAGAACCTCTTTGGGTTGTACGGCATCAGCTCCTGCCGTGGGGGAGGTTGGAACTTTGTCGGATTCCTTGGATGAAGAAGATGCATCTGAGGACAAGGTCGGCTCATCTTCTGGATCGGTTTCCACCCCTTCCATCACATCTTGATGGGGAGAGCTCTTCTTCCCTGTTTCACTTTCACGTGGAACAATCTCGAAAGCGTCCTTGTCAACCGAGTGACTCGACTCAGATTGTTCCTCAGCTGGTACCTCCTCAGTTGGTTTTGCAACTGACTTCTTCTTGAAACGAAGCCTCAACTTCTTCTTAGCAAGCTCTGCCTCTTTCTCCTTGTCTAACTCATCTCGGAGTCGGCGAGCAGCTGTTGATTTTGATGTGCATCCGACAGGTGGAGATTGCTCCTCAGTAGTATCTTTTTCCTCGGCTGTTTTCACAGCTTCCCTTTTCTCCTTGGGAGTGTAAACACTCCGTATCACATCCTGAGCCTTCTTGGCTGTTGGGAAGAGCATTTGTCTCTTGACTGGGGTCTCCTCACAGTCTTCCCACACCATGTTCTGATCCTTCATGGCGAGAAGGATCAGGGCAGAAATTTTAACTCCGAAGTTGAGAGTTCCCTTGACACTCAACAACTTCTCTCCAGAGTCAATTACAGATTCTGAGATCTTCTGCTTCTCCAGTGTCAACTGGTGTTCAAAGTACTGGAACCAGTTGATGTCGTGCTTGTGTTTGTGTTCCAAAGCAATCAGCTACTTGAGCTTTGGTCGGCTGATGTCTCCAAATGCTCCGCTGTATCCGAAGATAACCTTGGATACAACATCGAACATAAGTCGATGTTCTGGCTTCAACTTCATTCGCTGCATATTGCTCCTCAATCATTCTGGGGTGATGAGAGCATTCTCCAGAAATTGATCGGCTTCTGCATCTGTGATGTTCTTGACTATGTCTGTGGCGGTCAGGTTCGGTGGGATGATGGAGCGTAGCATATCGGAAACTGGAATGGGGACGGAGATACGGCGGATGGTTCTGGCGAGGACATCACGTTGTCGACAAGAGATTTCTGTAACGAGGCCATCTCAGCTGTCGATTGGAGACTTCAGGTTTAAGTAGAATTTCCCGACCTGTCGCCTGAGAAGGTGAGTGGGGAAGAGCGTCGCCCACTTCAGAAGACCATTCTCCCTGAGAAGATCGGCGAGGGGAGATAACACTGTAGAGTCCAGAGCGTCTTCTGACAGAATCTGCTCAAAATGAATTTTGGAGAGCATCATGTCGAAGGATTCCTCGTATGATGAAGGGATTAGAGAAGGTCCAGAAGATGCCATCTTCTTTCCTTGCGAAGAAGCTTTTGGTGCCATTTAATGTTGCTGTGAAGATTATATAGAGTGAAGGAAACAAGAACTTGCAGAAAATGGTGAGACAAAATCGGAGACGAAGATGAACAATTACTGCAGATAATCACAAATATAGAAGGTAAGAGATCACTTCCTGATTTTCCGCCTTTTATAGGTTATTGGGTCGTTTGAAATTGACGGCCAGGGTTGAATGGCGCGAATCCATCAACGGCTGAGATCTCGCGACTGTTGACTAGCTTTGACTGACGTTGAATTCCGAGTTCCAATACGTGCGTGAGAAGGTGAACTGTTTTTAATGTCAGCCCAGTCGCACTATAAAGTAGGGCTATTGATGTTCAGCCGTACTTTACAATGCGCTATGATGGCTATTTTAATCTAACTGACATGCTCAGGAATGTTTGAATTTATTTCAAACATTCTCATTTAAGACACAAACACCTTCAGCCATAAATGATACCTGCCAGCTGATGTCGGAATCAGCTGTGTTCCAATATTGCGGCATACCATCAGCTGACTCGAGTTCGTTTGTTCAGCTGACGTCTGATGTCTTCGGTTGGCAAGCCGCATCTGAGATTCCCCCTTCATTTGAGCTTCCCCCTCAGATGGATATCTATCTCTTCAGCTCGGCTGATTCCTCATCTGATGGATCCAACAATCCAAGGAGATCGCATAACATCTTGAACTGTGCTTCGGCTAGAGGTTTGGTGAAGATATCGGCTCTCTGAATCTCAGTTGGAATTTTCTCCACAAATACATCCTTCTTCTCAATATGATCTCGGATAAAATGATGTCGGATGTCAATGTGCTTCGTCAGAGAATGGTGAACGGGATTCAAAGAGATAGCAATGGCACTTGAGCTACCACAATGGATGGGAACCTGTCCAGTTGCGACTTCATAATCTCTCAGCTGTTGCTTGAGCCACAACACTTGCATGCAACAACTGCCTACAGCCATATACTCTGACTCGGTTGTAGAAGTGGCAACACATGCTTGTTTCTTGGAAAACCATGAGACTAGCTTGCTTCCCATGAACTGACAGTGTCCAGATGTGGACTTCCTGTTCAACCGATCTCCGGCTAGATCCGCATCTAAGTATCCTGACAGTTGGATATTGTCGTCAGTTGGGTACCACAACCCAACATTAACAATACCCTTCAGATACTTAATGATGTTCTTTGCTGCCAACATGTGTGCTTCCCTTGGCTGAACTTGGAACCGAGCACACACTCCAACCGCGTAAGATATATCTGGCCGACTGGCGGTTAGATATAGCAAAGAACCAATAATCCCTCTATACTTACTGGCATCCACGAGTTTTCCCTCAGATCCGGGTTCAATCTTCCAGTTAGTATTCATCGGGATCTTTGTGGTTTTACTTGTCTGCAAACCGAACTTTGCGATGAGCTCCTTTGTATATTTGGACTGATTAATAAAAATCCCTTTGGATGACTGCTTCACCTGTAGCTCAAGAAAATAATTCATCTCGTCCATCATCGACATCTCGAATTTCTCCTTCATGAGAGTTAAGAATTTCTCGCACAACTCCTCCAACTTGGAACCGAATATGATGTCGTCAACATAGATTTGCACAACAAGTATGTCTTCTTCAACTTTTATGGTGAACAGTGTTTTGTCAACTCCCGAGTTCAGAAGAAAACCACATAGAGTGTCATACCAAGCTCTAGGTGCTTGCTTCAATCCATAGATTACTTTCTTTAACTTATACACTCTTCCATCTCCAGTCTCAAAACCGGGAGGCTGTTCAACATAAACATCTTCCTTGATATCACCGTTGAGGAAGGCTTACTTCACATCCATCTGATAAACCTTGAATTTGTGAAATGCGGCATAGGCTAGAAATATTCGGATGGCTTCCAACCTTGCAACAGGCGCGAAGGAATCCTCGAAATCAATTCCTTCTTGTTGGCAATATCCCTGAGCTACCAACCTTACCTTGTTTCTCACGATGAATCCAATGGCGTCTCTCTTATTTTTGAAAATCCACTTTAATCCAATGACTTTGACACCATTTGGTCTTTCTACCAACTCCCATACACAATTGCGTAGAAATTCGTTCAGCTCTTTTTGCATAGCTGTTGTCCAATGAACACAGTTGAGAGCTTCCACAACATTTTTTGGTTCTGGCACATCAACTACGAAACATGAAATCATGGCAACATCTCCTGCTTGTTCGAACTCTTCCAGAACTGCCAACTCCTCAGCATATTGGGCGTAAGTGCTGGAATCTTTCTCAGCTGAGTCTGGATTTGCAACTTTACTCCTAGTATGCACACCTTTTGCTGGATCTCCGATGATGTTGTCCTTGGAATGATCTTCATACCATCTCCTGTTGCGTCTTCCTTCCTCTTCCAACAATGTCTGTTCCGTGATCTGAGCTGTGGGAGATGTTGGTATCTTCTGAACTGGTGATTTATCTGCTGTTGAGTCTGGATCCTCAACATGGACACTATTTTGAACCGGGCTCGGTTGGGCTTCAGATGTTGATGCAGTTGGAGTGACATCAGCTGAAGTTCCCCCTTGAGATGAGCTGGGGTCCTCACATTCATCTTCAGAGGAACAAGGATCATCATCCTCGGTTGCCCAAACCAATGGTTCAGCTAGATTCTTCTGCCTTAGAACCTACGATCTGGTGAGAGCTGGTGGAACATGTGGATCAGCTTGTTGTCCTTTAGCCTGATTCCTGCAATCAAAAGTAGATTCATCAAAACTAACATGAGGTGTTATCTCCACAACACGAGAGTTGTTGTTAAAAACTCTATACGCCTTGATCCGAGCGGCATATCCGAGAGATATGCCTTTCGAAGCCTTGGCATCAAAAGTTTTCAATTGAGTCTTCCCATTGTTGTGAATATAACAATTAGAACCAAAAACGCGAAAATATGAAATATCAGGCTTCCTACGTCTCCATAGTTCATATGGAGTCTTTCCCAACCGCTTGGTCAGAAGAGACCGGTTCTGGGTGTAGCAAGCTGTGTTGATTGCCTCAGCCCAAAATCTCTTTGGCAGAGCTGAGCTTGTCAACATGGATGTAGCAGCATCCTTCAGCGTTCAGTTCCTTCGCTCGGCTACTCCATTCTGTTGTGGAGTACGCGCAGCCGATGTTTGATGAGTGATTCCGTGCTTCTCACAGTATTCGATGATGGTTTCATTGAGGAACTCGGTTCCACGGTCTGATCGGATAGATATGATTTTCATCTCTTGTTGGTTTGATATCCGATCCATCAGCTTGGGTAGCTCATCTCGGGTTTCACTTTTGTGACGCATGAAAATGGTCCACGTGTATCTGGAGAAATCATCAGTAACAACAAGTGTATACTCGTTACCATTCATGCTCTTGGGTGTAACAGGCCCGAAGAGATCCATATGGATCAGCTGTAATACTCGGTCGGTTGAGGGAATCGTTTTCAACCGAAAGGAGGATCTAGCGAGCTTTTCCAACTGACATGCACTGCAGATATGTGTTGTTGAAAACACATGGTTCGGAATGCCCTTTGCATATTCCTGTCTCGCAAGTCGGTTCATTGTCTTGAAATTCAGATGGTTGAGCCTTTTGTGCCACAGCCAGCTCACATCTGAATTGCTCTTTGATAACAGACAGGTTTCAGGAGGACTACTGTTCCAATCTGCATAGTAGACATTCCCGGTTGGGGATCGATTTCCCAACAATATGACTTGCTTTGTTATAACATTTTTAACCCTGCAGCCCTGCGCATCAAACTTGACAGAGAAACCATTATCACAGAATTGGCTGATGGAGAGCAAGTTATGCTTCAATCCATCAACATATGAACATTAGAAATAGATACATGATTGGTTTCAAGGGTACCGTAGCCTTTGGTGTGACCTTTTGAGTTGTCACCAAAGGTAACTGATGGTCCTTCCTTCTCCACGAAACTTCCAAGCAAATCCCTCAGATTTGTCATGTGTTTTGAGCATCCACTGTCCATCACCCACATGGTTTGTGATGCTTTATTCTTCCTCAGTTGTTCCTCCTGCTCCTGCACAGAGAAACACGCTTAGGTTCCCAATTTTAGTTGGGTCCTGGAGGGTTAGAACCAGTTCCCCCTTGAACTGTGAGTCGCTTTTCCCTGTAAATTCGGATAGATTTATCATTCCAAATTATCTTTCCTTCTCCATCAACTATAACAACACCTCGGTCATCCTTAGACTTGTTGTTATTATTGATGTTCTGTTTCTTGGGAGGAGATGGATTTCTCCCATTGTGAGCTTTAGGAGGAGAGGCGTTCCCCCTGTTTTATTGCAGTTTCTGACCCATTTGATTTTGCCTATGAGGTCGGACGCCAGTTTGGAATCTGTATGGCTGAGTCTGATTCCATGGTCCTAATTGTCGACGATAGCTGTTCATGCCCTGTTGTTGATTCATGTTCTGGCATAAATATCCGCAGTTGTTGTAACTGTTCCACATCGGTTGACTCTGATGGAACCTCTGGTTGTTCTGATGATGGAACCGATGTTGATTCTGATGGTTGAATCCCTGTTGGTTCGGTTGATTCCATCTCTTCTAAGGTCGGTTCTGAGGTCGGTTCATAGGTCAGTTCAGAGGTCGGTTCATAGGTCGGTTCTGAGGTCGGTTCAGATTGTATCTCCGACGTCTCTGATTCCTCTTCTGAGTCCTGGAACATTCCCCCTCGGTTGTTATCCCAACTGATGGATTCTTCAGTTCTCCAATCACAACTCTTTTTCCTTTCTCAGTTGCAGTTTCCTTAGCTGGTAGTGCTTGCTGTGACGTAGAGGTTGGATTAAGTTGGGGAGTTGCAGACTCAACCGTATCTGGTTTGGCAACCGTGACATCCACAACCTTGACAAAGGTTGCGGGTGGAATTCCAGAGTCCTTGAACATGTCGTAACCGAGTCCAGACACGTCATCCATTTGTCTTTGGTAACTGATGAGGTTCTCGATGATTTTGGATGATTGATATAGCTTTATCAGGTTGTCCTTCTCAGTTTGTAGGTCCTTGAGAAGAACAGCTATATGCCCGGTCTGTGCGTCTGACTTCTTCATCAACTGGTCAATCTGAGCCTCTTGCTTGTTCAACTGATCATGTTGCTCCTTGATCTGCTCCTTCAACTCCTCATCGGTTGGAGCATTAGTTCGGTTGGCCACATTCAGTTGACTTTTGAGATCATCAATCTCTTCGGTTTGACTTTTAATCAGATCGTCCTTTTCGGTTAAGGATTTTTCAAGTCTGGCAAACTGTTCTTGAAGACTCTTAAACTCAACCGATTGCTGATGCAATTCCTCACTGAGTTCTAGGAAATCACCCCAAGAGGGTTCCAACTCTTCCTCTACTGTTTCCTGCATGTTAGTGGCAATAGAAGAATTTAAATTAACTGAACTAGAATGTACCTCAGCATCATCCTGGTCAGTTCCAAATGCCATGAGACATTGATCCTGTCCGATAGCGTTGTTGGTGGAAGTCAGCTTGTCTTCATCTTCGGTGTCAGTGAAGATGTCCATGTCATCAGCTGCTTCTTCTGCAACCATGGCCTTGTTCATTGCATTTTGTTTGGCCCTCAACGCTTCTCTATCTTTCTTCGACAGATCTGGACAATCAGCTTTAAAGTGTCCATCTTTGCCGCATTCAAAGCAACTGTTGGTCACAGGCTTTGAGTTATCTCGAGTTCGGTTGGATTTATAGAACCGCTTATATTTTCCGAATTGAGTATCCATGTCAGCTAGCTTCTTTGACAAGGCAGCTATACTCTGTTGCAGCTCTTCTCTACTCGGCTCCTTCGAAGCTGTGTCCCCAGATCTTGTTGCCCTTGATGTTCGCGGCTTGGAATAGTCAGCTCGAAGTGCTAATGTCTTTGTTCCTGAACCAACATCCTCAAGTCGACTCGTCTGCCCCGAGGACTGAGTTGACCTTCGTCGATTCACCTTGTATTCATTTCCTTTCAGGATTGAGAACAGCATGTCCGTTCCCATCTCTTCAAGATCAGCTCGGCTTTCATGAATGTTGGTGAAGGTGTCCCACTCAGCTGGTAGGGCTTGTAATACTTTGAGGTTGATTTCTCTTAGAGTATATTTTCCTCGTCGGATAGACTGAATCCTTCGGATGATATCCATGAACCGAAGCTCCAACTAATCAATGGTTTCATCAACTCTTAGACAGAAGTTGTCAAAATCTTGACAAGCATGGGAGAACTTGTTCTCCTTGGTTTCGTCACTCCCTTCACTAAGAGATGCCAAAATATCCCACATCTCCTTAGCTGTGTTGCACTCTTCTATCCATGGAAGATAGTCTTGTCCAACTGTGGACATGATAGTGCTCTGAGCCCAGATATCCAGCTGGCTCACTTTCGCTTCCTCAGGAGTGAAGTCTTCTGGCTTTTTCTCAACCATCACCTCAGTTGCATCCCCATCATTTGGATTTGTAGGAGTGCGAATGACTTTTTCCATGATGGTGATCGGTCCGGATGTAATCACTTGTTGCATTCGATGATGCTTGGACAGTAGAATCTTCTTCATCCGAGTTTTCCAGGATGTATAATTCACAACCGAGAACATGACAACAATCTTGTCTTTAACATCCATCTGCACACAAAAAACAGACAACAAATGCAAGCAGATATGCACTAGCGTGAAAAAGATCTATTCAGTTGACCACTGAAGAAAAACACCTCGATTCACACCTCGTGAAACAGAGACAACAGTCTTTTGAACCACTGCTCTGATACCACTTGATGGTCCCGATACGAGTTCTGGTGTATGGGGGGGGGGGGGGGGGGAATACACCAGTTAGAAATTTTAAAAATAACCCCCTGATAAAAACCACAACTGAGTAAAAGGACTCAGCTGGAATCACAACTGAGTAAGAAAACTCAGCTGGAAGAGTGGTGCTGTGCGGAATGTGGTGGAAACAAAAACTAACTCGTATAAAATAACTCACGCTCATATGCTAGGTCGGTCAAGAACCAAATCAGTTGAGAATGTAAATATGCAGTGTTGAGTGCTGGTTAGTTGGTCAGTTGGATATGCAATAAATTAATTGAACTGAAAACACAAACACACAAAGGATTTATGTGGTTCGGAGAGAACTCCTACGTCCATGGGGAGTTGTGAGTCCACACAACTCAGTCCAAATTCTTTAGGACTGTTACCACAAAGCTTACGCGGGCTTTGCAACCGTTCAGATAAGTTTGCAGGTACTTATCAACCTTACAGATAAGTTTACGGGTACTTATCAACCTATCTACTCAATTTCGGGAAGAGCAGGGTCCTAACAATCCTTTTTAGGGGGTGTGTATAAGGGTGGGTTTTTCCAACTACTAGCTCGAACAAAGAAGTGAGCTAGGATCTAAGCTTGAACAAATGAAGACTCAAACTAAGATCGAAAACACCAAGACAGGTTCTAACACTCTATGAACTCTCAACTAGTGATGTTCTTAGAGAATAATGGCAGTTTTGCTTGAGTGCAGTTTTTCGTTCTTTCTTTCGCTCTTTAGTCTCTTCTCGCACTTGTCTGTCTTCTATCTTGATGATGAATAAAGGCCTCTATTTATAGGCGGAGAGAATCAACTAGCCGTTGATCTCTGTTCTATGAAAGCGATGGCTTGTCTTTCATCTCTGCAGATTTTCCCGATTTGGCAACTGTGAACTTCTGCTTTCAATCTGAGACAGCCTTGTGTTGGGCCAAATGAGGTAATGACAGAACGTCAAACCTTCACGTGACTTCATTTTTGAATTTCAAATTTCAACCTTAGTCTTTCAACCTTGTTTAGTCAGTTGAGAAGTTTTGGTCTTCATCCGAGTGGTCTTCATCTGATGTTCCATCTGATCGATATCTTCATCTGATGTTCCATCTGATCGATATCTTCATCTGACCTTCTGTCTGAATAGGAACAGTTGAACTCTCAGCTGCCTTGAACTTCATGTTGTCGATCTATCGGATTGAGTCTAGCAACTGATGTTCCATCTGAACAGTTGGCTTGAATGCTCAGTTGTCTTTCTTACATTTGATGTTCTGTATCTTGAACGCTCAGTTGTCTTTCTGAAGTTCTATCCGATCAGTTGGCTTGAACGCTCAGTTGTCTTTCTTACAACTGATGTTACACATCCGAATTTCCATCTGTAGTTCTATCCGAGTAACGCCATGTTGCCGTCTTCAGCTGGAGACCTGTAAAGATAAAATCTGAACATTGCTCAAACAGCGAGCCTAAATACTAATATTAGGATCTGGCAACATCTACTCGTTTGGGGTCAGTTGGTTTTGGAATCAATCAAAACTTTACTAAATTTCCCAACAGAAGATGACTGATGTTGGTAACACTAGTCAAAGTGCAAACCTTCTTAGTGAATTTTTTTCTCATGTCAGCACAAAGTCAAGACTTCTTTCAATCTTCGTCAAAGAACAATTGAAAAGACCATCAATGTTGAGGAACATGAAGAACCCAAAGAAGACGTCTAGGGCTGCAAAGGAAAAGAAAATGGAAAGGAAAGTTCTGTACTAACATCTGCTCTTTCACTAACACCTTCTCTTTTCTGACAAAAGCTCAGGTAACATATTTAACTCAAAATTATGAGTTAGATGAGTCTCATATTTTCACATGTTATTATGATGCTTTGATATCTTTAAGAATATGTGTTTGAATGGAAGCTTTTATTGTTTGAGAGTATGATGATATCATAATTCTTGAATTTTATCCCCATTAGATGAAAGATATTGGGATGTCTTGTTAAAGGAAGAATGGCAGAATATATGATTATTCTACGCCATTAATTCTCATTTTGGATTGGATGATGTTAGTCCATATGTTGTGATTGTATACAACGTTGGTAACATTTTTACTCTTTTATGTTTGATACGTTGATGTTATCTAACATTACTGGTTCATTTTTAAGCTGAAATCAATATGGTTGCATATCCAAATGTCTTCTCATTTTTGAAGAAACAAGAACTAAAAAAGAGATCTAATGTTGGAACGATTGAAGAACCTGGAGCATTTCGTGTGTGCAATAATATTGCTAACACTCGAAAGAGTCCAAGATATCTCCAAACAACTTGGACGAAGAGAAAAAGTCAAATCTGACTTTGATGAAATAGATGCAGAAGAGAAGCCCCTTGATGTTCAACTTGGTGTAGAAGATAAGGATAAGAAGCTGAATGAATAAGATGTGCTTAAAAATGGTGAAGTTGAGCATGTTACCAACAGTCTGTGAAAGCAATGTGACTGACACGTGATTTTTGATATGCAATGATGTGTATCTATATTAATTATGATGAAGTCATGTGTGTGATTATCACGTATCTGACTTTCTTCATTTTTTTTTATCTTTGATGTATTTATGATTAATACATATGTGGATCATTTTTTGATTGGTGTGTTTTTCACATCATGTTACCTCGTTCTTGTGTTGGTTAATGTTTCTCTACCAACACTGGTTAACAGGTTGAGATTGACTCAATTACAACTAAAAGGTATTGACCTTTGAACGATCTCCAATTTTTTTAGGGAGTTTTCAATGATCTCTTCAAAATAGTATTCGAGTACAATGCTTTGATTTAGGGGGAGATTTTATATGTTTAGAACTTCTCTCTGTTTGTGTTAGAAGAAGTGTTTCCAACAATTTCTTCTTAATTTTTTTTTTGTATAGTTTTGAATGAAAATTAATGTGTTGTACACATCTATTTTTATTCTTGTTGATCTATTTTTGTTAAACAAATTTTTTTTTATGAACTTTGAAATGTGTTTGTTCACATCTTAAATTTCTATGTTATATTATTTTTGGTATGTTATTTATATCATACCTTGTTATTTTTATCTATGATGTTCAGGTGTTACTAACTCCAGTAAAAGTAATGGAAGAAGATGTGACATCATCCTCTAGTACTGTTTCACAACACGAAGAATGACATTCACAACCATCAGCTCGTGATGTCGATTGTGTCATAGGAATTATAACACTTGATCCAAAGAAAGTGCAATGAACCTAGCAGATTTTGTGGAGTAGCAACACACCAAAATATTACCAAATACTGTACGCCGCTGAAGCTTAGTTTTAGCAATTCATTCCTTCAACAAAAAAGGGGGAGTAGTAGGTGTTTCGGTTATGTTAAGTTCAATGTTATTGCTACTATGTTACTGTTACTTGTCGTTGTTGTTATCGAATGTTAGCTTCATGTTGATGTTACTAATGTCAGATCGAAGACTTCATCATTTTAATTGCGTTTAACGCTAAACGCAGTTTGTTTTTGTTGAATGAATGATTTGAATATGGTTTGACAGTTTTTGGTGTGTATAATCACATCTTAGTTTTTCAACTTTTAAGTTGATATAATCTTTCTACTACTGCTGTGTAGTAACATCAATTCTAACAATTCTACTTTGTCAATAAGCTAAGGGTTGTATTGGAGAGTCGGTTGTTGTTTAGGTTCGATGAAGCTACGAAGCAGTATGTTGCTGATATGAATGTCTGTGACGTTTTTATCTTGTGTTAGCATGTTTTTTTGTTAATATTATTCTTATAAGTTTCAGGGGAGTCGGTGTCTCTCAGTTTCTTTTGAATTTTTGTTTCTAACATTCGTCTTGCGTGTTAAGATACATGTTACTAACATTCCTCTTACATGTTTCAGGGGGAGTTTCGCACTTATCAGTTTCTTTTGAGTTTGTGTTACTAACAACATATTTGTTTTAGGGGGAGTTATGCTACTTCTTCTTATTCGTTTTTTAGAGTTGTCTACTCATGATCCTGTACATATGTGAATATGCTAATTTCGTGTAAATATGTAAATATTTTGTAAATATGTATATATGTAAATATCTTATTTAGGGGGAGCTTTTTATTTCTCTCTAAATACATTCATTTATTCTTTATTCTTTATTTTGTAAATATTTTGTTTGGGGAGGGTTTCCGTTTGCCTTTCATAATTCTTTTATTCATTATTCTTTCTTTGAAGAGTTTCCTTTTTGCTCTTCAAAGTTTTATCTTCCTTCAATAAATTGAAGAGTTTCCTTTCGCTTTTCAATATCTTTAATTGCGTTTAATAAAATGAAGAGTTTCCTTTCGCTCTTCATTGTCGTTTAATTGCTTTTAATTGTTTCAAATAATATGAGAGTTTCCGTTTGCTCTCACTTTTATTTTTGTGCATTTCACTTTTGTATTTTTTTAATTTTGTTTTGCAGGAAAAGTTTTAGTGTAAGAAAAGATACATATACAATTAATGGGGAGTTTGTTAGGTTTAAGATCGTGTTACTTTGATTGTTAGTAACATTTGTTACTAACATGTCTGGAGTCAGATTAAACCTTATATTAATTTATTAATTGTATAATACATGCTTTTCTTGTTGTATTTTGTTTGCATATTTTGTCTGGAGTTTGCACGTTTTTATGTGTAATTTATTAATTGTATAACATCTGGTTATGATATTTAAAGGAGTGGAACGTGTATGTGAAGACCAAGGAAGTTATGGACCATGGCATGAGGAGTTATGGAAAATAACCAACTTGTAACCGCTATTGACCACTCCATCTTTAATCCACTGAAATGAGTGGATCGCGGCAGTTATGGACGTCCAAGTGGTGAGAGGGTGTAGATTAAACTGCTTATCAGATAGAGGACTATAAATATCGCAAGAGATCCATTTCACGGGCGCGCATTTCACTTAGAAAAACTCTCTGCAAATTTCAGTGCACTGCTGTTCGTCATTCTGTGTACTGAGTGTTAGTAACATTGCAACCAACATCTGATACATGACAACAGATTATGGAATCTGCTAAGTGTCGAAGATTTGGATTGTGATGGAGCAAATCACGAACGTAGATAGTCTTATCTAGATTAGTCGATTAGTCTTATTCAGATGTACTTATTTTTAGGCAGATCATAGGCTATAAAGATATGTTCATCTTACTTAGTAGATTGGTCTATGATAGATTTAATCTTCTAAGGCATTCAATCCTTGAGCAAACCGTGTTGCGAAAGGTTGAATGTTATTTCATTTTCTGTATTGTAATCGTTGGTTTCAATATAGTTTTTTAGTTGTAAGGCACCGGCAAGTTTAATCACCTGCCAAAAAGTATTTCATTGTGTTCTTTACTTATTTCGCTGCATGTTAGATCGAAAGTTATTAACATACGATCTGACGTTACTCTTTTATTAACACAATATGATGTTTTGTAGTAATTGGGGCACCGAATTCTAACATATAGTTTTCTTCAGATCACCATGAAGAGAAACAATTTTCACATCCAGCTGCTCCAACTCTAAATTAAATTGAGCAACTATAGCTAATAATATTCTGATAGAACTATGTTTAACCACAAATGAGAATATCTTATTATAATCAACACCTTCCTTTTAATTGATACCTTTTGTCACCAACCTTTTCTTAAACCTCACAACTTCAACCATAGTCATTTCTAAAAATCCAATTACAACCAACTGTTTTCTGAGTAATTGGTCTATCAACAAGTATCCAGGTTTCGTTCTTCAACAATGACTCAATCTCCTCTCTCATTGGTAAAATCCATATTTCTTTATCAAAACAACTTATTGCCTCAGTATAATTCCTTGGCTCATTATATATAGTCTCAGCAATAACTACTAAAGCAAAAGCAAGGAGATCATCATCTCTAAATCTGACTGGTTGTGTGGTTTTTCTTGTTCTATCTCTAGCAAGTTGGTAATTACTCAAACCAGTGCCATCTTACCTATAACCTCCTTGATTATCATCTGGCTCAACTTCTAATTCTTCATTATGAGAATCTAGATAACCTTGAGGTGCTGGATCATCTTTTTCCTTATCGCAAGCTCCATTTAGACTTGTGTACTACTTTCACCTCGTGAAGTATCAATAGCTAGGGATGGCAACGGGTTGGATATGGACCGGATCTTGTTGATTTCAGATCTAGCTCCATTTTTTTTTGTTGAGATCCAAATCCGTCGGATTCAAAATTTTTTAATCCAGATCCAGATCCATCAGATTTGCGGTTCTGCGGATCCGATCCACAGATCTATTCTTTTATTTAAATTAAAGTTTAAAATAACACACAATCAAAGTAACACAATAATAAGTACCAAAATAAGTCACCAAGTCGTCCATAATAACACAATAATAAGTACCAAAACATCACACAAATATATCTAAAGTCACATGTCATAGAAAAATAAGTAAATGCGATCAATTAATCGACGTCGTAAAAAAAATGCTACAGCTGTTGATCGACGTGAAGTATCAATATGGGAACAAGTCGTCCATGCTACAGCTACTTTCAACATCATCGACGTCGTAAAAAAATAAAGAAAGAAAGACCATGAGCAACACAAATTGTAATTATAATATATATATATATATATATATATATATATATAAGATCCGCGGTTCGGATCTGGGATGGATCCGGATCTAAAAATATAAATACTAGATCCGCGGCAAAAAATATTAAATAAATCCATATGCGTTCCATATCCGTCGGATCTAAAATTTTTAGCTCTAGATCCTAAAAAATGGATTTGGATCTGCGGATCTGGAGCGGCTCTAAGATCTATTGCCATCCCTATCAATAACTGCTTTTGTTTTGTTCACTACTGCTGTATCAAGAAGTGGCATCTTTGATTCATCAAATACCACATCTCTGCTAATTATTGTTTTCCTTTGACATGATTCAATACACCATAACTTTAGCCCTTTGCCCCTTCTGGATATCTAAACATGACACACTTCAAAGCCCCTGCATGTAACTTGTCTTGCTTTATATGATCATAGGCTTGTCAACCAAACACCTTCAGATATCCATAATGCACAGCACAGTTTAACAAATTTTTTCAGGAACTTCATAATCAACAGGCAATAGTTGATGAGGGACTTCTGTTAATCAAATAAACAACACTAGAAACTACCTCTCCTCAGAATTTTTTAGACAAACCAGATGACAAAAGCATACATCTAACCCTCTATTATTGTCCAAATCATTATTTCTATTACCCCATTATGTTGGGGATTTTCTGGGACTGTAGTATGTCTCTCCATTTCCTTTTCACTGTAGAAAACCTTGAACTCACCAGATAAGAATTCATTTTCACCTTCATGTCTATCTTTACTTGCACTTATTCACACCATTTCCATCGTTTAAATTTTTTAAAAGCTTCATCCTTGGATTTCAACACTTAAACCCAAAGCTTCCTGGTGAAATCATTAATCATGGATAAGAAAAATCTTCCTCCACCCATGGTGTAAGTCTTGTGAGGTCCCCAGAGATCTGCATGTATGTATTCTAGTGGAGCTATTGACTTGTAATTTCCCACTGAAAATGGTTGCTTTTTACTCTTTCCTAGAATACACAGCTCACACTTTTCTAGCTTGAAAGCACCTCCTACATCTAGGATTTCTTTTCTAGCCAAATGATTTATTCCAGACTCACTCAAGTGCTCCAATCTTCAATGCCACAACATGTTATTATCTCTATTATCTCTATTGACAACTTCAGATTCCCCAACCAGAGTTACCCCATAAAGATGATACATAAAAGTTCTTCTAGTTCCTTTCAACAGAATAGTGGATCTACTCATAACATAAACTGAACCAGACTTAAGAAAAAATGAATTCCTTCTTCTCTAACATGCCCAAGGAAATAAGGTTTCTTTTCAATTGAGAAATATACTCCCTCCGTCCAAGTTTAAATGCCCCATTTGAGGGTGGGCACAGAGTTTAAGTAATGCTGAAAAAGTATAGTTGGTGAAATAAAAAAATAATAGTTGGTGGAATAAAAGTTGTTAGTGGTGGGTCCATAATGAAAAAAGGTAATAATAAAGTGGAATAAAGTGGGTTAGTGGTGGGTCATAGTGAAAAAAGGTAGAAAATAGGGTGAATGAATGAGGGTATATGGGTCAATTTGTCGAAATAGGACAATTAAGTTTGGACACTGTTTTGAGGCCAAACGGGGCATTTAAAATTGGACAGAGGGAGCATCTAACTCCAAATAAAAATTTTATTGAACCATCATCTAGTTTGAATTTAACATTTCCAATTCCTTTAACAACACATACCTCAGCATTTTTCAGTGCTACTGATCCTATATTTCCTTGCTGCATATCCATGAACCATTCCTTGTGAGGACACATGTGAAATGAACAAGCAGAATCCATGATCCAAGAATCTTCCACTGCTCCTTTCATCACATTAAGAACCACAACCTTCTCATTCTCCTCTGCCACATCTAAAAATCTTGATGTTGAGGACCTTGTTGTTGTTGATGTTGCTTTCTCTTCCATGAATAGCAATCTTTCCTAATGTGACCTGGTTTCTTGCAGTAATTGCATTTCCTGGCATCATCTCCATCTTGATCCTTTGCCTTCTTCTGGTTACCTTCCTTGAATCCACCATTCTTGGACTAACAGAGCTCAGATCTTGATCTTCCAAAGGCTGAAATCATTATTGTCGTTGAATTTCTCAGATTTGAATCTCTCCGCCGACATGGTCGTGGATTCGCTTCCGGCAGACGGTGGATAATCAACGATTCGCCAAGAATCAACCACAAAAAACAAGAAAGTAAACAAGACAACAATTAAGTGGTTCGGCCAAAGAAAGCCTACGTCCATGAGAGGGTCAATAAATTTCTTATTCACACTGGAGATAGTCACACCCTCAAATCTCCCTAATCTCTCGGCTCTAGATCTAAAACAAGGATGAATGATTACAATCTAATGAATCTCCATAAGAGAACACATTATATACTTCTACAACAACTAATGTGAGTCGTCGAAGATGAGCGATGAAGATCACTCAACCAACTACATAGTTGTATAGTATTAACCGTCACACTCCATATAACAACTTGTTCTTTCAACTCTTAGCTAATTGCAGATTAGCCCCCGTGAATCTTTGCATTCATATACTCTTCTCACACAACTTCAACTTATTAATCTAAGCGGAAAGAGAACTTAGTTATCATTTTTCCAATTAGAGAAAATTATGTGGATCAAGAAAGGTAAATTAATATTTTTACAACCTGGAAATTATATTAACTTCTACAAACAAAATCCCAATACAAATAGCTCTTATAAATTTATACTGAGTTATGTTGTAGACTAAAAATTTCTATATACTCTCTCAGTGCTATTTATAATGGCCACTTTCTTTTCAACACAAGTATTTTATAATGGTCACTTTTTTTTCGGCACAAATATTAAGGAAAGGGAAATTAAGGATAAAATGTGTGTTTGGTGGAGTTTTTATGAAATATTGTTGTAATAGTGTAATAAAAGTTGTTTTGCTTTTTGGATGTGAGTATAATAGTGCAACAACGTAATAAGGAAAGTTATTGACAAAAAAGGAAACTGACCGACTTATGTAAAATGACCCGAAACGAATACTTAATGAGACTGAGAGAATAATTGGCTCTAGACGTAAATATACTCCATTCTTTTTATTTAGTAACAACCAAAATGATTATTTTGATGGAGAATGTTAATTATTGACACTAACCGAAAAATTAGAAACTTAAATAAATACAGTAATATAGCAAAACTTTGTGATTAACGCCTTTCAAAAGATAAAAATACACTAAACAGCCGCAAATTTGTGAAACCGTACGTGGATTGTGAGGCTGTACATAAGCTTCAATAATAATTAAACACGTCTTCTTCAGCCTAAACTACTTTCCGATTCCGGAACGGTGTTGAGATCCAATCCGCCTTTCACCACCGCCCTCTTTCCTTCGCCGTCGGCCGCCGCGATCGAACTCTGCGGCTCGTTTCCGCCGCTTTTACTGTTATTTAAAGCTTCCTTCTCAAAGTACTTGACGGCGACTCGCATCCTTCTCAGAATGGCGAAGAATTCCTCCACCTCTTCCTCCGTCGGCGGCGGAGACGCCTCAGCGGCGGCGACCTCTTCCTCCACCGGCTCTCTTGCGTAGCTCTTCAACTGATCATCGGCTTTCTCCGACCTTCTCCGCTTCTTCTCTCTGCCTCTCTCCATGCTTCTCTCTCTCTCTCTTTCTCTCTCTTATTATAAATAATACATTAAGATCCATAACTATATAAGCGTGAATGCATTTTTAACTGTATTTTTAATTATAAAGGACTTGACTTTTAGGTCATGTTTCTAGTGCTTATTTAGTCGCCACTCGCCACTCGCACCTACTGATTGTTAGAGTGAATAAATACACTATATATAGTTTACAATCATCAAGTTACAAAATTATTAATAAATGAATTTAATCATACACATATTTAAATGAGCTAAATATATATTCTTGATGATATAATCGGCGCATATCTTGGCGGCAAAGGTAGTACTAATACTATATCCGATAATAATCTACAAATGTACCAAGTAGAATTAAACTTTACATTTTAATAGATTTTAAGTAGTGATTTCAAATAAAAAAATTAAGCAATGTGTCCAAATCAATGCAAGTATATTGTTAATATACTGGATGTTAATATTAAAATTATAATGAAGTGTAGTAGATCTGTGATAAAATATTTCTCATCTAATTATAAAGTTAAAAATTCGATTTATATGTACATGCATTGAAATTAAAAAAAAAAATGATTTGATGCCAATATTAATAAGTATGGCTCATGAGACTATTCAACACAAATTTCCCGTTCTTGTAAGAATCTGATCACCTTCACACCAATTTCATGTAATTTGTTTTTTACTCGAAACGTAGATCATGACATAATTAATTAATTAAAGCAATAGCCGAGGAGATGCGACTTTTCAAATAAAATTGTCTATTGTTTTAGGAATACCGATTACCTAGTCATTTAGTATTTAATTTATTTTACTTTATTTGTACGTCGAATATAATACGTATAATATGGCACAATTAGAATACTAACAAACACAATTGGAATCGATGCTCAAAGCCACGATGACGTCATTAGAATGACATCAAGACACTCACATCAGCGAACTCCATTAGAGGTGTCATTTCACGCTCTCTCCTCACGCGCCACAACGCGCGTCCGTGAAATGACACAATGATAAACACAAGGAGTATTTATATATACCCGATCATCAAATAAGTAGGGGTGTATACGAGCCGAGCCGAGCATTGGCAGGCTCGAGTTCGGCTCGTTAGAAAAATTTAAGGCTCGAGCTCGATTCGAGCTTTGTATTTCAAGCTCGAGCTCGGCTCGACAAATATCAACCAAGTTTAAGCTCGGCTCGCTATATATTCGTTTGGCCCGAGCTCGAGCTCGGCTCGATAATCTAAAAATTATAAATTTATTAATTTATATTGATATTAAAAAGTAATAAAATAAAAAATATTTATTAAAAATATTAAAAAATTCGTGAACATGTTCGCGAACATGTTCGTTTAGATGATTCGCGAATATGTTCGCTAGCTCGTTTAGTATCGAATTCGAACGTGTTCGCGAGCCTCACAAGCCGAACATAGGTAAGCTCGAGCTCGGCTCGAAAAAAATATCGAGCTCGGTTTAAAGTTCGAGCTCGGCTCGTTTAGTAAATGAACGAACTTCGAACGAGCTTTTTTCGAGCCAAACTCCGAATAGCTCGCGAACCGTTTGACTTGTGTACAATCCTAGAAATAAGTTCTAAAAAGGAATGATACAATAATTAAGGAAAAAGTTGTTGTGATTGGAGAAAAAATAAAGATAAGAGAGAACATTTTATTGTGAGTGTGACAAAAATAGGTAGAAAATTATTTGGGAACCGTTCCGAAAAGGAACATAGGAAGTTATTTGGAAACCAGATGTAGTAATATAATCTCATACTCCCTCCGTCCATGATAATTAGGAGTTGTGTACGAAGATTAAGAAAGCTGATAGAATTGTTGTGACTGCAATAAGCGTTTCACTTGTTAGAATGGCTAAAGCAAAATGAAAATGAAAATTATTTTGAGTGGAATAAAGAACTCATTTATTGTAAGTGGAAAAGGTGAAATAAAATTAAGATTGTTGTGAGTTGAATAAAAAGCCCACTTTTAGTGAGTGAAAAAAGTAAAATGAGAGTGAAAGTAGTTGTAAATAGAGTAATGTAATACTCCATCCGTCCATTTAAATGTTGTGCATTTGAGAATGATATGAAGACTAAGAAAGTTGGTAAAATGTGTAGTGAGTGGAGTGAGGGTCCCATATTTAGTGAGAATTAAGAGAGTAATTACTTTTTGTTAATTCAAATGTGTAGTGAGTGGAGTGAGGGTCTCATAGTTAGTAGGTTTATTTTATTGTTAATTGAATTGGGTTAGTATGTTTAATGTGGGCCCCATAATGGTATTTTTGTGAATAAGTAATACATGTAAGGTAAATGTGTAGAATGAAGTTACTAAAAATAGAAATACACAACTTAAAAATGGACAAACAAAAATGGCAAAATACACAACTTTTAAATGGACGGAGGGAGTACTAAATTTTGAAAAAGGAAATATATCATAATTAAAGAATTTAAATCCTAAGGGAATAGGTGATTATTTCTATTTTCATAATTAATATTTCTTCTTTTACATATGGTTGACCACAGTTTGTTCTGACAAAATTATTGTACTCCCTCCGTCCACGGTAAGTGTGATTTTCTTTCCTTTCCGAGCCGTCCTCAATAAGTGTGACCTTTTGTTGGAAAATTTAAGTAAAGTTTTGATTGATTCCAAAACCAACTGACCCCAACCGAGTAGATATTGTCATATCCTAATGTTAGTATTTAGGCTCGCTGTTTGAGCAATGTTGAGATGTTATCTTTACAGGTCTCCAGCTGAAGACGGTAACATGGCTATACTCGGATAGAACATCAGATGTAAGAAAGACAACTGAGAGTTCAAGGGGGAAGATGTAAGAAAAACATCTGAGCATTCAAGCCAACTGATCGGATACAGAACATCAGATGTAAGAAAGGCAACTGAGCATTCAAGCCAACTGTTCAGATGGAACATCAGTTGCAAGACTCAATCCGATAGATCGACAACATGAATTTCAAGGCAGCTGAGGGTTCAACTGTTCCTATTCAGACAGAAGGTCAGATGAAGATATCGATCAGATGGAACATCAGCTGAAAACCACTCGGATAAAGACCAAAACTTCTCAACCGACTAAACAAGGTTGAAAGACTAAGGTTGAAATTTAAAATTCAAAAAGGAAGTCACCTGAAGGTTTGACGTTCTGTCATTACCTCATTTGGCCCAACACAAGGCTGTCTCAGATGCCAAATCGGGAAAGTCTGCAGAGATGAGAGACAAGCCATCGCTTTCACAGAACAGAGATCAACGGCTCATCCAACGGCTAGTTGATTCTCTCCGCCTATAAATAGAGGCCTTCATTCATTCATCAAGACATAAGACAAGTGCGATAAGAGTCTAAACAAGCGAAAGAACGAAAAACTGCACACAAGCTAAACTGCATTCAATCTCTAAGAACATCACTAGTTGAGGGTTTATAGAGTGTTAGAATCTGTCTTGGTGTTTTTGATCTTAGTTTGAGTCTTCATTTGTTCAAGCTTAGATCCTAGCTCACTTCTTTGTTCGAGCTAGTAGTTGGAAAAACTCACCCTTATACACATCCCCTAAAAAGGATTGTTAGGACCCTGCTCTTCCCGAAATTGAGCAGATAGGTTGATAAGTACCCGTAAACTTATCTATAAGGTTGATAAGTACCCGTAAACTTATCTGAACGGTTGCAAAGCCTGCATAAGCTTTGTGGTTAAAGTCCTAAAGAATTTGGACTGAGTTGTGTGGACTCACAACTCCCCGTGGACGTAGGAGTTCTCTCCGAACCACGTAAATCCTTTGTGTGCTTGTGTTTTCAGTTCAGATAATTTATTGCATATCCAACTGACCAACTAACCAGCACTCAAAACTGCATATCTTTGCATCTTAACTGTTTTGGTTATTGACCGACCTTGCATCTGAGCGTAAGTTGTTTTTACGAGTTGTTATTTGTTTCCACCACATTCCGCACAGCACTACACTTCCAGCTGAGTCGTATTACTCAGTTGTGATAATTTTTCGGGGGTTGTTTTTAAAAAATTCTTAACTGGTGTATTCCCCCTCCCCCATACACCAGAACTCATATCGGGACCATCACCTTTCCATAAATAGAAACGAACCCACTTAATATGTCTTTTTACCTTCTTCACTTCACCCACCCCCCCCCCCCCCCCTTCATTCCCACTAAAATTAACACAATATATTTCTCATTCTCACTCACTCTCCTTTATTCTTCTCCATTTTCATCCACTCTCCTTTATTTTTAAAACTTGTGTCATTCTCTTCGTGTCACACTTATCGTGGACGGATGAAGTATAAAAAATATTATATTCTATCCGTCTTTTTTAATAGACCCAGAGGTTATACAAAAGTGAAAATAAATAATCGACCACTCCCCCCTCCACGTCCACAATAAGTGTGACATTTCCATAAATGAAAATGATCGTACTTGATATATTACTCTTATACCTTTCCAACTTTCGCGCACTATCTTTAGTTCCACTAAAATTAATATATCTATTTTCCCCACTCTCACTCATTCTCCTATATTTCTTAAAATTTGTGTCACTTCTTTCGGATTACATTTATCATGGACGGAGGAAGTATACCAAATTGAAAAGATGAAGAAAAAAATTAGATAGATAACTTTGTCAAATCAAATAAAAGATACTAATAAAGAATAAAATCATTGTGGCTTAATATAAATTTATTATCATAATGTTTCGTTATATGTCACAATATATATTTTTTTGGGGTAATGGCCTGTAAAATCTAAACCTTTTTTTAAAATTGTGAATTGCACATGAGCTTTTTTTTTTCCCCAGCAAACATAACCGTGGATTTTTGTCTGATTTTGCACACTTCACCGATTTCCCCCAACTGAAATCTGACGTGAAAGTCGGATTTTACACGATGGACGCCGGAATACACAAAACGGCGTCGTTTTGTTAAATTTTGATTTAAAAAAAAAATAATAAATGACACATCATATTCCAACTAATAATTCTTAATAAAAAAAAATAAACATAACTTTTATTTCCTCTCTCTTCCCCAAACTTCTCTCTCGTTTGCTACCACCGTCGGTCCGCCACTACCACCACCTGCCCACCATCAACTTCTTCTCCCTCTCATAGCCGCCAACATCCTTCTCTCTCTCCCACCCTCCCACACCCATAACAACTCATCCACCATTTCTCCATTAACAAAGTTTTATTAAGTGAAACAACAATTTGATTAATCAAAAGAGCTGCCGGGATTGTAGCAGCAGCCATGGTTGCCGGACTCACATCAGTAGGTGGAGAGAGCAGAGTTTCAGAGCCTGAGAGAGTAGCCATAACCGCCGGAATCACGATCTCCGGAAGTTGCAGCGGCAGCGCAACCTTCGCCGACCACGAAGATGAATCTCCCTCAAAACACGACGAAAATAAACAATTGAGGACAACAAATTGAGCGAAATTCTCCCAGGATCAAGAATAGGAGAACGTCGTTCTTCAATTCCCCGCCGCGACGCCGGAATTCGCAGAAAACCAGCGACGGCGAAAAACCCCTAAATATAAATCTCCCTCAATTCGTAACGAAATTGAGCAATTAAAAGGCTAAGATGATGGGATTTTCCCAAGGAGCTCAAATATCCAGACCCCGTTGAACCAGCGGGGTGCTGTCATGCTAGTGGTGGTTGCCGAATAAAGTCCCACCGGCCTCGGCGATGAGGACGAGCCTAGGGCGCGGCGAAGTCGGCGGGAACAGAGCAATTGCTTCGAGGACTAAGGATTCGGACTGGTAATCGACGAAGACGAGCTTGGACTCGGCGTGGCGGAGGATGACGGAGATGGTGTGGGAGTTGAGGCGGAGATTGACGGTGTTGAGGATGGCTCCGGCCATGGGGATGGCGAAGTGGAGCTCGTACATAGCGGAAATATTAGGGGCGACGACCGAGACGACGTCACGGTGGTCAATACCGAAAGACAAAATAGCAGAGGCGATCCTGAGGCAGCGGAGATAGGTCTCCGAACATGTGTAGGTGGCGGAGCCGAAGACGACAGAGGGGCAGTGGGAGAGAAGTTAGAGACACAGGAGGTGGAAGGAGAGAGAAAGGCGAGTTTAATTTTTTTTTTTTTGGTTGAATAATATGAGTTGTGTTATGTGTTTTTTCATTTTTTTTTAAATTTTACATAAAACGACGTCGTTTTGTGTATTCCGACGTCCATCGTGTAAAATCCGACTTCCACGTCAGATTTCAGTTGGGGGAAATCGGTGAAGTGTGCAAAATCAGACAAATATCCACGGTTATGTTTGCCAGGAGAAAAAAAAGCTCATGTGCAATTCACGATTTTAAAAAAAGGTTTAGGATTTACATGTCATTATCTCTATTTTTTTTTTTAGTTCATAGTAATATTTTTCTACGAGAATATGAATGTGTAATGTTCGCGGTGAAATTTGTATTGTTTATAGGACTTTCTCTCAAAGACCAGAAGCTAAATATATGAGTCAACAAATGTAGTTTTTATACTATATAGGAATTAAATTTTTTTGTGTCAGTAATAAATATTAATATTATGTAATGTAATATGACAAAAGAGGACCCGACGCTAAGCCGGCTAATCAATTTTCTTGTTTTACTTGCTCCAATGTGAAGTTCTTGGACTCACTTCAACATCTCAATTACGTGATATTATATATTGCACCCAAGAAATGAATTAATCTTCATAATTAATTCTACACTAACACCAATTGGTATTCTGTCTTGACCTTGACTCCACATATCAGTTTAACAAAAAAAAATTAAAATAATTATGCTTTCGAATTTTCATTAGTGGATAGTGGAGACAGTTGCAGGACCTTATTTTCGGGCCGGTTTCACTTTTATAATCAAATTTACATAGCATTAAAAAAACAGCTCATAATAAATAGTTTATGGTTAAGTTAGGAGATGGAAATTTCCAAGTCTGGAAGACAGTAGTCATATTAATAGTAATAAAATTGCTTCCAGAATTTGATTTTGAATAGGTCCTATTATCATTATTTAATTCGGGTCACTGAAAAAATGAATATCTTTTTGGGTTACCTCACACTATTCGGAGTAGATGAATTATAATTTATCCTTCTAATTTCCAGCGACCATAGATTATATAAGAGCTACAAGAATTGGTAACCTATTGAATTTGAAATTGACGATTTAAACCACATTAAAATTTAATACAGCCTCCCAAGTCCGATGGTAGTTTAACTCGAGCTTATATAATCTTTATGCCAACCTACACTCCAAATATCACATGCAAAGAATCATGGCCAAGATATATAAATCACATAAGTATATATAAATTATTTTGTTCAAATAGTTTAAGAATAATGATGAGACTTTAGTTTTGTCTTGGTCGGGCTGGAACATGTTGTACGTGGTACAAATTATTAGGAGAAAATAACACACAAACACGTTTCTAGATTGCACAAGCATGTTCAAACGTCAAGTTGCAATTTTCACGATATGTGTAGTACAAATTTTCCAAATACATGGACATGGTCGTTGCCAAATACTAGTAGTAATTAATTTCTAGATTATTTATATTAGATATACAAATCTAACATTGAAGGACAAATCTTTCTAGGTCTCCCACCTCACAAGTCACAAGTTCCACATAATATATATAAACAAATTCATCAACAAATAAAATTATTAAGGGACTCAAATAATACCTACACCTCCACACACACATATATTGAAGAACTAGGCCAAAAATTAGGATACATTTTAGGAAAATCAAGCTTCCATAATATATATCTAGGAAATTTCCAAGAAACTTGTAAATAATCAGTTTTGCAAATAGACTAAAACTGGACAAGACTAAATCAGCTCTTTTGGTCTTATAAAAGGCGTATCGAATTTCAAAACCACAACTATGGGAAATGAATATGAGGGGGGGAAAAGAACCGGAAGAGATAGGGAAGTTAAAAGAAAATGTAGAACAAATGTGAACAAACTACCTAAATACCTTACATTGATGATGAGAAATCACGTCTTCGAAGCCAAATCGCTATCATCGGCAAAAGCAAACTCACATGCAACTGCAAGATGATCACTACCCCATTCCTGCAAGATAATCACAATATGTAATATAAAATGGAAATCTAGCCGTTTCCAGCTATTAAATATTCCACTGCTTTATTAGCTCTGTATAAGGGGGGAAAGATGGGCGTCCGGCAATAAAAGTTACGAATTTTTTGACCACAAAATGAAGAAAACTAAACTATTGAGCTATCTACTAAAGTATTACATATTACGTTCTTACTGAGTAAATCATCTTATGAAACGAAAAATAAGTTGCCATAGCAGACCAAATCATACCTAGATATTCCTTGGCTACCAAAATAGGATTATGAAGAAAGCATCCAATTTGTTATTACAATATAGTCAATTTAACAGAAAGGGAGGTTTAAGAGTCTGACCTCATAGCTAACTTCTGCAGACATAGTTTTGGAGGACTGAACATCTCATCAATTCGAATATAGCATGAGCATGATGGAAATATGGCATACCTTACTCGGCAGACCTCCTGTCTTGTTTAAACTCGGTGTAGGCAAAGCTTCAAGAACTTTTACTGGGACAAGGTCTAAAGAATGCCTTTTCCAAACATCGACCGTAAAAGTCAACTAGCAAGACGACACAAATAAAGAATCTTACAGCTTGATATTAGAGAGGCTCATACCATATGTAGTCAACTGTTCCACTAAATTCACTATGGTGGGATGTAGCCAGTGGTTCCCCAGTCCTATCCCTGACGTTTGAGCTTCCCTGAACAAAATACAGACAAAACCTTGTGATTATACGACTCAGCAGATACATTGTCAACAATGTAATTGAATCATGCAAATGCCTTGTGCATTAGTATATGCTGCATCATGTGATGACTAATTAGTACGAGGAAGGAGCAGGAGTATCTTACAGGAACCCCAGCATAAGCACTGCGAAGCATTAAAGGATGTTTCAGGCAATTGTCTCTTGATCCAGTAGCAAGCCTTTTTTCTTCATCAGTCCATCTATTTAGTGAAAGATGGCCAGCACACAATCAGCCTATGTCATTTAGGGCATATAATTCAGCATGCAGTATCTAACTGATAAGCATAAACAGAAAAGCCTAGCAATGATTTGTCTTTTTTTCCCTTAAATGTTCAGAAACATGCAGCTGCATCTGAACCTCATCTTTTTTTCCTTTGTTATTACCAAAACACAGATCTAGCATCAGATATAATTGCGTCTATGGGCACCAAAAGGACCCAAGCCTATATGATGCAAAACTTAGGACCATTAGCTGAGAATTTAATCAATGTTCGAGTCCCAAATCTCCACCCATGCATCAAGGGACTCATCGGTACGGTAGTGAACTTCAGTATCAAGTTTAGAGTTCACCATATGAAACACAGCCTTTCAGTTCTGACTAACAAAGACTACTGGAATTAAATAGCTTGGCAGAAGGTAAGAACCTTGCTATACGATTATGCCAATACTGGGATCTTCTGTATCCAGATGAAAACATCTGGCCAGATATTTGTCTTCGATCATGTTGCTGGATATTCAGCTGCTTAATCAAAAAAATTAGTAAATATACCTTGGGTCTGTATAAAAATATAAAAAAAGTCCCAGGAATCACCTTAGATGATGCCACAAATTGATATAATGCGCTCTGGATAAAGATGGAACAGTCCAATGTAAGTAATGAAATCACACAGGTCAGTTTTTCAATGCTACTTGTTTCAGATTTCATGTTAATGAGTACTCAGTACAGCGTACCTGTGGCAAACTATTTAGGTCCCCAGAAACGACGACTGGTATGGATCCCCATTCTTGTGATAACTCATAGGCTTTCTCAAGAAACATCCGCATCTACAATCACCAAATCACACATTAAACAAATAGCTAATACTAGAACATGAACAAAAACAAACTATTAACATGTACTCATCTGTTACTCTCCTTGCTGATATATAGTAAATCTAAAATACGTCTATATGTATATCTCATCATTCACGGTATCTATTTAGAACATTTAACTAAAAGTACATTGAGGAATACCTACAGAAGCCTTCTTATGGACAGAAGCATACCTGCCTTAATTCTCAAGACACAGGTGACTGAGAAAGGATGCAAAAGTTTTACTGCTGCTATATATCAGATTCACATTAATGCCCAAAACACAATAACAATGGTGTCAGTCATCTTTATGGCTCACACCAAGGAGAGTTTAACATCAGTCCTCTAAGCTTGGCATGATATCATCCTTAGTCTTTATCCATGTTCCATACATGAATCATGCCCAAATGCATTACATGTAATGTACTACAGGTGCACATCATAATTTCCCATCAGCCTATAGCTACTAGTCTAAGTCAATTAATGAAAGGGGCAATAGATAGGAAGCTTTCTTCCTAGTTTTTTTTTTTTTTTTTTTTTTTTTTTTTTTTTTTTTTTTTTTTTTTTTTTAATGGTTTCTTTTATCTGGGAAGGGGGGAGCGGTGAAGATTGAGGACCTCTCCTTTACGAAGGGGAAATAGCTCGGACGTTTTCTTCCTTGTTAATACCAACTTAATTGGTGTTCTCTGGAGTAGCTGTCCATTTATTCCCAGAATGCAAATACCATGAGCTAGCTGAAAAGATTAATGTTCATATTTTCGACAGATTGGATCAACTTTATAAATCCTAAGTCTTTAAGGAGAAAAGCAGATATCCATAATAATCTTCACAAGGGGCGCAAAATAATGTATCGGCAGTCATAGGGTAACACATCAAAGTTTCTAGAAACATCTCAATACTAATTTTCTGTTATTTACAGTGTTGCCTGTGTACATTGACCGATTGAAAGTGAAGTGCAACTTCTGTAGACTTAAGTACCTGGCCAAGTTTGATATCTCCTCGTTTAGGGTTGTAGAGGACATGTATATTTCCGACCACTATACTACGAGAGGTAGATGCACTGAAGAAGACATAGATGCACAGGTTTAACAAATAAAACTGGGAACGGATCAAAAGTCGTAACACAAAATAAAATAAAATGGAAGTAGAATATAAGATAAACATTGATTCTGTATAACTTATCAAGAAATAATTATAAGTACTGCAGTACCTTGAAGTATCATCATCACTGTTCAGGTCTTGGTTCATCTGGGTAATAAAGCATACATTATTATCCACTATATAGCACAAAAAATATGACTATAATGGCAGACAAGTTCATCATACTTTGTCATAGAAAAGAAATATAATAGGAAGTAGACAAACAAGTAACTGCTTGATAATAAAACTTGGTAATTTACCAAAAAAGATATAAAATGCACAAATTTCCAGTGGTTTCTTTAAATTGGTTGAGGGATTACTCGCATGAGGACTCTTTTTTTGGTAGATGCTCGATACTAATTTTAAATGATGCTTAAATCTACCATCTCAAACTTAGAGATAAGGTGGTCATCAATGGGTAACGGGACTTGGACCAAATGAAAGGTACAATTTTCAGACGTCGCCACCATCCACTTATTAAAATATTGCACGCGCAGAGGGGGAGGGGGGGGGGGGGGGGGGGTTACAAGAACCAACTCACAAGTTAAAATGACATAACTTTCGACCACCTTGAGTTTTAGATGACGTGATCATTCAACAACTAAGATTCTTATGTGTGGCTAGTGGCTACTGCTTATTTACTAGTTTGTTCCAATAATTAGTTCTCTTTAAACACATGCTAAGGATAACATCAAATTTGAAGAACATTGGTATTTTGCACTTGACATTTCTGCAGTGGCTTGTTCCTTTTCCAAACCACCAACAAAATAGTGACCAAATAGAGCCAATGCACTTTCAGATCACGCACCAGGTATCCTTTTCAAAACTATGGATCGTGGAACTTAAAAGCTTGAAATGATACTAAAATTAAATTAGAATTCCAGCAGCAAATGCTCTAACTATGAAATACCACAGCTTCATTCATTGACCACAAAGTGAGTGTGGAAGATGTGACTAGTTCAGGGAAATTTTCTGTCACCACAAAATGCTAAAATTCTACCAGAATAAAAACTAAGTGGTGACCTGAGGGCTACATATGTTTTGCATTCATAAAGCCAAAATACACAATCATCAGTAATCAAATTCCTATAATCTGAAATGTTGTTAAAGCTTCATATGAAACATGATTAACAACGCCGCAGCAAATCCGCAGATCTACATACCTTCAAAACACAAAATTGAGCAACATTGTGTCGAAGGCCAAACCTCTGGAACTCTATATTTTCTTCATGCAACAGAGTAAATCTGCAGTAGAGCACCACTGATAAGAATAACAAGCTAACTATTGCATAATAGTTACGCCAAATACATAAAGACCAAATTAGACAATTTTAAAATAATGCAATCTATTTTACTTTGTACAGAAAACGAAAAGCGAATATCCGTACTCTGCTGCAGAAAAGGTTTCAATAATTCATAGTAAGATCTCAGACTTCTAACAACAATCATGCCAGCAGAATAGTAAATTCACTCACCAAAAACTACTTGTCAACATTTACTGCCCCCACCCCCTCCTGAAAGATCTAACATGGAAACAAGCCATTGAAGAACCTAAGTTACACGAAAATTTACTATTTTTCTCTTGTGGTATATTAGTAAGAAAAAAAGCAGAATATCTTACAGATCGGATTTCCAAAACATAGCACAGCCATCACGTGATTCACCAGACCGAGCCTAGTGTGCCCAAAACCAATTTTAGTCAAAACATGCTTTTTAGGGCCAGAGTGAGCCAAAGAAGACATAATTTGCACAAACCTTGTGCAGACCTCTGAAACCATCTTTGTGAAGTATCTTATTCAAATCGTCAAAGTGATCGACTTCCTGCAGTAACAGGGGTTAACTATGAGAGCAGCTACATTAAAAAGCACAACTTTTTGCGCAACCATAGACTTCGGAGAAGAGGAATATTCTAAAATAGGAACAGTGCAGGGATTAACAAAAGGTGCAAGTGAAAAAATTATGTTTTGCGCTATATTCATATGTTAAATTAAGTTATTCGTATTGCAACTATATACACAAACAAATGAACTTTATCAGTCATCATGAGTGCCAGTGAACACATATATCAGTGCCTGGAAAAACTAACACTTGCCTGAAAACACAAAATACTAGGTTGGTAACCCCTGATTTCCTTGCACAGAACCTTCTTCCGATATTCCCAATCCAGATACTCAGGTGAAACCCTGCTGTATAATTGGGGATGTTTTGTTGCATTATCCACGCCAAGTATGTTGTATGATACAATAACAACCCTATCTGCAGCAACAAAAAAAGAAAAACCTCACTTTTTTGAATAAGCTGACCCTTTTAGATGAAAGAAAGCTACAAGTCGCAGTGCAACAAATTATGTAGATGTATTGCTATATCTTCTTAGGACAAACAATATTTCTTGTCCAACTAAGGTAATGACCAACAAATATAATCTTGAACATTAACAATGAGCCATCAAAGCAGATCCAAAATAAAAAATTAATAGGAAGGCTGTGTTTTGATACATCTAAATCAACTATAACATGGAATGAGTTAATAAACAGAGCTTGTTGAGGAAATTCTATTCACTTAGTTTGAGAGCTAGCTAACTGGTTTCTCCATCATGATTTTATTCAGTGAAGTTTATTTCTAAACGTATCATCTTTCCCACTACGTATACATTACGCTTAAGTAAAGAAAATCCCGTGCACCATACAAGTAAAGCATGAAGCATCTCATGCCAATAAATCGAGACAACAAAAAAGGAGCAATCAAATTTACTTATATACAATAAAATAAAAATGACAATACTATTCATATATCAAAATAATTGCACAAAATGCTGTACATTATACATCACCATTGTATTTGGAGACATCACGCGCAGAATAAGTCCACTTCCGTTGGCAGAGAGTGCTGCACGACTTCCGGCGGCTTATGTCTGGCCAACGGATATGCGAATTCCTAGGTGGACATGAATAAGAACTGGACGCGCGGGTTAAATTAGGCTCTAGGGTTTTAAATTGGTTGCGTGTTTCGATTTCTGAACACACAATCTTTCGTCTTTTTCTGCTGCGTTCGTCGCTGTCGCCGCGCCGGCATGGTCCAGGAGGAGATTGGTCGGCCGTCACATCGCCGGTGTCTCGGCTGTGTACCATGATTCCGGCGTTCCGTACACGGCGGCTTAGATTATGAAATACAGGGACGGAAACAGGTGCTGTTGGAAAGTGCAAGCAATAACATAATTAAATTTATTAAGTATTTTTTTAGTTTATTAAACTATAATTGGGAATCAACACATGCTGATTAAAATTTAAATTAAAAATAATAAAATCTAATTCAATTAATAAATTCTAATTACCCTATCTAGGCGGCTAGGCCTTACATCATTTTTCTAGTTAGAAGCCCTATTTGTGTGAGGAATATTAATTAACATAAATAAATGATGTAATTACTTGATAAGTTGATATAGCTAAAATGTTTCACACTGCTTGTGAGGAATATTAATTAACATAAATAAATGATGTAATTACTTGATAAGTTGATATAGCTAAAATGTTTCACACTGCTTAAAGAAAATTAGTGTATAACCTGTCAAAAATCGACGGAAAATTATAAAAATTTATAAAATTATTAAATAGTACTAATATGTAATAGATTAAAAAAATATTATTTGTTAATTATTTTAGCGTTAAATAATTCGATTATACAATCTACTAAACTCGCTTAGAATTTATATCCCTTGAACACATCTCAAATTCAATTAAAAGTAATTTTACCACATGTTTACGTCTCCAACCCATATAGTTATGTTTGTTAAAAATTATAACTAATATATTCTCATTACTTTCGATAATTGTTAAAGCTCTGTTCTTCTACAAAACCGATGTGAGCAAAAATATATTTCTCTCTCAAAGGAAAGCAACTCTCAAACTGAATTTTTTAGCTTTTTTTTTTTTGAACAACATTGCAAGGAAATTTAAATACCGTGTGACGGAGGACTCGAACCTGTGACCTTTGGCCCGGGCATTAACCTCACTACCACTAGGCTAACACACACACACAATTTTTTAGCTTTTTATGAAGAAAAAGAGGCAAGGGAAGGAGTGGGTAGTGAGAGAGAGAGAAGAGATATATAGATAATGAATAATACTATAGATGTTAAGATTGTTTATAAGATGAAAGTGACCATAAATACCCCACATTATGAATTCAACACAAGATTAAGAAAAAAAAAAAGTTAAACCACCGCTTCACAATCATCCCGTCTACCCCGACGGTTCCGACCTGGAACCGGCCTATTGACTACAATACTGATTTTAAATTATATAAATAATCATCTTCCAAATATATTCACAAAAAAATTAATTATGACATTTGTTTTCTTTTTACCTGAAATTAATATTTAATTATATACATAACTATATTCCAAAAATATTCACATAATATTTAATAAATAAACATTTAATTATAAATTGTAGTATTATATAAATAATCATCTTCCAAATATATTTATAGAAAAATAAATGATGAAATTCGTTTTCTTTTTTACTAGCTTCGAGAATAACTTTTTTAACCGCCACAGTTCTGCATCGGAACTGGCCCATTTTTCATGACTCTGATTTATAAATGCGTAATTTATAAAATTTATGTAGAATTTATATAGATCCAAAAATTTAATAAAAATAATGATTGTACTATTCGTTATCGTCCTTAATCGTAAAGTAATATTCGTTATTTAAAATTATAAATTATGCAAAGCTGGAAACCCAACTACAAATAACGTAAAAATTATTTCATGGATGACGATTATAGATTTTAGAAAATACATGAGAAAAAAAATAAAATGAAAAATTTCTCGAGTGGATGACGATTATAGATTTTAGAAAATACATGGGAAAAAAAACATAAAATGAAAAATATTTCGAGTGTTGGTTGAGAATTGACTCGTTTACCGCCACAGTTCCGGGTCAGAATTAACCCGTTGACCACGATTTGATTTATAAATGCACAATTTATGATGATTCTAGATTTTAGAAAATATATGAAAAAAATGAATAAAACGAAAATTCTAAAATTAATAAGAATAAAGAATGAAAATGTGTCACGTGGGATCCCGAGTTGAGGTACCCGTCAGTTGGGAATTGGTCCGTCTACCTAATTAATTGACAAATTAGAAATTACTTATTTTTTATCAAATTAAATAAAAAAATATTAGACTGTTTTCAAATTTAATTCGGTCAACCAATAAATTATCCAAACTATTTTGGAACTATTTATTCTGTCAACTAATAAATTGATTCCCTTATAAAAATAATTATCTATTCGGTCAATTAATAAATTGACCAAATTAAATTAAATTAAATTAAACTATAAAAATATAGCAGTTATTTATTCGGCCGATTAATAAATAAACTGATCAAATAAAACTCCTACAAAAAATAATTATCTATTCGGCTAATTAATAAATTGACCAAATTAAATTAAATTAAACTATAAAATTTAGTTATTTATTCGGCCGATTAATAAATAAATTGGCCAAATAAAATTGGTGGAGCAAAAGATGAGAAAATATACATTGATTCTATGTATTTATAGGCTTTTCAATAGGTGAAGTTTCATTGAGAAACCGATGTGGGACACAAGATTTTAGTATAGATATTTCAAATCTATTATTTTACATTTAAAAATTTGAGAATTTAGATAAATATGAATGGAGGAATATAAGGAGTGTCACGTAGGATTTTTTCAAAGTAAGAATCATTTTCCTTTTAGTAATATAATGATGGTATGAATCATTTTATATTGGTGAGGAAAGTGACATACATGGGCCACTTTTAATAGTATCATTTTGTATTAAAATTATTGGGCGGAAATCTTAACCATTTTTTTTTATAATGTCGTGGGAATCCGCGGTCGTTATCTTCGGTGTGTATTGGGTAAAGCCCTGTCTTTTATGCAGAAACCTGCAAACCATACAGAGCAGATAAACTAACTTTTCAAGTGTATGTGTAGTAGACTCGACCTATAGAGATTAAATTTAAATGATGTTGTTGTAAGAGTTAGAAAAAAGACTTGAAGTAATAATGTCTAAATAGTACTAACATCATACGTACTTATATTTTATGACATGACTTAAAACATTTCCAATTATGAATTTCCTCAAATATTTATCATTCTGGACATGATTGTGTGCATTAAGATCTATTATCATGATTTAAGTAAGTTTCAGTCAATCTTAAACAAGCACTTACATTTTTGTAATAGACAATTTAATTACGTATCTCATATATACCAGGAATAAAAAAAATAAAATTATTCCATTCCCACGAGCCACGAGTCCAAAACACATAAAGTTTTGATACATTTTGGTAGTGAGACAGTTAATCAACACAATGTCTCGTGGCCGAGTCACCACGCCCTCGTCTTTCCCAAGAGCCAGAAAATGACTCTTTTGTTTACCACACCCCAAATCTTCAAATTTCATCAAGTGGATGAATTGGCATGCACTGCAGGTTAAACTCAGAGAGAGAGAGAGAGAGAGAGAGAGAGAGAGAGAGAGAGAGAGAGAGAGAGAGAGAGAGAGAGAGGGCAATAAATTAAGCACACACATTACACATACAACAAATGAAGGACCACAAATAGAAGCTCTAAGTAACAAATATATAGCTAGGAATAATTGAGGCGAAGCCACCACAAGTAGAAAGCACTAAAACTTAGTGAAATTTTGTCAAGTAGAAAAGTTGAAATAGTGACAAAAACATCTGACTCACATAGGGGTGGCTGGACCCGTATGAAAATCCCTTATAGGTTAACCAACCAATAAGAATGATTCACTCAAGATGAGCACCAATTTTTCACCCAATCACAGTCCAGATAAGAATTCTGCATGGGCCCGCCCTAATTCTACACCTCACTACCTAGCTATCTCACTCCAAATTTGCAAATATGTTCATCAAAATTTCCATAACTAAATAAATCTTCTCCACAACAAATCAAATTAATCCTCTGGCCCTCAATCATATCGATTGGTGGTACATGCACGAATCTAATTAATCGAATATTATTTTTCAGCCCTAATTCCAATTTTATAACAAATTAAAGAAGAAATTATGAATATCAATGGAAGCAAGACGTCGAATGTGCTGAGCGGGAAGACGGCGAGAGCTTGCGACAGCTGCTTGTTAAAGCGGGCGCGGTGGTTCTGCGCCGCCGATGATGCTTTCCTCTGCCAGTCCTGCGACGCCGCCGTGCATTCCGCCAATCAGCTCGCCAGCCGCCACGAGAGGGTCCGCCTCGAGACCAAGGTACTTTCTCCGGCGCCGGCGCCGTCGTGGCATCAAGGCTTCACGAAGAAGGCCAGAACGCCGCGACACAACAAGTCGTCGCGGGCGGCCAACCACCAGCTGCCGCTGGTGCCGGAAATCGGAGCCGACGAGGCTTTGGCGGAGGAGAATGAGGAGCAGCTCTTCTGCAGGGTTCCGGATTTCGACGACGACGACTTGTGCGTGAGGGGAGAGGAATTAGGGTTCGGGATGAGCATGGTATTCGACGACGACCGCGATTTGAATCTGGAGGAGCTGTTGAGCAACTGCGACGACGAATTCGCAGCGGACGTCGAGAGCCTGATGGGGACGGGGATCGCCGTTGATGGATTGTTGGATGAGAATAAGAGAGTGAAAATCGAAGAAAAGTACGACGATAACGATGCGGAGGATGAAATTGCATGCCATTTCGATCCGGAGCTGGATGTGGGAATCAATTGGGATTTTGATTCTCCCATCACCGGAGAAGCAGAAGATATGGTGAAAATAGGGTCGAATATTGAAGTACAAGTTAATAGTATTAATAATAAGAGGAATAATAAGTTGTTGAGGCTCAACTATGAAGCAGTGATCGCTGCTTGGGCTACAGAAGGTTCGAATATTTGTCCATGGACAGATGGTATCAGACCTCACTTGGACCTTGATGAATTCATGGTACGTACCTTAATTATTAATTAGTATAATTAATCTCATTCAATCTCTCTCTCTCCCCCTCGTATTCAATCTCTCTAATGAATGAATAAATGAATGCATGAATGAATGAATGAATGAATATTGTGTAGGGTGGTGCATGGTATAATGAGGAGGATGAATGGGGAGGAGGAAAGGTGGGGGGGGTCCGATCAGTATGGAGAGAGAAGGATGAAGGGAGAGAAGCGAGGGTGAGTCGGTACAGAGAGAAGAGAAGGAGTAGGTTGTTCTCCAAGAAGATACGGTACGAGGTGAGGAAATTAAACGCAGAGAAGAGACCTAGAATGAAAGGTCGATTTGTTAAGAGGACGACGACGACCACGACTACATTTTTACCCTCTTCCTCTTCTTCTTTACCTTATCACCTCATTAACAAATAGACAAATATATGTACATACATATATATACATGTGACATGCATCATTCAACATATCTGCACCAATTCGATCGCCTGCCTTCATCACAAATTGATTGGAGGCCCTTAGCTTATATTAATTGTTTGTTTTTCAGTTGTAGAGGCCTTATATATAGTAAAAAATGCACTTGTGGTTTATACATATACTATATATTACTCATGTACACAACCCTAACCTTTCATTGAAATAATAAATACTAGAGATAATTCTATGTTCTGGACATTTTTCATTATATATATATTCTCCATTTCTGTACCAAGTTTATTTCAAATCTTTTAGCATCTCCTATTTTTATTGAATTGCGCGGGAGTACCAGTGGTAACTTAATTTCCGTGAAGAATACAATACCGAATAGCTGATGTATATAGTTTGTTATTTTTAATTTCCTGAGTAATTAAGTCCCTGCATGTGTGTTTATAATCTCAACATTTCATAATCTGGAGCCCGAAGGAATAAGAGAATTATAAGAAAATGGGATATTATTAATTATTATTAATTATTATTATTATTATTATTATTATTATTATTATTATTATTATTATTATTATTATTATTATTATTATGAATTGATCCATTATATAATGATAATAAATAGCTTAATATTGTAACTTACAGTACATTTTTTGTATGTATATAAATAAACAAGGGAGAAGTGCAAATATAACCACTTTTTAAAATCGATCAAATATAGTCATGCATATACACGACCAACATACACGATAATGTTGGTCGTGTATGCTGACCCTGCATACACGACCATAGAAATATACACAACAATGCAAACACGACTATATAGCATACACGACTAGTATACACGACCATATCAGCATACACAACCAACATACATGCAGATCGTGTATGTAGATCGTGTATATATGGTCATATTTGATCGTTTTGAAATAGTGGCTATATTTGACCAATTCTTAATAAATAATTAGTAGTACAATTTTTTTGGATGAGGTTTTTCAAGTAACACATGAATTCTATATATTTTGTACATCACATTTTATCTCATTTAAGAGACATTTTAGAATCATTATGTTCGACAACACACACAATTCTCTATAGTAAAAAGGTTTAATGGCCTGTACAATATCCAACTTTCTACAAATTCGTATTTTGCATTTCGGGTTAAGATTCTGCGGGGTAAATACTAAACTTTCATTTTTCTTTTTTCTGGTTTTGTAACTAACGAGATTTTCCGGCGAATCTTTAATTTTTTTTCCAGTGAATCTTTAATTAAGCATTATGTGGCAAAATAATTATGTACCAAGTCAGATACAAGCATATTCTCCGACAAATATATTTTGTGGCCTATTTCGACAGTGTATCATAAAATTAGGATAAATAACTACAACTACTATATAAAGCAATAATTTGACTCCATAAACATGAAATTTTGTAATTTTCACTATCTTTAATAGTCACAGCACCAAGTTCAACAGATTTTTTGTTTTTAATATAGCTATGTTAATAGCATATCTTTTTGAAGCGTGTTGTCGAACAGATAGAATGCAAGAGAATATTGTTGCCCTCAACAAGACCACCTATTTGTCCAATAATTAATCTCTGACAACATCACAATAGAAAACCATTAAGACCCAGAAGGCGAGAAGAAAGAGAAGGAAACCTCCGACATTTCAACAACGAAAGCGGGAAGAAAGAGAAAAATTGTGGAAGTGAGAAAGAATTAGGGTCCGACAGGAATATGCTTGCATCTGATTTGGTGCATAATTAAGTTGCCACACAAGTGCCACACGTATATTATTTTTCCACGTAATCAAATGCTTAATAAAAGATTCGCCGGAAAATCTCGTTTGTTGCAAAACCAGAAGAAAAAAAAATGAAAGTTCGATATTTACCATGCAGAATCTTAATTTGATGCAAAACACGAATTTATAAAAAAAATTGGGTATTTTACAGGCCATTCGACCTAGAAACAAAATATGTGAACTTCTATAATTAATTTGTTTCACTTATTAAAAATATCATGCAAGACATATTATATTAATTATTGTATAGATCATTATATTAAACTAGTTGTAACAAATGCAAGTTTCATTGTATATATCATATTCGATACAAAAGAGATGTAAAATTTTGTGTATATAAATTAATACTCGTCCCAATCTGGAATCGGTGACTTTGCGCGCCTCAGTTTAGTTCAAAATTTAAAAGCTTCTCTCAAGTGGTTGCAATGTTTCTTTAGGTTTCGTATCCATTATGCATGGAACGAATCAGTTGTTTGAAATGTTTTTTTCCCTCTCTCAAGCCACAGTACTTTATTTAAATATTTTAAGACCAGTATAATCTTAGGCTTCTTGCAACGCGGTCTCGAGCCTTGGTCTCTAAGGGGGCTCGAGACCGTTGCAGATGGAGACAGGAGCGTTGCGAGGAGGTGCGGCTTGAGACCGGCTCGAGTCACGCGTGGAACGACGAGCTCAAACCCAAAAAAAAAAAAAGAATGGTGTGTGGCTGCACGCACCTAATGGTTGAAAAATTATAGCCGTTGCAGGCTTAAAAACGGCTTATTTCATTTTTTTTCTTTAATTCTAATTTTTACCTATAAATACCACTATTTTCCACTTCATTCTTCATACCTCATTTCTTCATTTTACAACTTTGAAAACTCATTCATCTCTAAAAAAAATGGATCCCAACAATCCCAACAATCCCTTCTCGTCGGCGTGGTTTCCCGACATGTCCGACGACATATATGCTTACATGAGGGCGGGGCTTGATTCAATTAACCTCAACACCCCAGCCTCCGCCGAGTCCTACCCATCTTTTGCCCCCGACACCGACAGCCCGGCTACAACTACAGATAATCGGCTTATGTTGTCGCCGCCACCACAGCCTTCTACCAAAGGAATAAAGGGCACGGGCAAGGGCAAGGGCAAGGGCAAAGCCATCGCCACCTCCGCTGCCGCTGCCGATGAAGATGATGCCGAAGCCGGAAAGGGCGGCAAGCGTCACAACTACACCGACGAAGAGGCCACCTACATGGCACATATTTACATGGAGGAGATCTGCAACTCCATTGTCGGATGCGACATGGCCGCTGACAAATACTGGGGAAAAGTCACCGACATTTCAACGCAAGGGTCGGCTTGGCCCTCAACAAGAAACAGTGCAAGAGCTACTTCCGCCGCATCCAGAAAGCGGCGAAGAACTGGATTGTCGCTTTCTGCAAAGCGACCGTTTGCCGGCAGAGCGGCGCTGATGACCAGATGGTGGTGAATGATGCCCAACAAATCTACAAGGTATCAACGGGCGGCCCTGTTTTCCACTATTTCACGGCTTGGTAGATTCTGCGCGACTATCCCAAATTCCTCTCTCATGCTTTCCTCGACGTCCCCTCCATGAAGAGGATGAAGACTACGACGGAGGACAACTACACATTTTTGGCGTCGGCACCATCGGCGGAGGAGGCCTCCACAGAAGGAGAAAGCGCGCCTCCCTGACCACATGGCGAGATGCGGCAAGGGCGGCGACAAAGGCCAAAGGAAAGAAGCCGGCAGGTGAGTCATCCCAGCTCGAGTCCCTTTTGGATTAATACACCCCCGACTGGGCCAGTTCGTCGAGGCCAAGTACGAGATCGCGGAGGCAATGCGCGAATCAGCTTGGGTGAAGCTCGAATCTGCTCGGGCAAAACAATATGCCACCTACTTGAAAATTATCTCCAAGGAGATACATGATGCCAGAGCAGCTCCATGTTCACATGCAGATGATGCAGGAGGTGAAGGAACGCCGGAGATGGGCGTAATTTTTTTTTGAATGTTTTGATTTTTTATTAATTAGTGTTTTTTTATTGTGAAGGCATGTAATTTTCCAATTTTTAAATATTATGGAAAATTCGAATTAGTATATTATTATTAATTAGTGTATTTTAATTTTTAATTAATGTTATTTTCCAATTTGTATTTATTTAATGAAAAATTCGAATTGTTTAATATTAAAGTTAGAGCAGCTTAAAGACAGTTGAGTTGCAGGGATATGTGTTTCTAAGCTGTCGCTAGAGGAAAAAGTGGGCTTGGAAACCCCTTGAAAATACTTAGTGGTCTCCAAGGATTGCATATAACCTTATGTAGTGCTTATTAGTTACTATTACTGGTTATTGCATAAAATTCAAACAAAAAAGTTAATGTGTATATGCCATAATTGTCTATGATAAATGTAATGAATTCGAGACAGTTCGATTTCTCATAGGTAAACTAGAGTTATTACGGCAAGGATCCAAAATACTCTGATGCATCTAAATAATAACCGAGTTCATATTGAAAGGTTGTATAGTGAAAGCAAGTCTTTTATGATTGTATATATACATTAATACCTTGTGCCATTATTTTTTTTCTATCTGAAATATTGTTATTGCATAATCATATTATAGTCCAATTATCGCATATCTAGATTATATGGTGTGTGGTTTATCACTGAAGATCGTATAATCGATAAAGTTGAGATAGAAGTCGTGTTCACAGTCGAGACAACTTCGGACGAGTTGTTGGTTTATATTGTAGCATAAATGGAAAATAGTTTGTTTTGGCTATTTATTTATGCTAGTATATTTATGTATTGAAAGGATCACAGTGAGATGTATTTATACTCTGACTAATTAAGAATCAAGATCTCGGTGACTTAAGATCTTAACCTTAATTGAATTAATCGGTGTGAATAATTAATTGTCTATTGCTTTGATTTATATCAAGGGTGAGAGCTCTGTCTGAAGCTCAACATACTCGATATCTTGGGTGATAGCGATTTGATGGTCCCGATACGAGTTACTGGTATATGGGGGGGGGGGGGGGGAAATACACCAGTTAGGATTTTAAAACTTAACCTTGAAAAATACTTCAACCTGATGTAAAAAGACTCAGTTGGAATCTCACAGCTGAGTAAGCAACCTCAGCTGGAAGAGTGGTGCTGTGCGGAATGTGGTGGAAATTAAACTCGTAAAACAACTCACGCTTTTAAGCACGGTTGGTCAATAACCAAAACAGTTGAGTATGAGCAGATGTAGTTTGTATGCTGGTTAGACAGTCAGTTGAATGCAAGAAATAACTGAATAAAGAAAAACACAAGCACACAGAAATTTAACGTGGTTCGGAGATAACCCTCCTACGTCCACGGGGAGTTGTGAGTCCACATAACTCTGTCCAAGTTCTTCTGGACAAACCACTCAGCTTACGCGGGCTGAGCAACTGTTAAGGATAAGTTTGCGGGTACTTATCAACCTTACAGTTTAGTTTTCGGGTACTAAACAACCTATCTACTCAGTTGCGGGAAGAGTGGGATCCTAAACCTTTTCAGGTGAAAGAAAATGGGTTTCCAACTAAAAGCTCGAACGTGAAGTGAGCTATGATCTAACTCTCTACGAACTCCCACTAAGTGATGTTCTCAAGGTTCGATCTAAAGACACAGAAACTAATTAACTCTGGAACTCTCAACATGTGATGTTCTAAGAGATTAAATTCAGTTCAGCTCGTGAAGAATATTGCTCTTTCTTTCGCTCTGTAGTTTCTTCTCGCGTGTGTGTCTTCTATCTTCTTCGAATAAATGAAGGCCTCTATTTATAGGCGGAGAGTATCAACTAGCCGTTGGAGGAGCTGTTGATCTCTGTTCTTCGAAAGCGATGGCTTGTCTCTCATCTCTGCAGACTTTCCCGATATGGCATATGTGCTCATCTGCTTTCCATCTGAGATAGCCTTGTGTTGGGCCAAATGGGGTAATGACTGAATGGTCAAACCCTCACGTGACTTCCTTTTTGAATTCAAATCTTAACAACAGACTTCCAACAAGGAGTGGTCGGTTAAGACTTTCGATCTTCAACTAACTTGTTCTTCAGCCGATGTTCTATTTGACAACTAACAGTTGAACTCTCAGCTGACTTCATCTTCAAGCTGTTGATCTTCTTAGTTGAGTTCTACAACTGATGTTCTGAAACTGAACACTCAGTTGTCTTCCTTGTATCTGATCAGTTGGGTTCGAATGCTCAGATGGTTTTCTTTCATGTGATGTTCTCTTCCCCTTTACTGCTTCTTATCTGATGAACACTCAGTTGTTTTCCTTACAACTGATGTTCTATCTCTTGAATGTGACTTCCCCCTTTTTCTTTTGGATACTTGATCATTGATCTGAGCTTTGAGCGTAGCTTCTTCCTTCTTGATTCTCATCTGATGAATGCTCAGGTGATGTTCTCATGTCTTCCCCATTTTTGCATTCTGATGAAGTGAACGCTCAGTTGTCTTTCTTGCAACTGATGTTCTCTCTCTGAGTGAAGCCTTGTTGCCATCTTCAGCTGGAGACCTGTAAAGATAAAATCTTAACAATGCTCAAACAGGGAGCCTAAATGCTAACATTAGGTTCTGGCAACATCTACTCGGTTGGGGTCAGCCGGTTTTGGAATTCATCAAAACTGTTACTAATAAATTTCCCAACACGATTGTTATTTGATACGTGATTGAATTGCAATAAAGATCTGTGTCATGCTAATAACGAGATGATAATATACGCTTGAGGAACTTAATAAGTTTGTTGTATTAAACCCTACAGGTGAAATTAATTCCGATACGATAATAAGTTTAAGTGGTAGTACTCAAGATAATTATTTATGATTAAATAATTGATTTATTGATTAATAAGTCGTCAGAGACAATAAATTAATTAATGGATATTAAATATCTTAAACGCGGAGATTAAATAAGTCAAATAGTAGCTCGACTCACCTAATGAATAAAGTGGTAATTCAGTATTAATTTTCTAGTGGAATAAATTTATATTTGTGTCTCGATTTATATTCTTTGGCTGAATATGGAAATTGAGCACTGAAGGTCAATACTTTATTCTAGTTAGTAGATCCTCGTTTGGCCCAATCAAGGCTCAGCTCTCTATGTTAGCCACCTCCTTCCTCAAGTAATTAAGTATTTGGGCTTTAATTGGTTTAATGAATAAGTGAGCTTATTATTTAAGTATTTTAATACCTACTATAAATAATAGGAAAAGCCACAAATTTATTCACTTGTGTTTTACATAAAGTAAAAAGCAGAAACTTGAGAGTGAGTGAGAGGGTGACTGGCGACTGCTCATAGGAAGAGAGGGTTCGAAGCTCGTTGCCATCCAACGTCTAACTTTGTCGTGGGAACAATCGAAGATCAACTCTGTAGTCATTAATTTCTCATTTTGCAAGTGAAAGATTCTAAACATCCCATGTACGTCGATTCTTTCATAGGAGCATGTTTAAGACCTGAATTTTGTATATACTTGTTAGACAACTGAAATAGACCGTGGGCAAAATTTCAATATATGGTTCCTACACATATCTCCCCTTGCACATAATCCGGTAATGGAAGTCTTCATGAAAAAAATTCTCAATTTCGAATCTCACAAACACCTTAAATAGATTAAGTAGGTCCCATTGTTTTCCAAGTAGGTTTACTCAAACTTCCGCGAGATTTATAATAATAATAATAATAATAATAATAATAATAATAATAATAATAATAATAATAATAATATCCCAAATATCGTGTGCTGTAGATGCAACTTTCTTTGCTAGTGCAAACATAACATGTGTTGGCCTTATATTAAAGGTTTACAAGGCAAGTTTATTGGATGCTAAATCAGTTACTTTTCCGATTGCTTGAAAGTGGAAGAGGGTGAAGCATTGGGATTCCATGAGGCAGTTTCATGGATTAAACAAAAAGGCATGGAAATAGTTGAGGTTGCAATCGACAGTAAGATTGTATACGAGAGATACATCTGAGTTGGGTGTTATAATGCAGAGTTGCACAATGATTCTTCAAGTAAGAAGGCACTATGTGGTGAAGAATGTGAAACCATGAACTTGCTAGAATGTCATTACGTCTTCCTAGTTTACATGTTTGGGATGAACCTCCGAAATTTGTGGAAGGTTCACTTCATTTACCATGTAATTGTTCGTAATGAATGGCTTGTTTTTCCTCCAAAGAAAAAGAAAAAGAAATGAAAAAACAGAATTGACAAGCACATAATGCATAGATTCGGGATATTCATTTAATACTTTAGAGGTAACACACAAATCAAACTAAGATGATGAAATCTTATATATTACTACTATATGCTTCTCTCATCGTCAACGAATCACGAATCTGTTCGTCTCTTACAGACTATTTTTTGTGATTGATTCCCACTCGTTTACACACCCATCTGAATTCCAATCACATTATACATGCGCGCGCGCGCGTGAGTCCGTAGTGTTCGACAGAATTGTTATCTGACATAATCTGGTAGTTGAGAAAAGAAAGAGAAAATAACAATAAATTATGGGATTTGTATCAAACAGGTAACGTCCAAATTGAGGATAAGAGGAGTCTTGAAGTTGAAGCCTCCACAACAATAACTGTAGAAAAGATCCCACAGTAGAAAAACCCATATTTAATTCACACTCATCTGTCTGTTGACATCAACAAACATTTCATCGTAGAGTCTGTATAAAAAAGGCCCCCATTCTCATCCCCACAACATGCATTCTCTTCTTTAAAAAACACACACACATTCATATAATCTTGAAAATAATCACGCAAAGGGATACATTCAGGGCACATTGCTCATCCTCAGTGAATATTATGATTCATATGAGATCTTTCAGTTCAAGCATGTGCTGAAATTCAAATTTTACTTGTGTGTTCGTGCTAGAAATCTGAAGAGCTTCCTTCAGTCCAAGAACGGGGGCTGAGAAACGAATGGAGCTGCCATCTCATGCATTTGGCTAAACTTAGAAGTGCTTTTGAGTTTAACCAGTGCATGAGATGGGAGCAACTCCTTCAGTTTCCTTTGCCCACAGATTGGATTGAAGGGAGCTCCCAGAAATTACAGCTTCTATAAACACACATGTTCACACAGAAACATGTATACAAGCTCGAGCACACGTACACCGTTACACCTGCACACTTGAATTACCTCTATCTAACATTTCTGCGATTACCTCACTCTGTTTTTATCTAACTTTCCTTTGCTGTATTTGCATGTGCTCTAGTGCACTCCTGTCACAGGTAAAATGCTGAGAAGGTGGATGATATACCAGAGAACCAGATGAAAGTGAGAAGGCAAACATGAAGATATATACTAATTACATAAATCAATAATTGTGGCTATCTTAATAATCATGTATTCAAACTATCTATTAATGAAATTATTTTGGGGGAATTTGTACAAAATTGGTTCCTATGCCTGGCACAAACCCCATTTTAGATCACAAATGTTTTATATCTACAATCCATAAATCGTATTCCTGTAAAAGACAGTTCACAAGTCTGATATCTTAATCCTCAGTATCTAGAGTATAAGTATGGCATCCTATGATGAGGCAGCCGACAAGAGAACAGCATGGCATGCAGCTCACCTGGAAGTACCGTACTAGCAGAGTGAGGTCATGACATGACAAGCTACTTATGAACTTATAAGCATGAAGGCCAACTTCCAGTACATAGTTCATGAGTTCATATAGATTGTACACAACAAGCGTTCCACAAGTTCAAAATATCAGTTCTTCTATGCCTAGTTAAGATACAACTGCTTACGTTACAGTAATCAATTTAAGATGCAATGACATTAATTGTATTCATGAAAACGTGGAAGTTCAATAAATGACGGACTGTGTGTCCATACAATGATCTACATGCAACTACAATCGAAGCATATCTTATGTAGTACAGCACAATGTTGCCTCTCTTGTCATGGCAAATAGGGAACAAGCAAGTTCAATGAATACAAGATAACAAAAAACACGGCCTAAAGGACCAAATATAGTTCGTCTTGCAAAAGAAAACAGAGAAGGAAGACGCTTCCCATTTCCTTCAGTACTTTCTCTATTTACACAAACACCATTTCATGGGTAAAAGGTTAAATTCTATCTATAGTTAACCTCTTATTGAATTCAAGAAACAGAATGGAAGCTGCCAAAAACCTTATTGTTGCAACAATACAAAAGGAAGGACCCGATATGACAATATGACAGGAAAAACTTGATACGACAATATAAAAGGAAGGAGATTGAAAATTTCTAAGAAGTTTTAAAGGCTAAATGCAATTAACATAAGCACACTTGTACGGTTCATATTATAGGATCGTGAGAAAACTAGTATCTACGGGAACACGACAAGAGCAGACATAAGTTCTACTCCCTCCATCCATGATATTTAGGACACAAATTCCTTTTTGGAATGTCCACCATATTTATACCATTTTTCTTTTTGGGGCAATACCCCGCACATTCATTATTTTATACCTCACAACAACTCATTATAGTGGGCCCTTTTCTCCACTCAAACTCTACCGAACTGACATTTGTTAAAATAAATGCCGCACCCTATGTAACCTATAGTTCGTGGACGGAGTATGATTTATAGAACAAGAAGTCTATCTCCTTCAAGAAGCCCACAGTCAAGAAATTATTTAATTAATGGTAGAAGAAAGATAACAACATTGATTTATAGCATTTAAAAGTGCTAAATAAGTGTGAAAAATTTCAAGGTTGGGTTGTTAAGCCCAATTTATTCTTTAGAAGGTACAATGCATTTCCATTATTAAGTTTTTACCCCCTGAACTCAGATTATACATGGCCGTTGGATCTTAGTTAGGGAAAAAGATAGGTAAGAGAAACGTTTAACAATAAAGCATAAACTGAACTATTTATATGAGTTCCTTAGGTTGTTTGGAATGGGGATTTATAGTCCACAGAAGTAACTCTATTTATGGTTGCAAGGATTCACATCAGACCTTTTACTTGAGTTCACTTTGAGTGAATAAGGTGGATTGACTTCAAATCCTTGTATTTTGAATCTCTCAGTGTCTAAACACACAAGGGAATCAAACTATTGGATTTTTTTTTTTTTTTTATTGTTTCTCAGAAATGCTCAATTAGCATATTACAAACGTTACATGTTCATAAACTACATGATTATGTTGGACACTATTCAAATTTGCTCGCTCAGTAAAAGATTCATATTGGTGATATAAAGTCCGGTCTCTCCACAACAATATGACAATTCTTCAACAAAGTAGATGAGTGGATTACTCAGCATCAGCTGGGCGCACACATTTGTTCACTTATTTAGACTACTTTTACACTGTGTGTAGTTCTAACGCATGGTGGCACTCAATCTTCTGGTGGCCACAGATAGAGGTGTTCAGTGCTTTGGATAACTACAGCTTCAGTTACAAAACGTAACCATAAACTTCCACTTATTTCAAACCAGGAATCCGGCAGTTTTTGGGTTTGAGAATAAATTTTCAAATAACAGTATATATTTTTTACTTCTAAAAGTTCATGATTTTAAAATTGCATTTGCAAAATATAAATTATATTTTGTACGATTGTACATTTGTAACTTCACAAATTGCATTTTGTAATCTGAATCATATATTACTATCAATCTTAGTATAATTTTTTTTTAAACCTCTAACTTTCTCTAACTCATTTTTCGCTCAAATAGCCCCACATAATACACTTCAAGTTATGACGCAATTCATTAAAAAATAAAAAGAGAGAGGAACCAGTCGTTAAACTGGAATCAATGAAAACCTGCTGGTTTAAACCATAACAATAACCACCAGTAAGAAGGTTTGATTATGGTTTCACTTCCTAAGGTTTCCTGAACCGACATCTCTGATTCAGAGCTGTTGGTTTGAAACTGTTTAAGACGCTAGCCACAGATATGGACTTAGTTAATTACTTAATTTGAGAAAAAAATTGAAGTTAACAAAATAATACCTGGCCCCTAGAACTCAATTTATAAATTAGGCAAATATAATTCTTCATGAGCCATATCTTTCACATTTCATGTCCTCGAAAACTAGCAAAATATATTACACAAGCAGCAAAAGTTGAAAGATGATTGTCATCTCAACTAGATCTATACTAGTATAAGCTTATCCAGAATAAAAAGATTATGAAGCACGGTCAACATTGATTAAGAGAGGAAGATAACTGAAATTAAAGAGACGATTTATGACATTTATTTGTTATTGATTCTCTGTAAAAACTCTCATCACTTTCACGAATACAGAAAGTTGCAAGAGAAAAGAAGTTAGCCACATGGCCCTTAATGTTTGGATTGAACAAAAGACATACATTTGACAATCTAGCTGAACAAAAAGGTCAATAACCCAACGAACACACCTGATCGTCATGCAGACATCTCCCACAGTACATCAGTCTGCTGGATAAACATAATTACCTGAAGGGAAGAAACCCATAAAAATAAATCGAACATAATCCACCGCCAAGTTATAAAGCAGCTTTCTTAACCAAATGAAACAGCAAAACCACATGCATAAGACTAGTATCTGTCTGCAATACAAGTTTATTTGCTTCATATTTGGCTTTACAATTTTATGAATTAACCTATGAATTCTAATTACAGTGCACATGCACACAATAAAGATACAAACCAAAATTCATTTCTAAATAAAATAAAGGGATATAGTCTGAACTTTAGCCCTTATGCCCATTTATGGCATGACAGAAAAGCGGTGACCTGATTCCACATCAGATTGTCGGATTCATGGAAATTCCACATCATTGATAGGGCGACGATTTGGGTCTTTAAGTTGAAAACCAAATAACTCACCGCCATAGCGAAAACGCCACAGATGAATTTGCAATCTGACGTGGAATCCGGCCACCATTTTTCTGCTCCCGTGCCATAAATGGGTATAAGGGCTAAAGGTCACACCATTTTTGTAATATTTAAAAGGTCATGCTATAAAGTAACTAACAGGTATAAGGTCAGACCATAAAGTAACTATTTCCCTAAAATAAAATTCCTACGCATTAAATTTGGCAAGCCGTGTCAGAAATCATTTTCTACGGAGTTAATATTCATAATAAACAATTATAAGTGAAAAAAAAACAATATTCAATTCAAAGTGAAACTCAAGCTTAGCGTTGGTCTAAAATCATTATGGAGTATAAACTAGTTTAGCATAGCAAATGAATTCAATGGCAAAACATGAACGAAACTTAATTTCAGATCAAACAATTAATCCGGCTCAAATTATAAAACTAAACTACATTAATCAGGCAGACTACAGAAAAACAAACAAAAATCAGCAAATAAAAGAAGACCTCAAATTATTCAAAGTCCGCCCGCAAACAATTCACTCGGCAGCCGCCTCCACCTTCGGACCTAAGACAAACAGAAATTGGAACAAAAAAACTCAACAAAACACATAGCAAAACAAAATCATCTGAGAAAGTAGGGAGAAAAAATTGCGCAAACCGTGGAATTCGTGGGGCCGGTGGTCCTTGCCCCAACCGATGCCGCGGGTGGATTCGAGATACTGGTGGACGAGGTGGCGGCATTTCTGGAGATGGTTGATGCCCTCGACGCGGTAGCACCATTTGACCTTCTCTCGCAAGATCTTGGCCTTCTCGATGTCGATCCACTTTTCTCTCACTAGATACTCCCTCATCTCCAGCATCGCCACCGGGTCCTTGTACGGATTCTCCGGGTCGAAATCGTCCGGCGGCCCGTCGTGCACCAGCGTCGCCCCCTTCTTCCGCCCCATTTTCTGACCTAGGGTTGATCGGTATCGGAACGAAAATTGAATCAGCTAGCTAGCTGTTTGTAGTTAAGTGACGCTGTGTTGAGAGAATGAAATAAGAGGCTTGCGGGTTCGGGCTTGCCGGCCTGCATGTAAATGGATATAACGGCCAGCCCGATTTCTAATTAAACAGTAGGCCCATTCATAAAAAAAAAATTATTTAGGCTTAATGGGTCTTAACTAACCTCATTTCATTTGAGGCTCATTCTATACGTGGCCCATTTCACTTTTTATAGCCCTTTAATTTTTAAAAATATATTAATATTTAAAGATTTACCGTTTTACCCTTTCTGTAACCCTCATATATTGTTTAGAGTTTCAGCAGCATCTACTACGCCCCTCACCCCTCCTTATATGAGAAATTCGTACCAGTTTGAAGAAGAACTTAATTTATTTCTTTCAAAGTCATTTTCTAGTGATTAATTAATATTCAATTACATTAGGGTATAATTTGGTTGTGAAAGACTAAAATTCATCCTGTCAATTGAAAGGGTTGTAATGATTCTCACTTTCCTAATTTTTTGGAGGAATTTCGATTAAAGTTAACGATATGACTTCTGGAACGAGAAAACAAGTTCTTTTGTTACTGATAACTAATTCGGTGGCTTAGTCGATAATTAAGGTATGTAATAAGCTTTTGAATTTATTATTCAATGTACTAGATCTTCATTGAGGTCGTCATCATTTCAATGGAAATTTCTTGTTTTTCATATCAGCAAAGTCATTTATGACGAACGATTGCCTGCATCGAACATGCAGGCAGTATCTCGACCTCATCTGCAACATCTTTGTAGCTATGTTGAATTGCACCACACATTGTTCATATCTCTCCACCACTGATTACGTAATTCTGCTGCACCAAAACTTCTTTTTCCCTCTTCAAATAGTTGGAGGTTACATTTTGTTGAATTTCAAAAGGGGGCTACCTACTACCAAGGGTAAAATAGGATCTCTGTTGATATTATAATTATTTAATTAACGTGCTATGAAGAGTAAAATTGGGGCTATGTTTAGAATTTCCCTTCATTTGATGATGTTCAATTGAGAACCCAATTATATTCCATTAATCTATCTATATATATATTTCAAAACTTAACAACCGTTTTTCAATTAATTTTTATTAATTTTGACCAGCAAATATTGAAACATCCCACTAATCGATTGTGTAGACACACACTAAATCTTTATTTAAATTAAATAATAAAAATATTAAAACAGCTCACTAACTCTTCAATTAATTAATAAAAATAATATTAAAATAGAGGAAAGTCGTACGCAATTAATTGCCCATTAGGCATTCATTTTAGTCACCTACTTTCCGCACTAGCCCAAAAATGTAACTGCTCAAGAATTTTCCCTTAATATTTCTCTTCTAAGTACTACTTTAAACTCCAAATTTACTTATTAAATCTCTTCAATTTTTACCATAAACTCTTTTGAGTCAATAAGCGTAGGATATGGAATTCTTGTCAAGAAGATGCAAACTAATATCATGTGAAATTGAAGCAAAAGATTCATGCAGCTTAAATTTGAATCTCTCTTTCAACTCTATTTCAATCATCTCTCTTCTAGAAAACTTAATCCTCTCAATCTTTGAACTCTTTAGGAATGTGTTCTTTTTATCATCAACATGGGATAATCAACGCCTTCTCCTCGCAAATTCTTTGTTTGTGATTCAAACCATAACATACCTTTCGCTACAAGGTGTAGAAAAGTATGTCAAAATATGTCCATGAACTATTATTTTTTTCTTTTGGGGAAAAACAACGCTTAGAGAAAAATTGAGCAAGGACGAAGAATAGATAGAGGTGGCTAGCTATAACACTCCGAAAGCTGAGGTGATTTCGACTCTCATGAGCTACAACTACGATTTATGAGCAATTAATGTTAAGGCAAAGGATTTCACCTCTCTGTTATGATTTATTTTATTTTATTGCTTGAAATTTTACTATAATTGTCATATATTTCTTACTATAAGCTTCAGTTTTTTGTGAATACTTTATTATAGGTGACACTTATATTGTGAACAATTCAATTCCAAATATTTCCCTAAACCCTGTTGGAAATTTGAATTCCGATAATGTGCTACAAAGAGATACAATTATTCAGTTGAAACGCAACGGTTTGGTTAAGGCAACCACTCATATGGTATGCCCACAACGACTGTGCACTCTAGAATGATTGGAGGCGTGTAGCAAGCACAAGTCGTGGTCATTGGATCGAAATCGGTGCAATGGTTCAAGTAGATGGAGTCGAACTGCACGTGTGTCAGGCACACATACGGTATTGCCCATACCGCCTGAACCACCGAGCAAACAAGGACGACTTTTCGAAATTGCCTCGTATATTTGCACGCCTTGGGGCGGTAGAAGACCGAAGGGACGCGTCGGTTAGGGCATAATTGTGTCTATCACACGTGTAGGTATGCCCATACCGACTGTGCGACTTGGAAGTTGGAGGCGGTTATGGCCGAACCAACACACCTCTTCGGATGCACCCCTTCACAAAAAGGCATTTTCATGCTATAAATAAACCCTCATATGGACGATTTAACACACCAGAATCGAGTTTTCATTCGATTGCATACATACACTTCATATATAGTTCGAGTTTAGGATCAAGTACTCGTCCTGAGTATCGATTTATTCGTCGGAACTTCGACACGTAGTGCAACGTCTCAAGTTCGTCTGAACCGTTGTATTTCGGAGGCAATTATTGTAGACCGCTTGCACATTAGCGGAGAAATATTATCTTATGGAGATAGTGACTAGCACTAGCCTCGGTTTCGTATTTCTGTCTTTTCATTTTCGTACACATATCACACACCATACATATTTTTCAACAATCGTAAGACAATATTTTGTGTGTTCTGTTAGAAAATGCTAACCCGTAGGAAGATACAAGATGTTCCTGTTTTCATGTTCGATGGAAACTTTTTAAGGAATGGAAGGAAGAGATGATGGCATTTCTGGTTGTCAATTATTTGGCAATCTTCGTATCTCAATCTACTCCAATGATGGACGAAGATGCATCGGAGGAGATAAGGAGAAAGCAAACTCACGAATGGATCGACAATGACTTCATATGTTGGTACATTATCCTTGATTGTCTTACTCCTTCAATTTATTCTATGATCTCTCATTTTCAAAATGCTCGAGACGTTTGGAATGAAGTACACATTTCACAATGATACGTGTGTTCATTGAAATGTGGGGGTATCAAATGATACAAAATCATGAAGTAAATAATACTTCACTTGAGGAATTTTGACTAGAAAGTCAAAATTTGAGGAAATAAAGTTTGGTTACTAGAATAAAATATCTTGAGTAAAATCTTTGTTGGAAAGATTACTATGATATATTGTCTTGTTAAAACTTCCAATTTGAAAGTGTTACTAAGATGACTTAGTCGTCTAGTAAACTTGGTCAATTGGAAAGGTTGTTAAAAGACAAATAAGATATCAAAACAGTAATTTCCTTCAAGAAATACTAAGATAAATTCTAGTGGACAAGGAAACTTTATTAATGGAAAAAACAATGTTCTTATTTAGATGGTGAAACTATAACGATAAAATCATCTTCTAGTATTTATGTCTGTTGGAAATATAACCAAGACATAAAGTACGTCGTTTAGTAAACATAAATTGGAAAATGTTACTATGACAGACAAATACCATCTAGTATAAGTATATCAATGAAGACGAAATGTCATGGAGACTTTATATTATTCCTTGAATAAACAATTGATCACTAGTAGTGATGTACATTGACGTTGCCAAAGTCAAAACTCGTTAAGAACGGTCGTTCATGTGAAGTGATCAATTGCGCAGTAAGAGAAATGTGATGAAATCCACAATTAAAGGATGTTCATAGTGGTAACTCAACCGTGATGATTGGAGATCCCAAAAACTTGATTCAATGAGACAACTAAGCTATGAATATTCAGTTGTGCACTTGGAATTACAACTTAATATTCATTCTGGAAACTGCCCAAGTGCAAAAACATGCTGAATATGGTGAAAGGGTAAGCTTTATAAGCTTTTAATGATTCCTAAGGTCTTAAAGAAAGACAGAGTATGGCATGATACTTAATAGAAGATCACCTATATAAGTGAGAAGTGTGGCCGCTTCAAAATACAACACTTATGAATTCGAGATATGGTTCAAGGCCGAAATGGACACAACGTGAGAACAAAAGATACCAGATCTATCATTGTGTGTGTGCTATTATCTTGGTTTACACAAAAGTTGACCGATTCAAGACATTGCGTTCACCGAGCAGCAAGTAAATCCGATAGCATTACTCTAAGAAAGGTTCAAAGCCAAAAACTACCTTTCCTGATGCAATGATAGTTCGTCGAGACGTAGTATCCTGCATTTGCAAGCATTTGCATTAATTGTCATTCATGTGGGGGATTGTTGGAAATTTGAATTCCGATAAAGTGCTACAAAGAGATACAATTATTCGGTTGAAACGCAACGGTTTGGTTAAGGCAACCACTCATATGGTATGCCCACAACGACCATGCACTCTAGAATGATTGGAGGCATGTAGCAAGCACAAGTCGTGGTCATTGGGCCGAAACCGGTGCAATGGTTCAAATGTTGGTGTTGAAGAAGATTCAACATTTTGATCAACATTTGATTCCAACGAGTTGTCTATAGTTTCATAAGTTCTTTTGCTAGAACATGGTTCATGCTTTTCTTTCTTAGGGAATATAGATTAAAAAAAAAACATTTCTTGATTCTATTTGATCACTAGTTTTACTTAGAAAAATAAACCGCACTTTATCGGGTTATTGTAGTAACTAGCAACGAGTATCGTATCCTCAAGGACTATTAGCTTGAATTTATGTTGAAAACGAACTTTATGCACCTTCCTACTATTCAAGCTTTGCAAACATAATGATTGTTGATTAATTAAAGCACCTGAACACAAGCTCAAAACAAATAAGAAAAAAAATAAGCAAATTCAAATAGACAAATGATTAAATAACGAACAACGAACAAATTGGAACAAAAATTGGCTCTAGGGATTTGATTTGATCCTAGATGGCTTGATAATAACTTCATACTTCATGCAACCACTTTTAATCACCTAATTGAGGAGCATTCTCAACAATAATCACTACCCTCTCTCGATAGATAGCTGTCACAACCCAAATTTTAACGTATAAAGACGACTAAAATCCATTGGGCAGTGAATTGAAACCTCAGAATAAAACACAACTCAATCAAAGGATCATGCTCGGGAACAAGGGAATATAGATTGAAAGCGATAACAAATGATAACATGCTTTCAATTTTTAACTTAAAGGAAGACGAGCAATGATTAAAAACTCAAGTGTCGAAATTAGAATATTAAACCATCACCAAGTCAGATAGAATATAAAAGCGAATAAAAGTAGGTTTCGAGCACCATGCTCATTGTATCGACACCAAATATCAGAGTGTAAGTTTAACAAACAAATAGACATTGTTTTGCAACGGAATATACTCTCAAGTCCCACAATTACATATATGAAGATATGCAATTGCAAGCTTAAACTCCAAAATAAGATTCGACTTATTCAAATAAACACACTGCCGAGCACCGTCCGCCATCCCCATCCAGCTAACCTGCACGTTTAAAAATACATGCCAAAATAATTTAAACTTTGCTCGACTAGAGCTATATAATTGAACTTGTCTTGCCACTGCATCACAAGTGTTAGTACAATTTAAAACTTTTACTTGTGCATGCAAAAATCGTTTTCTTTTCTTGAAACGACTGCGTAGTCAATATAGATAACAGGTATGAATCAATCTACCACATAATCTCATGTGTTGAGAAGTAGGCCTCCTTCTCAAACATTGTGACCGGCCTAACTGAAGTAAGGCTCACAGTCACGTCAATCAAATAACAACACGTGTGTTCCTGTCTCACACAGGATATTAATAGCTCAAGTAGATGATTAAACATACAAAAAATACTCAGATAAAATGGCAAGTCAATTAACTTTAAAACTCATATAATATAATAATAGTAATCACATTCATCATTTGATTTTTGGTTAAAAAGCCCACCTGACTGCTAGGGTTCGGTCGGGTAGCTGCTTCCTTCTTCTTCGTCTACTTCTCTACTCCGCTCGTTCCTTCAAGAATAACATCTTATAAGGACGAGTCTACTTTTCTAAAAACGGAAACGAGTTCTAACGCTCAATTGAAGGACTTCTATTTGACTCGGGTTTTTCTTTAACTTATCTCGACTTATCTAACTCGATCTTTCTCGGTTTTCACCCAAGTACTAAACCAACAGACCTTCAGACTCGGGAACCCAACTCGATAACATCAGACAAATTCAACTTAAACAATTCACATACTGACTTTCACATCAAGAATCGGACATTCACAGATAGGTAAACGATCGACTTCGATAATTAATTGGGAAAAGAAAAATTTCCAAATATGATAAAATATTCTAGGAAATTCTAGAAAATTAAATTAATTCTTTAATCATAATTATAAACTCGATTATTTAAGACTCGGTTATTTGTTCACGACTCGGCTATTCAATTATGTTAACTCGACTCTGCTCGGTTTCTATAAATTATTAAACTTAAATTTTTAATGAAATTAATTTCATTTTTATTCTAATAATTTAAGACTTTAATCATTTAATCGGAAATTAAAATCCGAAACTAACTCTACTAAATAAGTCTTTCGTCTTTTTCTCGTAAAACGTGTCATCGCTCGGAAACTTACTAAACTCGATTAGAAATAATTCTAATTACTTCTAATTACTTATTAACTCGATTTATCTCTTTATGTCTCCTTTTCTTTATAATTTTTCTTGTTTTATTAATTTAAATCGATTTTCATTAACGATTTCATTTCTCGACAACTTTTTCGTTTTGAATCGAATTCAAAAATTTAAAAAGAGACTCTAATTGTTTTAACACCATCTTCATCATCGATCATCACATTCATGTAATCTAACTTGAATCATCAAGAACTATCAACCTTGATCATCACTTTAATTTTGATTTTTATTAACAAAAAATCCTAAAAATTCTTAAAAATTCATTCCTCTAATTTTTTTTATTTTAACATCTTTAATCTCATCAAATCCTTCATCAATTAATCATATATCATCAAAATATCATCTTTTCACCAAGAACATCAAGAACATCATCTTCTTCATACATATACTCATTTTCGGTGCACATACATATATATATACTTCTTCATTTTTCTCATTTAATCATGCACATCAAAACTCCTAAATGATAATCTAGAACACAAATCCATCTTAACAATCATACTTAAATCATCAACACAAAATCATCCAAAAATTTATAAAAATTTCGGCAATCATCATACATATACATATATATATATATATATATATATATATATATATATATATATATATCAAATTTTTATCTTTCAATTTCGTCACACATATATACTCACAAGGATCATGAATACTACACCAAATATAAAAAATCAAAATCCTACCGTAAACCCAAAATTTCGGCAGATTTAAAGAGAGAGAGGGTTTCGATTTTTAGCTTCCATTTTCATGGATTAAAGACTCTCAAGAACTCAAATATCCATACTAGAACAAGGGGCTTCGATTTCTTTGAAAAAATGATCATTATGATCGACTAGAAAGAGTAGAAAAAAGGGGTTTTTCTTGACTTCAATCACTAGAATCAAGAGGACTTACTTAAGCTTGAAAACTTGATCGATCAAAGGGCTTTCAATCCACGCAACTCTACGATCCACACAAGCAAAAGTCAAACTCCATCTTGGAGGCACAAGCTGCTGATTTTTGAGGGAAAAAGAAATGATCAAATGCTAGTCTTAAATCAATCATCACAACGAGAGGATCACTAATACCTTAACGGATTAGTCGATGGATAAATGGAGGTGATCTCCTTGGAGTTCTTGAAGTTTGAAGCTTGAGCTTCAATGGTGTGTGTGTGTGTGTGTGTGTGTGTGTGTGTGTGTGTGTGATTGCCGAGAGAGAGAGAGAGATGAGAGAGGTTGGTAGTGGGAGAGAGTTTAGGGAGAGAATGAGAGAGAGAGAGAGATGATTAAGAGAGAGATGTTTAAGAGAGAGAGAGAGAGAGCGTGTGAGAGAGTGAGTGAAATGAGAGTAGGATAGGTTTTTAATTGAATTAGTTGCACCTAGTGATCAAAAACGCGATATAAATTTCACTGAAAGAAAAAGTTATCCGGTGCAATCTATCCCTAATTTCTCATTAAACTCTCAAACGATTTGAAACTCACCACGACTCTTTCTTGACATCAGAATTCTCTCTACTCCGTCCCAAACTTCACCAAATAAATCAAAGAATCCAGAAATCAAGTTTTCAAATCAAAATTCCGAGAAACGAAGAAAAAGTCAGAATTCACTATTCATATTAGGGTTTTCTGGTCCTTTACTAATTTTTCTCTCGGACAAATTATGACGATTCTCAAACCTATCTCAAAGCTTCTAAAATTATTTAATAGAATCAGAAGACACTAATTAGGCGAAATTCAGAAAAGTTTGATGAATAGTGATTACTCGAGAAAAGTTACTATTCATCCAAAAACGAAACTTCTCTGAATTTTCCGAAATTCAAACTCAAACTCAAACTCAAACTCATATAATCATGCTCAGTCAAGTCATCACACACTCGATTCGGATAACCGAAACAAGAAAAATCACATAAGAGCACTCAAGGGCATTTTTTTTCTCGGAAATTTTTATCACATAAAAGCACACATTTAGGCACATAAACTCAATTAAGGCGATCTCAAAGACTAATAAAAGATCGGGGTATTACATCCTCACCCCCATAAAAGAAATTTCGTCCCAAAATTTGCTAACCTTGAGAGAAGAGCTCGGGAAACTTTTCATTCATCTTGTCTTCTAGCTCCCACGTAGCTTCTTCCACATCATGGTGTCAGCACCTGATCTTAACCAACGGAATCGATTTCGTTCTAAGCTGCTGAACTTTACGATCCAGTATCTTTTCGGGTCTTTCCTCGTAACTCAAATCGGGCTGAAGAGTTACATCTTCTTAGCAAATCACGTGCTTCGGATCGAACACGTACTTTCTTAATTGCGATACGTGAAACATGTTATGCGAATTTCTAAAACTCGGCGGCAAAGCTAACCTATACGATACAACTCCAATCCTTTCCAGGATTTCGTACGGTCCTATAAATCTAGGCTTTAGCTTTTCTTTGACTCCAAAACGATGCACTCCTCTTGAAGGGGACACTTTAAGAAAGACCTTACTTCCTATCTCGAATTCTATCTCTGATTTTCGATTATCGGCGTACGACTTCTGTCGACTCTGAGCTTCTTTGATCTTTTCTCAAATCTGACGAATAGATTCTATCATCTTCTCAATTGCCTCGGGTCCTAGTACCTTTCTCTCGCCTACTTCGTCCCAGTAGAACGGAGATCTACACTTCTTTCCATACAAAGCTTCATATGGGGCCATTCCAATCGTATTCTGGTAACTATTGTTGTACGCAAACTCGATCAACGGTAAAAATTTTTCCCAATTGTCTCCATTCCAATCGTCCTTTTTGACTGACCATCCGTCTGAGGGTGGTAAGCTGTACTGAATTGCAATTTCGTCCCTAGTTCATTTTGAAAACTTTCCCAAAAATGGGCGGTAAACTTGGAATCTCTATCAGATGTAATCGAACTCGGGACTCCATGCAGTCGAACAATCTCTTTAACGTAAATCTGTGCCAGCTTATCTGATGCATAAGTGATAGGAATAGGTATAAAATGAGCGGATTTCGTCAGCCTATCCATAATCACCCAGATGGTTGTATTTCCTTTCTTCGTCTTTGGCAAACCCGTCACAAAATCCATATTAATATCATTCCACTTTCATTTCAGAACTGGTAACGATTGCAAGGGTCCATAGGGTCTCTGATGTAAAGACTTTACTTGCTGACATGCCAAACATCGTTCTACGTACAAGGCCACATCCTTCTTCATTCCTTCCCACTAGAATTGTTGCTTTAAGTCCTGGTATATCTTCATACTGTCGGGATGGACGGTATACGGAGTATCATGGGCCTCACTCATAATCTCGTTCTTTAGTCCTTCATCATTTGGTACACAAATTCTACTACGGAACAACAAGGCATTGTCGTTCGACTCTCTAAAATCTTCAACTCATTCCTTTCTTATTTTAAGCCTTAAATTCTCCAACTTCTCGTCCTTTCTTTGACTGTCTATGATACGAGATCTCAAATCGGGCTCTACTATTAATGAAGCAATCACTTGTTCTGTCGTCTTTGAAGGTTGAATTATTTCGATTCTCATCTTTCCAAACTCTTCGATTAATTCCTTTTCATCAGATAGGAGAAATCTTACTTCCACATTTTCCTTTCTGCTCAGCGCATCGGCTACAACATTGGCTTTTCCAGGGTGATAAGAAATTTTGTAATCGTAATCTTTCACCAATTCAAGCCATTGTCGTTGCCTCATATTTAACTCCTTCTGTTCGAAGAAATATTTCAGACTTTTATGATCCGAAAAGATCTCACACTTAGCTCCATAGAAATGATGTCTCCAAATCTTTAAAGCGTGTACCACTGCTGCCAACTCTAAATCGTGTGTCGGATACTCTTTCTCATGAGGCTTTAGCTTTCTTGAAGCATAAGCTATCACTCTTCCATCCTGCATCAACACACATCCCAATCATTTGGATGATGCGTCGGTAAACAAGGTTTAGTCCTTTCCTGCTTCAGGAAGGGCTAACTGTCACACCCCGACTCCCGAGGTACGACTAATGACACTAACACTATTAAACCATCTATCAACTCAACTCAATCAAGGGATTCATGCTCGGGAAAACAAGAAAAAATTGACTGAAAGCGATAACAAACAAAGGCATGCTTCCAAGTCACAACTAAACATCAAACAAGAAAGTATTTCAAATCCACAAGAAACGAGAATCAACAAAAATCGTAAACTGTACCGAGCACAATGCTCGTAAACCAACAGAACTTCAGAGTATAATTTAAAACATATCAAAAGACAATGTTTTGCATAGCTTTGCAGCGGAAACCTCGACTCAAATCCCAACAACTACATGTATGACGACATGTAATCGCCACCCAACTTTCGACTCTAACAAAAGAACACACCACCAAGCTGTCCACGCCATCCACATCCTGCTAACCTGCACGTTTAGAAATACATGCAGGGCTGAGTACTTCGTACTCAGTGAACACATGCCAAAACATTCGAAAACTTGCTCAATAGAGCTATATGGTTTGACTTGCCTCTCTTGCTGCATCATAAGGGTTAAATATTTCTTCGTTTAAAAATAGTTACCACTTGTGACAGCCATAAAAATATTTTCATACTTTTCTGAAATCGACTGCAGTCATTTATACTTATACTTAGGTATGAATCAATCTACAACTTATCTTTCTATGGTGTCGAGAAGTAGGCCTCCTCCTCGAACAACGTGACCTGCCCAATCAAAGCAAAGCTCACAGTCTTTACATAACCGGCCCAACCGAAGCAAGGCTCACAGTTACTTTACGACCGGCTAGACTGTAACAAGGCTCACGGTCACCTAAACTAATGCATGCATTGTCCCGTATCTTACAGGACCTTTATCCCGTGCGTCCAAAGGATCTTAATTATCCCGTGCGTCCACAGGACCTTAAATAACTTTAACACGTAGATGATTTCATACCAAAACATAAAAATATTTAGGCAAGTCAATCAATTTTAAAATGCGCACGTAATATATAAATAGTAAACGCGTTCATCATTTGGTTTTAGTTCAGAAAGCCCACCTGACTTCCGAAGAACTAGCTAGGCGGCTTACTCTTTTGACTGTCCTCGCTACTCTTCCGTCCCGCTCGGTCCTTCACAATTTGATATCGTATAATAAATAAGACTCTTGACACGAAAGACGTAAAGTAGACGTTTGGTTTTGGCTGAAGGACTTCTACTTAACTCGGGTCCTTTTATTTTTATCTTTCTCTAAGTCAATATTCTTTCTCGACTTTCTCATTCTCGGTTCGTCGACTCTACTCGGTAACTAAATACTTCGTCTCACATTCTCGTTTCTAAATTATTTCTACTTTAGAATTTCTTACTATCAAAAAGGGTATTATTTATCTCGATTACGTTATTCGAATTCTTACTTAATACTCGATCCAACTATCGTCATTTCAAATCAATCATGTTGCATACATAAGCATTCTCAACAATTTGAATAAGTCATTTTATCATAAACGAATTATAGAAATTTCTCTTAAACACATAGGTTCAATCAAGTATAATAAATTTAACATAGAAACTCAATCAAGCACACAATTTTGACATGATTCATATTTCAAATTCAATTAATAATTACTCAACTTTGCTCGACTCTAGTTTTAGAAAATACTAACTTCACTCTTATAAAATAAATTCTCGTCTTTCTAATAAAGCGAATAAAAGTTCAAGTAGTAATAAAAATTTTCTTGAATTTAAAACTCAAATAATCATTTACTATTTCTCGACTCAAAATACGACACTATTTCAAAATACGTCGTCTTTCCTCAACTACGTACACGTACTCACATACGTACTATTATTTTATTTACTTATTCTATTATTATAATTTCCCTTTTTCTTATTCCCAATTAAAATCATATTTAATAGAGTTTCGTTTTCTATTTATTACTCGACTCTTAGAAATTTCGTTTCCTTTAATAAAATTCTCGTTTATTTATTTTATGAAAACTCGACTTCTAACTTATTAATCAAAGCTCGATATCTTAACTTAATACTCAAAACTTAATGACTTCATTAATTTATTTCAAATTAAATCGATTTGAAAAGCAAACTCAATTAATTTACTCAAGCATCATCAATTATTCAACACTCGACATAACATTTATAAACGAATACTTAAACACTCATTAATTACTAATCTCGATTCTCAAATCAAAGCAACTCTTATTAAATTTTCTTCTCGCTTCTCTCTTACACTTCTTATTTAATTTAATAATTAAATATTGAAACTATTTTAATTTGATTTTATTATTTTAATGAACAACTCTTACTCTACTTATCTCCTCATAGAGTATGGGTCGATTATCTAAGTTCGACTCAATTTGTTAATCTCATACTTTATTATTTTTTTATTTCAAAACTTCTCGACTAATAATTAAACGAGTAAACGGACTCAAACTCGATTAGACTTCTCACTTTACTTCTTATGTTCGACTCCACAATATTTTTCCTCTTTAAAAGAGATTTTGATTAATTGAAAATTATACTATTATTTCTTGTTATTTCTCGTTCAATTGAACGACTTAACCTCGACTACTCGTCTCAATTCTTATACTCGATTTTTAATTCTATTTCCTTAACTCTAACTCGTCTTTTATTTCTCAATTATTATTTCTTCTAATCTCTATTATTTATTTTACTCAATTTTCTCTTCTTAACTCTAATTATTTAATAAAGAACTATCTTTCTCTATTTCCTCAATTTAATAACTCATTAATAATTGTTCTCTTTAATTTCTATTTAATTTTATTCTCTCTATTTTCAGATTATTTTATTAATTTTATTGTTCTTCAAATCTTCATAATTCTCACCAAGAACACCTGGAACACACACTAGGCATTCAAATTTATCTTTATCAATTTTTATGCATTTTTATGTCTAAAAAAAAATTCTATTTTCTTCTTCTCTTAATTTTTCTTTAAACATCTAACACTCTAATTTATACATGAACACATACAAATCATTCATAACATCAAAATCATCAAAATTATTTTTCTTCTTACACACATGAATATTTCGATTTCTTTAAGAAATCTAGCAACAATAATTAAAATCATTTATTCTATCATAATCTCATACTCAAGATAAACTCATAAACATCACTAAATCATCAAACAATAAATCAAAGCAAATACTCCTCCTAAAATCCCTACTCACGGTTTCATCATAAAAAAAATAAGATAAATAATTTTCTTCTTTTTCTCATGCACATATATTATTCCAAACGTCATCATAAACCCATATAAACAATAAATTATCAAGAAATCATAGAAATCATTTTTCCTTCTTTCTTTCCCTATTTGCGGTTTTAACCAAATTTTAATAGGGTTAATATTTTCTTTTTAATTCCTAGATAATCTTTTAGGGTTTGATTTCCTAGTAATCTCCTCACATCGATTATCACCTCACACGTCCTAGTTTGCCTAAGCATAATTTAAAGCATGCATAATTCTTTCTTTAGGCTTTAGGGATTACATATTTACAAGTAATCAAATGGACAAACATACTTTAAAATAATTAAATCAAACTCCTCCTCTTGCTCTTGTTTGGACCGAATTGAAGGGATTTAGGGCTCAAGATCTTGGCTTGGAATTTTCATGGTAGAATTCTCCTTAAACCTCAAGAAGAATAAAACAAGAATTATTCATCTCCTCAAGGGCATGAGTGCCGAAAATTTAGAGAAAATAAAGATGATTTTGATTTGATATGGAACTCAAGAATTGATGAATTTATTACCTCTTCAATTAGGGTTGTAGGAATTAAAGAGGATGATGATGATCTCTTGAAAACTTGGAAGCTTGAAAGCTTGGAGTTTGAAGCTTTAATGGAGTTTCTCCAACTTTGTGTGTGTGCATGTATCTCTCGGCAATGAAGGGAAATGGGAGAGAGAATATTTTCTTTTTCTCTTTTTGGGTAAGTCACGAGAGAGAGAGAGAGAGAGAGAGAGAGAGAGAGAGAGAGAGAGAGAGAGTTGTGAGAGAGATAGATGATTGATGATGAATGGATAAATGTGTTAAGCTTCTCAAATAAGATATTGACCAAATAAAGAATATAATCATTGTTATTCTTTGTAGTGTTGAAAATAAGGGTTGTGGGAGAGAATTTTGGGAGAGAGAGATGATGTCGGTGTGAGAGGGAGAGAGATGAGAGAGAGATTCTTATTTTATTTCAATGATATAATTTTACCCGGATGAAAAAGTTTTCCGGTATATTTATCCATGTTATTTCATTTATACTGAATACGGCTCTAAACTCTCCTCGTCTCGTTTCCGACTTCGAAAATGCCTCAACTCTATCTCATGTCTCATGAAATAAATCAAGGATTCCGAATATCTAATTTTTAGGTTAAAATTCTAAGTAACGAAGAAAAACCTAAAATTGCTCTGCTAATTTATCCGTTAAGGACTAAACTCTTAGAATTCTCTCATATGATCTCAGATGAGCTTCTAATGTATCTCAAAGGTCTTAGAATTAAATCTAGATTCAAAAGACACTAATTAGGTTAAATTCTAAGTTCGTCGGTGAATAGTGATTTCTCGGTTCTTGTTACTATTCACTAAAAAGTAAAAGTTCTCGAAATTCTCTAAAATTCTTACTCATGCTCAAACTCATATAAATAAACTCAATCAATGCATCACATATTCGATTCGAATAATCGAAACGAGAAAAATTCACATCAAAGCACATAAGGGCATTTTGGTCATTTTCCAGAAAATTTATTTTCTTGAAAATTTTTATCACTCAAGGCTCATTATTTAAATATAGAAACGCATTTAAGGACTTATAAAAGTTCGGGGTATTACACTAACACTGGGGCTGTCGTTAGTCTCGTCTTGAGTTCTTGGAAACCTTGCTCACATTCCTCCATCCACTTAAACTTTGACACCTTCTTCAACAGACTCGTCATCGGCTTTGCTATTTTAGAAATCCTTCTATAAATCGCCGGTAGTAACCTGCCAATCCGAGGAAACTACGGACTTTATGAACTGATGTAGGTGATTTCCAATCCTGCACTGCTTGAACTTTAGTCGGGTCTACTTTGATTACTTCGGACGAAACAACGTGTCCTAGAAAATTCACTTCCTTCAACTAGAATTCACACTTACTGAATTTGGCATACAACTTTTCTGATCTTAACCTTTTCAATACAATTCTGAGATGCTTCTCATGCTCTGCTTCATTCCTTGAATACACCAAGATATCGTCAATTAATACTATCACGAATTTGTCCAAGAATTCATGAAAAACTCGGTTCATTAAATCCATGAACACTGCTGGGGCATTTGCCAATCCAAAGGGCATTACAACGAACTCGTAATGACCATATCTTGTTCTGAACGCAGTCTTTGGAATATCCTCTTGTCTTATTTTCAGTTGGTGATATCCGGACCTTAGGTCAATCTTGGAGAAAACACTGACTCCCTTCAACTGGTCAAATAAGTCATCTATTCTTGGCAAATGATACTTATTCTTGAGTGTTATCTTATTGAGCTCTCTGTAATCAATATACATCCTCAAACTACTATCCTTCTTCTTCATAAATAGGATCGGTGCTCCCCAAGGGGAAACACTTGGTCGAATAAAACCCAAATCCAACAATTCTTGCAATTGAATCTTTAATTCTTGGAGTTCTTTCGGAGCCATTCTGTACGGGGCTTTCGAAATCGGGGCTGATCCAGGCTCAAGATCAATCATAAACTCCAATTGTCTGTCAAGTGGTAATCCTGACAGAACTTCTGGAAATACGTCCTTAAATTCTTAAACAACAGCTACATCATCCACTCTTTACTCTTGCTCTTCATTTTTATTCAAATAAATCAAATACACTTACGTATCCTTCCTCTTCATCAATTTCTTAGCTTTAATAGCTGAGATGATTGGCATACTCCTTCTTGTCCTTTTCTTAACTCTGTGAACTATGGTCGTCTCTTCACCAGGAGACTAAAACAAAATTTGCCTCTGGTCACATCGGATTGTTGCAAAATTCTCGGTCGACTAATCCATTCCCAAAATTATATCCACATCCCATATCTGGATTAGATTCAGGGATTTCGCGGATAACAAACGATTTTCGAACTCAAATTCCAGATTCAAGCAAACACGCAACACTAACGCGGACTTACCTAAAGGGTTAGGTTGAGACTCTAAGCTCCTGGTTCGACTCTTCTACATCAAGCCAAGGGTTTCTACACACGCACTAGCTATAAACGAATGCGATGCACCAGTATCAAACAAAATGATAATGGGCACACCTTTAAGCTTTCCCATACCTGCGAGGTTTCCTTGGTCTTTGACTCCAACTTTCTGCTCGAGCGCGAACACTCTCTGGTAATGCGGTGGCTCCTGCTGAGGGGGCTGCTGCTTCTGCGGCTGCGGCTAGCGTTGACCCTGGAGTTGCTTTGGTTGTGGGGCTCCTTGGATGGCTCTCATCCGCGAAGATGGGTACGGGTTCGGTCTTCCACCACCCGATCCTTGTTGTTTACTTAGGCACTGGTTCGAGAAATGACCAGGTTGACCACAAGTGTAACAACCGTTGCTACCTGCCTTGCAGATACCTTGATGCATCTTCCCACATTTCACACAAGGAGGGAGTCCTAAGGGTCCATAAGACGCGCTGCTCTAGTTGCCATGTTGGGGTTTCGCTTTGTGAGCTTGCTGATGCTGCTGTCCTTTTTCTTGCCACGGCTTCTTACTTGATTGGCTTCCACCACTCCACTTACCTTTTCTTTTGATATTCAAGCCGTGCTGGGAAGGTTGAGGGTTAACAGCTGTCATCGTCTGGTTCTGGAATTGAGGAGTCGCTGAAGATTGCACTCCTCTCTCAGGCGGCATTGCTAACTCCATGTCGAGGGTTCGGTTGAGGGCTTCACCATAAGTCAAACCACTCTGACTTGTAAGAACCACACGAATGTCCTGCCTTAGACCAGCTCGGAATAACTCGCACATCTTCTCGTCGGTATCAACTTTTTCAGGCGCAAAGCAATCTAACTCACAGAATTTTCGATCGTATTATGCCACGGTCTTCTTTCCTTATCTCAAGTTCTCGAATTTGTTTGCTTTCTGCTTTTGATAACTTGGGTACGTACTTCACATACAAAGCTTCCTTGAATTGATCCCACGTCAGATTTTCACGTTCTTCGAGAGTATACGCTCTTTGTTCGACTTCCCACCAGTAATCGGCGGATCCTTTGAGCTGGTACGTCATGCATTCGAGACGTTCACGATCTTCACAACGGAGAAACCTGAAAATTTGTTCGAGAGAACGAATCCAGTCCTCAGCTTCTGCTGGACTGCCTTTACCGTCGAAGGTTGAGGGATTTTGGCGAAGAAAAAGTTCTTCGACTCGACATTCATTTGGAGAGAGCGGAGTAGGGTCTCGCTGTCCCTCGTCCTCATTTCTTTCAACCCTCACGTTTCTTCGTCTTGGTGGCATTCTAAAGAAATGCAAAAGAAAATTTTAAGCAACTCTGAAAGAACGAATTAATTCACTCTGAACCTTTCTCGATTTGAAAATATTTCCTTTTTGAGAGGAATATGATTCTTGATCGGTACTTATCAAGTACACAAGAAAGGCATATAATAACTTAAATCAATCATTATGGGCATGCACCTCAATATTCACATATTCTCAATAATAACTTCAATCTCAGGTAATCATATAATATCATACTCAAAATTTCTCATGAAATCATACAACACAGAATAATAATTCATTTCAAGGTTCACATCTCAATCAACTCATAAACAATTAATTCAACTCTTATATCTTTACTCGATCTCTTTTCAAACATAGATTGGGAATCTCGGATGCTCAAAAATAACATAAATACTTGGGAGACTCAAAGTTGATTTTAATGGCTTAACGGCTTCTCTTTCATATCACCCGAATGATGGCCTCTTCGGAGGACTTATAACAAAATAAGGGATAAATATTCACAACTGAAAATTTCCCTACACGTCTACAAGACGTTATAAACTTCGAATTGAACTAAACACAAACTACCACTTCGCATTCGATTCTACTAACAATTCAAGCATCACGTCATATATATACATCACTACAGAAAAGCAAAAGGAGTTCAACTCTTGGACAGAAAAGTAAATATTGTTTGAAACTTCCACAACTTCCTTGAATTGAACCTAAGCACGGGAACCGTCGTTACTAGGGTCGTCACCTCATTCCTGCTCCTTGGGGTCCTCTTTGGGATCTTGCTCCTTCTCTGAATCCTCTTCGGGATCCTTCTCCGGATCCTCCTCTTCCTCTTCGTCACCCTGCCTCTCTACTGGAACCAAACTCTCGAGAAAGTCACTGTAGGTATGCCTGGGAACTTCCCACGGGTTCGTCATGTTGCCAGTCTGCTCATCCTCAAATCGAGCATTGACGTCCTGCAACTCTGACTCGTCCCACGGGGACGTCTCAGGGTCACTCTCGTCACGTCGAAAATAGGCTGCCACATCGACTGTACGGTCAAGCTCTAGCTCACGTGTAATACCCCAAACTTTTCTAAGTTCTTAAGTGCGTATTAATTTAATTAATATGCCTATATAATGAGTTTTGAGTGCTAAAAAATTTCGCGGAAATAAATTTTTCTGTGAAATGACGAAAATGCCCTTATGTGCTCTAATGTGATTTTTCTCATTTCGATTATTCGAATCGAGTATGTGATGAATTTATTGAGCTTACTTATATGAGTTTGAGCTTGACTATGAATTTTGGAATTTTTGAGAACTTTTATTTTTAGATGAATAGTAACGTAAACCGAGAAATTACTATTCATCGACCAACTCCGAATTTAGTCTAATTAGTTTTCTTGGAATCTAGAATTCATTTTAAGACCTTTGAGATAAGTTGGAGAATTTTCCGAGACCATTTGAGTGAAGTTTAAAAATAAATTGCTTAACGACTTGTTTAGTCGAGCAGTTTTTATGAACTTATTCGTTAGAAGGAATCTTGTCATAAAAATTAGATCATTGGACTCCTTAAATTATTTTGGGAGATATAAGACAAATTAGATAGAATTTTGATATCAAAAAAGAGACGAGAAGGGTTATTAAAAGTTTGAGGAATAAAATAAAATAAAGAGAATTTTTTCTACCGGAAAACTTTTATTTTCGGGTATAATTAGTAGTTAAAAACTGTATACTTATCTAAAATAGTAACTTCATCTCCTATAACACTCTCAAAGAGAGAAAGTGAGCTCTACTCTCCCTCTCATTCATACACATAAGTGAACTCCCTCCCTCTCTCATATCTCTCTCGGATTCTCTCCTATCTCTCTCCAATCTCTCAAGATTTTTCACATGTTAAGTGCCTCTCTTCACTCTACAAACTCTCAGTCATCATACTTCATCACATCACTCTCTCTCCTTCACCTCACATCTCTCTCTAACTACCACAAACAACCAAAAAGAAAACCATCTTTTTCTTCTGTCTTTCGGCAGAAAACAAAAAGCCACAGCAGTCGTCGTGCTTCTTTCATTTCCTGTCGTGAACCGGCCTCCATCTCCTCTCTTCATCATCGTTACTGTGATCACAAGGTAGAGAGCATCTCCTTCTTCAACTCTCCCTCACTTCAGTCGTGGGGAAGAAGAAGAACAGCCACTGCAACAGCTCGTGTTCTTCAACGACGAGCAGCAGCAGTTTCCATCTTCAACTCCATCGCCTTCGATACCTTGCATATATACACTCCTTTCGATGAAATCATGCAAGCTTGTTGAGGATTCTTTGATTTAGATTACCTTCTACATAACCAAGATCATCTAAGAAGTAAGTTTTCAACTTATTCTTTCTTTTTCAAGCTTGAAACAAGCTTAGAACTTCAACCCTTTTTCCATCGATTTTCTTGAAAGAAAATAAGGGTTTGATCTTTATTTTTCAAAAGCCATGATCTTGATCTCTTGCGTATCTTTTCATGCAAGGAAAGGAGTTCCAAATCCATCATATTTCATCCTCCAAGCTATCTAAAGCTCCAAGCTAAGAAGAGATTAAGTTTATTTATTTTCTAAGTATGATTTCATTCTTTAAAGATGTATATATGTATATGTAAGTGAGAAAATAAGGAAAAAAATGCATGATTTACTTTATACTTAGGCAAACCTTAGGACTATGATGATGAGATGATGATCTAAATGAAGATATAAGAATGATTTAGGAGTTAAAATGATAAAAGAAAAATAATATGCTAAGAACCCTAAATCGACTAAGAAGAAAAAAATAGGGAAAAACAAGTTCCTGATGAGTTTTGATGATTATTTGATGATATGATGATGATATATGCTTATTATGATTTTTCATGTGATTTATATGCATATATGTGTTGATGATAATTTTTGGTGAATTTATTGAATTTTTATTGAATTTAATCGGCGAAAAATAGAGAAAATATGAATAAATGATGATTTATGAATTTTATAAGTTTTATGATGTTTATGAGAATGATGGTATATGAAAATATGATTTAGATGTGTTTTTAAGATGAAATATGAATTTTATGATTTTTGAGAAAAAAATCGAATTATGTCTTATTTTGAGAAAATGAATCTTTGATGATTTTGATGAAATATGATGATATTGATGATGATGATGATGATGATGATGATGTTAGGATGTATTAGATGAATTTTTGAATGAGTTTCTAACCATGAAAATTGAGGAAAATGAGAAGATATAATTTTTAGTATTTTATTGAATTTTTCGAAGAAAATGGAGAAAAATAGATATAAAAATAAAAATGAGTATTTTGAGTTTAATATGAGTTTTTTAAAATATGTTCTTCATGTCATGAGAGAAACTTGAAGATTTGAAGATGTTATAAATTAATTTGAAAAATAATTATTTTTAATTATTTTATTCGAAAAATGAGTATATATATATAAAATGAGGAATTTCATTAGATAAAAATGAAATTGAGAAATAAATGAGATGTTAAGTCTATATTGAATGAATTGAGTAGAAAATAAAGTCTTATGATGCCGATGTTTGAGTATTGATGTGACTACCTGTTTATGAAGTGAACGGTTGAGTTTCGAATGAATGTTTTATTGTTGGAATAAATGCTCAACTGTGAATGAATGATGTATAATGATTTATGATGTTAATAGTTGAAATTTGACGTATTGATTCGCCGAAATCATATAACTTGAGTTCATGAGAAATTAAGACGAGTTAAATAGTAACTTATCGATGGACGCAAAGATTGAAATAATATATTAGAAGCGAGAATCTGAGTTTGAGAAGTATTTAGAAACTGAGTTATGACGATGATTCGAGAACGAGAAATCGAGAACGTTATCGATGTAGAAAAATTCAGATAAGTTAAGAAAAACCCGAGTCAAGTAGAAGTCCATCAGCCGAGCCCTAAGTCTATTATACGTTTTTCGAGTCGATAAGCTCGAGTTAAATTAATGTTGTTATTGAAGGGCCGAGCGGGACTGTGAAGTAGTCGGGAAAGCGTAAAGTAAGCAACCTCGACTTCAAAATACTCGAAGCAAGGTAGGCTTTTCTAAAACTAAAACTCTGATGAATGCTATTACTTACTGAGTAGTATTATGTGAGTTTTTAAAATTAATTGACTTGCCATTTATCTGAGTTTGGTATGCTTTATCATCTACATGATGTTATGATGTCCTGTGTAAGGCAGGAACCTACGTGTGGTTAATTGATTGATGATGGTGATTGTGTGCTTTACTTCGATTTAGCCGGTCACAGTGTTTGAGAAGGAGGCCTACTTCTCAACACAGAGTTGATGTGGTAGATGATTCATGCCTATATATATATATATATATTGACTGCGCAGTCGGTGGATTTGAAAATGATAAAATGATTTATGCATTCACAAGTAAAATGTTTTCAAATGTTCTAACACTTGTGATGCAGTTGCAAGGCAAATTCAATTATATAGCTCTAAGAGCAAGCTTTTAAAACTGTTTTTGGCATCGTGTTTACTGAGTACGAAGTACTCAGCCCTGCATGTATTTCTAAACGTGCAGGTTAGCTGTGGATAAGGACGGTGCGGATGGTCTTGGTGGTGTATTGTCTATTTTGAGTCAAGTCAGTGATTACATGTCTTCATACATATAGTTGTCGAGAGCAGTGATGTCTTCCGCTGAAATGTCTATATATTTTTGAAATACTCTGTTGTGTTGATAATACAATGAGCAGTTTGCTCGAAACAACGCCCTAAACTTTATTTGCTTTATATTCTGAATGACGTGAAGTCTGAATACTTAACACTATTTTTGGGAAACTGTTGTAAATTAATTATGCCGATTCTTGTTGAGTTCGGTTTAAAGCATGTTCATTTTCGTTATCGCTTTCATACTTTATTTCCTTAATTGATTCATTGTCGAGTCAAGTTTTTGGTTGATGGTTTCTCATTCTTAATTCATCCAGAATAGTATTTGGTCACTATTCGAGTTGAGTTGAGACGTAAGTGGTATGTTTATTTGATGGTTTCACCTTCACACTCCAATAGAGTCTGGTCGTTCTTACACACCGGATTTCGAGCTATGATATCATGTCTCTAGTCGGACCTCACTGCCGGGGTCCGAGAAGACGAATACGGAGCGGGGAAGTGATCGCTCGGCAAAGCCTAAAGGTATCCGCTGCCTACTGTAGCATCAGCTGCCGGATCCTCGAAGAACTCGTCGTCATCGCTATCACCGGCATAAGTCGGCCTAGAAGGCTCGGCTAAAGGCTGAACTGAGAGGGAGTGCGGTCACGGCGCATGAACTCCTCGAGCTGATCGTGCGAAGGCGGCAAGACTCTAATAGAGTTGTAAAAACCGTTTAACTGCGGGGCGATCGAGCTGGATGAAGTAAAAGGGTCGTACGAGCGGATAGAGAGCACGTCTCCCGAGTACGGGTAGTCCTGATAGGTGGCTCTGGGCTCTGAGGCTTGCGGCTCGGAATGAGGCGGAGAAGGTACACGGAGCGGGGCTGGTCCGTTCTGAGGCAGAGGCGGGGGATCGATGGCAAAACCGTTTAGCTCGGCAAGGAAATCGATATCGTACGGTCCTGGAGGCAGGGCACTGTACTGAATAAACTGCCCGGAGATAGTAGCAATAAACGCATTGCAGTCGCCATAGAGGTAGTCACCGAGATAATGGTGTCCGAGAAACCTAGGCACAAGCGATGCTGCCCAATCACGCCACTCCTGAGGTAGGGCATGAATCAAATGAATCATCCTGTCTAACGCGCCCACGTCCATATACTTGACTTTCTCCCAAATCTTGTGATAACGAGCTAAAAATTCAGCGATAGTCTCGTGATACATCTTCCGAACATGCGGGTATTCGTGCATCCACTCTCGATCATCCATCCTATATGAGTTTAAACGAGTTAAGCACACTAAAACAGTTAATCAATCATGTTGAAATTCCATCCACCACATACTCGTTCTTGCTTCCCACAGATGTTTTATTGCTCAGGGTACTTGGCAATTCCATTTCACAAAAAAGTTTGAACAAACGTTCCATCCTTTTCGATTTCCACACAAAACACAGAATTAAGGAAGGCACTCTAAAGCAATCTAGTTATTTAAGCTACTTACCAAGCTTTCATCTCTACTTAAGCGCAATTATTAAACTAAATAACTCAAATAAAATTTTAAACTTGGAAAGCTTTTGCAAATAAAGCGCACATGGTTGCCGAATGAGATGGGGAATGCTCGGTGTGTTACTGACTCAAACAAGTCTAGGAAATTAAATCTAGACACGACTCACAAGAAAGTTTAAGCTTAAAAGCAGACGAGCTGCTCTGATACCACTATGTCATAACCCGAATTTTAACGTATAAAGACGACTAAAATCCATTAGGCAATGAGGTGAAACCTCGGAGTAAAACACAACTCAATGAAAGGATCATGCTCGGGAACAAGGAAATATAGATTGAAAGCGATAACAAATGATAACATGCTTTCAATTTTTAACTTAAAGGAAGACGAGCAATGATTAAAAACTCAAGTGTTGGAATTAGAATATTAAACCGTCACCAAGTCAGATAGAATATAAAAGCGAATAAAAGTAGGTTTCGAGCATCATGCTCATTGTATCAACACCAAATATCAGAGTGTAAGTTTAACAAACAAATATACATTGTTTTGCAGCGGAATATACTCTCAAGTCCCACGATTACATATATGAAGATATGCAATTGCAAGCTTAAACTCCAAAAGAAGACTCGACTTATTCAAACAAACACAATGTCGAGTACTGGAATAGACTTGACTTCAATCACTAGAATCAAGAGGATTTACTTAAGCTTGAAAACTTGATCGATCAAAGGGCTTTCAATCCACGCAACTCTACGATCCACACAAGAAAAAGTCGAACTCTATCTTGGAGGCACAAGCTGCCGATTTTTGGGGAAAAAAGAAATGATCAAATCCTAGTCTTAAATCGATCATCACAACGAGAGGATCACAAATACCTTAACGGATTAGTCGATGGATAAATGGAGGTGATCTTCTTGGAGTTCTTGAAGCTTGAAGCTTGAGCTTCAATGGAGTGTGTGTGTGTGTGTGTGTGTGTGTGTGTGTGTGTGTGTGTGTGTGTGTGTGATTGCTGAGAGAAGAGAGAGATGAGAGAGGTTGGTAGTGAGAGAGAGTTTAGGGAGAAAATTAGAGAGAGAGAGAGCGCGCATGTGAGAGTGAGTGAAATGAGAGTAGGATAGGTTTTTAATTGAATTAGTTGCACCCGGTGATCAAAAACGCGATATAAATTTCACCGGAAGAAAAAGTTATCCGGTGCAATCTATCCCTAATTTCTCATTAAACTCTTAAACAATTTGAAACTCACCACGACTCTTTCTCGACATCAGAATTCTCTCTACTCCGTCCCAAACTTCACCAAATAAATCAAGGAATCCAGAAATCAAGTTTTCAAATCAAAATTCCGAGAAACGAAGAAAAAGTCAGAATTCACTATTTATATTAGGGTTTTCTGGTCCTTTACTAATTTTTCTCTAGGACAAATTCTGACGATTCTTAAACCTATCTCAAAGCCTCTAAAATTATTTATAGACTTAGAAGACACTAATTAGGCGAAATTCAGAAAAGTTTGATGAATAGTGATTACTCGAGAAAAGTTACTATTCATCCAAAAACGAAACTTCTCTGAATTTTTCGAAATTCAAACTCAAACTCAAACTCATATAATCATGCTCAGTCAAGTCATCACACACTCGATTCGGATAACCGAAATGAGAAAAATCACATAAGAGCACTCAAGGGTATTTTGGTAATTTCACGAGAAAATTTCTTTTCTCGGAAATTTTTATCACATAAAAGCACACATTTAGGCACATAAACTCAATTAAGGTGATCTCAAAGACTAATAAAAGATCGGGGTATTACAATAGCAAAAGTAGATCAACTCGACGACTCTCTCGGCTAAGACTTAAGACGACTAATTAACTCCCAAAAGCACATAAAATCCAAGCTCCCATGCATGCAATCTCACTTTCTAAGTCTCAAAAGCAATACATGTTGTGATATTTGAGTTCCATGAGTGCAAAATCCTATTAAGAAATTCTACAAACACTTGACATGCAAGAAAGATGATCAATAATTCCCACATGTAAACAAGGTCCAAAAACACAACCATTTAGGAGAAGGCAATTAGAAATAACAAGCTATGATCAATTCTATAGAAATGTAGGCCGTGCCTTCTCCTTTCTTATTTCAAAATATATATAGGTACAAATATGAGTGTTGTACAAGAATACATATCCTACAAATAAGGAAACAATTGACAATATTATCTATGTATCAATATCTCTAATACCCCCCTTCAAGCTCGACGTGGGGTTAGGACCAATACGAAGCTTGGATCGAAGCACAGTAAACTATTCACGTGGCAGACTCTTGGTAAAAATGTCAGCAATTTGAAGCGAGGAAGGAACAAATTGCGTACGAAGCTTGCTTGACGTGACGAGCTCACGAACAAAATGATAATCAATATCAATGTGTTTTGCCTGTTTGTGTGCGACTGGATTTTGGCTGAGATCACACAAGAGTATCGGCGTTGTGGTTAAGGTAACATGAAGATCTTGGAGTAGATGAGAGACCCAGACAAGTTCAGCTGCGGTGGTGGCCATGGCACGGTATTCAGATTCACAACTAGAGCGAGCAACAGTTGGTTGCTTTTTTGCACTCCAAGATATGAGATTTCCGCCAAGATAAAGAGAGTAACCATAGATGGACCGACGAGTGTCGAGGCATCGAGCCCAATCCGCATCAGAATATCCAACGAGAGTGGATTCAGAACCACGAGTAAAGGAAATCCCAAAAGAAATCGTACCTTTAACATAACGAAGTATGCGTTTCACTGCTTGAAAATGGTCCATGGTAGGAGATTGAAGGAACTGACTGATATGATTGATCGCGAAGCTAAGGTCGGGGTGAGTGATGGTCAGATACTGCAAAGCTCCAACTAGAGAACGATACTTGGTGATATCACTGAAAGGTTGGCCAGCACGAGATAAAGTCTCAGATGGAGCTAGAAGTGTCGAGATAGGCTTATAGTCAAGCATATCGGAACGAGCAAGGATGTCAAGAGCATATTTTGTTTGGCCAAGAAATAACCCGTCATCAGTGTAGGTGACTTCAAGACCGAGAAAATAGTTGAGGCGTCCAAGATCTTTGATTGCAAATTCTTGATGCAAACGGGATATGAAGGTTTGAATCAAGTCAGGTGAATTTCCTGTAAGAATAAGATCATCAACATACACCAATAAGTAGAGAATAGTTGTTCCTCGCCGGAATACAAATAGAGACGTGTCTGACTTACTGTTTGTAAATCCAAGACGCAGAAGGAAGGTGTTGAGCCGTTGGTACCAAGCAAGCGGTGCTTGCTTGAGTCCGTACAATGCCTTCTTAAGACGCCAAACATGATTTGGATATCGAGGATCAACATAGCCTGGTGGTTGCTCCATATAAATTGGTTTGTCAAGAACCCCGTTAAGGAAAGCATTCTTGACATCAAGTTGATGTAGCGGCCAATTACACATGACGACAATAAACAAGATGATATGAACAGTGGAGGCTTTGATAACTGGACTGAACGTGTGAGAATAGTCAAAGCCGGGAAGCTGCGTGAATCCTATAGCGACAAGACGGGCTTTGTAACGGTCAATAGCCCCATCACATAGATACTTAATCCGAAAAACCCATTTTGAACCGACAACATTTTCATTGGGTAGGCGAGGAACGAGATCATATAAGTCTTTGTTAATAATAGCCACCAGTTCTTCATCCATAGCAGCAACCCAGTGAGAATATTTCGCGGCGCCTTTGAATCCCTTAGGAACGATAGTGACAAGAAGAGCGTGAGTAAGGGGAGTTTGAGCAATATCAGCAACATGACGTGTCCTGAATATACCAGATCGCGAACGAGTCTGCATTGGATGAGTAGAAATGACAGGTGCATGGACTTGTTGTTGTTCTGGAGCTGAATGTGGCTGAGTAGGTGGTACAACCTGCGTAGACGCAGGCACGGAGGATTCTTGAGGCTCAATGGACGTTTCATTTTGCGGGCATAGTGTACAAGATCGAGGTGATGGCGACTAACGTAGCGAATTTTTCGGAGGTGAAGGATCCACATAAGACGGCACATGAGTGATAAGTGGCTCCAAAAATTCAGAAATATCCACTACTCGAGACGGACCAGAATTTCCAGAAAACGGAAATGAGAATTCATCAAACTGAGCATGGTGAGTGATGAATACACGAGAAGTGATAGGATCGAGACACGAAACCCTTTGTAGTTTGAGCAATATCCTACAAAAACACACGGCTTGCTGCGAATAGAGAATATATTATCTGCATATGAATGCAAACATGGAAAAATACGACACCCAAAAGGGTAAAAATTTGCGTAATTAGGAACAGAATGAAATAATAATTCAAATGGCGATTTCCCTTGTAGCACTGAAGAGGGCAGACGATTTATAGTATAAACTGTCGTGGAGAAAGCTTCAACCCATAAAGAGGAAGGAGCTTGAGCATTAAAGAGCATTGCTAAGCCTGTCTCAGTAACATGGCGATGCTTGCGCTCAGCACGTCCATTTTGCTCAGGCATATATGGACAAGAAAAATTGTGATGAACACCCTTATCACGAAAAAATTGTTGTACTTTAAGACTTGTAAATTCAGTACCACCATCACTATGAAAAACTTTAACATGTCGATTGAACTGATTTTCCACGAAAGTAAAAAATTGTAGCAAGTTCACATAGAAATCAGATTTTGCCTTCAACGGATAAAACCAACAGAAACTAGAGAAGTCATCAATAAAAATAGCATAATAACGAAAACCATTTACAGAAGTAACGGGCGCTGGCCCTCACAAGTCACAATGGACCAAATCCAACACATGATCTGCACGTTTATCATATGGAGTGAAAGACAATCTTTTACTTTTCGCAAGTTGACAAGGAGAACAAAGTGATGGCTTAGGTAGTAAAGATTTAACATGTAAATGTGACGGAGCGCTGTCGTCACACACTTCGTACAAATAATATTTATAAACACCTCTTGCCCAACAAAGTAGTAGTCAGCGGCAAGTGGGATCGTACCCAAGAGACCTGGTGCAATCTGTTCTTCCGATGTTGCTCAATAAAAGGGTTTTGGTCACGAAGTATCTAAATAACCTATACTCAACAAGTAACAATATCAAATAACAAAAGAGTTTGGATTGGATTTCGAATCCATGATCCTAATTACTCTTTACTCGTTCATTGGTGCAAAGATATTCAATTAACTGATTTTATCACTTGGTTTAAGGCAAAGATTAGTTAACACCCTAAGGTCACGAAGTCACAATGCTAACACACTTAACCTATGTCTAATCAATTTTACAGATCTTGACCAGAAGGCAAGATCTCCTCTCTTGATCAGCAACGTCACGAAGACACTTCAGTAACGATGCTGCCCAACAGGCATTAAGAATAAACAGATCCAAGACAACCAAGAGGTAGGTCAATATCGACTGCTCTCCAACACCCTTTACCTTCTTGGGCACGAAAGACACTCTCGTGTTAATCCCATTTTCTGTTAATGACTTAATCTCAATATCTAGATGGTGATCAATCAACTTCAATATTAATTAAGTCTAGAATTAATCCTAAGTGTTTCGAGAACAAAATCAATTAACGAACTAACACAATTAGACCTCACAAGTTTGAACGAGTAATTTAGAATCACTTCATCTACATCCAACCCAAACGATAAACTTAGCTAGACATAATAGTAAATAAGAACTCAAAGAAAATAAAGAAAAACATACTTAGCATAAATCTGGAAACGGGTTGCTGCCCAAAAGCGTAGTCAGCAACTAGGGTCTTTGCTTCACGCCAACAACTAAACTTAAAGCAGTAAAATACGAAATAAAAGTAAATTGCCCGTAGGACTTGTTTCTTCCTCCCTTTCTCTCAACCCAGAATGCAGAACTAATAATAAAATCAACATGTAATACACAATGGAGTCGGCCATATATATAGGCGATGCAAATTAGGGTTTAGGGAAGTTTCCTTGTTGATGAAGGTCTCTTCCATGCATATCTCATCCGCCCTCTCTCTTCATGCATGCACGATACTTCTTTCCTTGCATGGTGGATATCTCCTTTGATTAGGCTCGGCTAGGATAAGGAAAGAAAGATCCAATCCTTATCCTCTTCCTTGAAGGAAAAGAATTCTGCTGCTACTGCTGGTCCGACTCGCATCTTGCCCTTCATCGTCTGCATCCTGAATTGCCTCCGGTCTTGACCAAGATCCTGGCTCCTCCGAGTACTCTATCTGTTGGCTTAAGGATATGGGGAGGTGCTTCCTGACTTGTAGATTGGATATTCTGATGTTGTCCAGCCACAAGCTTCCAGCCCTATGCCCATTCGCATCGTATCACCATCTCAACAACAGATTTTCCATCGGATTTGCCCAGCATCCACCTGTTCTTCTCTGCACATTACCTCCCGACTTGGGTGTCCTCCCAGATACATATTGACTCGATAAAGACTAAAAACACAAGGAAAATACAAGAAAAGATGGACACAAATATGGGTTCATCACACCCACACACTTGAATTACACTTGCCCTCAAGTGTATGGTTGCAACTTGCCCAAGACTTTAACACAGAAAAGACAAAATAGAAAACACAGACTCAAAAGATCAGCTCATCAACATGTCAGTCAAAAACAGGATTTGTAAACAGATATTGCCATCAAACAGGTCAAGATAGAGTTATTGGGCAACATAGATATCCTTACCAACACTCATCTCTCAAGTGTATAAGGTTAAGTGTATACGCTCGTGATCAATATCAACAAAGTTTCTCCATAGGCTCGCCTGCCCTCTACACCTCTACTTCTTTGAACAAAATCAAACTACTTATCCTTAGGTCTTTAGCGGGTTATAATGTGGCTTAAGGCAAAAAGGTAGGGAGATTTAGAAACTGGCTAAGTCAAGAACTAGGTTCTCGAGCAACAGACTGCCCTTGATTCCTTCTCATCTAGCACACTTATTCTTTTCTGGACTTATTTTTTTTCTTATTTATTATTATTATTATTATTATTATTATTATTATTATTATTATTATTATTATTATTTTATTATTATTATTATTATTATTATTATTATTATTATTATTATTATTATTATTATTATTATTTTTTAATGAACCCCAACACCTACAACATAGGTGATATTGCTCAGTATGTGCTACCCAACATTTCATTTCATCCCTCGTCTTCTAGACCTGAGTTCTTGACCAGGACGGCTTAAAATTCAGGCTTCTATAAGTGATTAGAAAGAATTAACATCAAGCTCAATGGGGCTAGTCAAAGGATAAATGTCAAGGTAGGGAATTTTTAGGCTATGGGCTTGTTTGAACAAAAAAAATTGCCTAATTCATCTAAGTAGTTCAACTAAGTTACATGAAGCTTTAATTAAGAGATGCAGGTAAGTTCTAGATCAACACATGTTAACTGATCATTATCACACAAGAAAGAATAATGTTGCATATGTATATAGCATTTTAAAAGCTCAAATCCTCACAGTTAATGCCCAATATCTCATTCCGTCCTACCTATTTACATACGGCATCATCCATAAACCTATTCTAACTTTCATGCTAACATGCTGATCAATAACACAAACACACTTTAAAAACACAAACTGACACCCCAACACCCACACACTTTGCCTTAGGCAAAGTGGGTAAAATGTTGGGCAACAAACAAATAAAAAACAAACTGACTCAACAAATACAACCGAGAAGGCAATAAGGTCTTCACCACAATTTGCTGGGCAATTTGTGGGTGAAGACAGTAAAATCGCCCTCTCGAACAACAAGACACTAAATAACACAATACAGGACTCAACAATAAAACACCAAAACAAAAAATAAAAACCTAAACTAACAAAAAAAAAAAGGAGGAACACAAATCAAAGAGAAGATTCAAGTGGATACCTGAATCCTTAGTGTGCAAAGAATGCTAGTTGGGCATCCCTGATCTCGGTCAACAACCTCTCCACATTGGCCAGTCTGGTCTCGATCCCGATGTTGGGCAGCACCGCTGCGCTGGTGCTTGCCTCCTCCTTCTTGCCCAAGGGTGGTAGCCTGGTGGATTTTGGTTTATCGTGCTCAACAAACACGTATCTGCCATTCCTTATCTCAATGTCGTTCATCTTTTTCAAAGCAGCTTCTCCCAGCTTGCTGACCACCATCACCGGCTTCCCTTTCAGCTCACTGTAGACCCCGACTCCATGCGCAAAGGCTGTCACAACATGGCCACAAGTGCATCCCAGAGATTTCTTCGCTAGAACCGTTTTGAGCTGCTCACCAAGGAACGCCGCAAAGTTGACCCTAGTCTTGGTGTGCATACACCACAGTAAATACCGCTCCTTGTTGCTCAAGCTGTTGCCACTATCGCTCTTTGCCATACAAGTTGTAGGCCAGGATGCAATGGCAAAGCCTGAGGGAGTGAGTCTTCAGCTCGGTTCCCTTGTTGTTGGCCCCATAGTATGGCGTTCCATTCCCGATCTCCTTCCACTGCTCCTCATAAGCCACATCTCCTGGGGGTGGCACCTTAGTCTTGGCCTCCATGAACTCCTTCTTGGCCAAGTCTCTCAAACTCACCATTCCCAGAATCTGATTAAGGGCACTAACTTGAAAATCATACTTCTCACCCAACAACGAGAAGAAAATCATGCTCACCCCATTCTCTGGATCACTCGTTATTGCCGCTGTGCTGTACACCTCCTTAACCTGCTCCTCATAGACCTCCACAGGCCACTCCAAAAACTTGCTCCAGCCTATTCCTTCAAATAGCTTCCTAACTTCCTGGGCAACACCCAGGTTTTCGTAGAGTTTGAAGTAGAGAACCCCGGGCGCAGTCACCTTCCACTCTCTTGGCTTCCTACACATCTTCACTGTAGGACCCCTCCTCTTCTTCCTGCTCTTTCCACTTGTTGGGGTAGACTGCTCATCATCCCCTTCCTCATCAACATCATCTCCTTCATCCTCTTGTTCACTGACAGCCGTTCCCTTCGAAATCGACGGCTGAAAAGACCCGGCGTCCGAAGCAGTAGACTGTGCTTCTTCGCCGGCATCCCCTCGCCACTGTGAGGGCGTTTCTTAGCCGCCTTGGCTTCCTTCTTCTTCGCCGGACTTTCCTCGGCCTTGGTCTTCGCCTCCACCAATGCCTCCGCTGCCAGCGTCAATAGCTTCGTTCACATCATCGTTGTCGCCTTCTCCCTCATCACCTTTCTCTTCTTCTTCATCCTCACCGTCGTGTTCCTCCTCCTCTACTTCTTCCTCTAACTCCTCTTGCTCGAAAACCTGCTTCGATTGCGTCTCCTCCTCCTGCTGCTTCTCCGCCTCTTCCATCAGGCTAGAGTTTTCGTCGCTCATCAGAAGCGTGGCGTCGACCGGCGGACTCTTGGGTACGGTGGTTCCGATTGAGATTTCTGGGTATTGGTCGACAGAAGGGTTGGCGGGTTCCATGGGTAGTTTCCTATTGGTGGTGATTTTGGGCTTTGTGGTGGTGGTAGTGGGGTGTTCGATGGTGAGGTCGATGTTGGTTCCGGCAGGGATCTTGTTGAGTTTGTTTTTGGGACGAGTAGACACCATTGTAGGAAATTTGGGAGTTTTGATGGAGAGAGAGAAGAGAGAAGATGAGAGGTTGCAGACTTGAATTTGAAATCGGGTAGTGGGGGTATAGACGTGGTAGGGTGGTTTTAAAGGGCGCGTAGTTTTCGAGGTACAGTAACCGCCTCAATCGTTGTTGACCAACAACTTAGCTCTTGCCCAAAATCCTTGCTCCACTCCCACAGCTCCTTCCCTTAGAGTGGATCCTGATCTACAACTTGCATCTTGCTCAACATCTCCTGCACACTTAAAAACATAAATACACTCCGGAACAAACTTCCCCTTATGGTTAGACTCGACCATAAAATGCTTTAAAATAAAATACTTAAAACATAAACTAGCTAAACTGCACTAATTTTTTTGGATTTTTCAGATTTTATGATTTTTTTTAGATTTTCATATTTGTGCGAAAATAAAATAAAAGAGAAAAGAAATAACGAGAAATTAAAAACTAACCAGGTTGCCTCCTGGACAGCGCCCTGTTTAAGGTCTTGGGCACGACACCCCCCTCTTTAGAAGTCAGAGGTCCTCCTTGACAAGAAACCCAGATGGTTCCCCCGCAATAAACTGTTCTTGCCCAAGATAGGCCTTCAAGCGCTGACCATTAACTTTAAAAATCTTTCTGTTCTTGGGATCCTTGATCTCAACAGCTCCATTTGGGAATTGAGCTTGTACTTCATAAGGTCCTGCCCACTTGGTCGAGAGCTTCCCTGAAGATAGCCTGAACCGAGTTTGATAGAGCAGCACTTGTTGTCCAAAATGGAACTCATTTTCTTTAATCAAGAGGTCGTGGGTCTTCTTCATCCTTTCTTTGTATAGACCGGCATTGTCGTAGGCTTGAAGTCGGATCTCGTCGAGTTCCTGGATCTCGAGCTTCCTTGATTCACCTGCTTCATTCCAGTTGAGGTTAAGTTGGGCAACAGCCCAATGCACACGATGTTCCAGCTCCACGGGCAAGTGACATCTCTTGCCATAGACCATGCGATAAGGGGACATGCCAAAAGGTGTTTTGAAAGCAGTCCTATACGCCCACAAGGCATCATCCAAGCGCATACTCCAATCCTTCCTTGTTGTGCCCACAGTCTTCCTCAAGATCGTCTTGATTATTCGATTGGACAACTCCGCTTGTCCATTGGCTTGTGGGTGGTAAGCTGCTGATACGCGATGAGTAACTCCATACTTCTTGAACAAGGCGGTCACCGTCGCGTTGCAAAAATGAGAACCTTGATCACTAATGATAGCTCGAGGTACACCAAACCTATTGAAAATTTGAGTTCTCAAAAAATGAGAAACCACATTTGAATCATCCTTGTATGAAGCACGAGCCTCTACCCACTTCGAGACATAATCCACTGCCAATATGATGTACTTGTTGCCTTTGGAACTCGGCAATGGTCCCATAAAATCCATCCCCCATATATCGAACACTTCCACGGGCAAGATCGGGATCATGGGCATCTCGTTCCTTCTTGTGATGTTGCCTTCCCTTTGGCACTTCTCGCATATCTTGACCCACTCGTAACAGTCTTTAAACAATGTTGGCCAATAAAAGCCACACTCCAAAATCTTCCTTGCAGTACGTTGGTGCCCAAAGTGTCCTCCACACTTCTTGTTGTGGCAATGCTCAAGAATGCTTCTTTGCTCTTTATCCTCGACACACCTCCTTATTATCTTATCCGTGCATTCCCTCCATAAATATAGTTCATCCCAAATGTAGAAACGACTCTCATGTTTAAGCTTGTTCCTCTGATAACGCCCAAGATATGAGGGAATTTCTCCAGTCACCAAGTAATTCACGATACCAGCATACCATGGTTCATCTTGGGCAAGACTCAGATGCTCGTCGGGAAAGGTCTCCTTGATCGGCACCCCATCGTCTGGCTAGAGGATTCGACTTAGGTGGTCGGCAACTTGATTCTGGGCACCACTCTTGTCCTTGATCTCTATGTCAAATTCCTCCAATAAAAGAATCCATCTACTCAATCTTGGCTTGGACTCCTTTTTGCTCAATAAGTACTTCAGTGCCGCGTGGTCCGTGTACACTATGGTCTTGCCTCCAAGAAAATAAGATCTAAACTTCTCAAAGGCAAAGACAATGGCCAACAACTCATTCTCCGTGGTGGCATAGTTACATTGGGTTGGGTTCAACGTCTTGGATGCGTAATAGATAACATAGCTCTCCTTCCCGCGCTTTTGCCCAAGAACTGCTTACGGCATAACCACTGGCATCACATATTAGCTCAAAAGGCATCCCCCACTCCGGAGGTTGGATGATGGGGGCAGTGATCAAGTTCTCCTTCAAGGCATGGAACGCCTTCTTACAATCCTCATCGAACTCCCATGGTACTTCATTTTGAAGTAATCTCGTCATTGGTTGGGCGATCTTGGCAAAATCTTTGACAAATCTTCTATAGAATCCAGCATGCCCAAGGAATCCTCTTAACTCCTTCACTGATCTTGGGTAGGGCAACTTGGCGATAATGTCGATCTTGGCCTTATCCACCTCAATGCCTTTTCCTGAGATGACATGCCCCAAAACGATTCCTTCTTTTACCATGAAATGGCTTTTCTCATAGTTCAACACAGAGCTCTTCTCAACACATCTCTTCAAGACTCGATCCAGGTTGTTGAGGCATGATTCGAAGGTTTTGCCGTAGACGGTAAAGTCGTCCATGAAGACTTCGATACACTCTTCAAGAAGGTCTGAAAAAATGTGCATCATACACCTTTTTAATGTCCCTGGAGCATTGCATAATCCGAACGGCATCCTCCTATATGCAAAAGTGCCAAACGGGCACGTGAATGTGGTCTTGCCTTGATCCTCGTCAGCAATCCAGATCTGCATGTAACCAGAATAACCGTCAAGAAAGCAGTAGCAGTCATTATCGGCTAACCTCTCAAGCATCTCGTCGATAAAGGGCAAAGGAAAATGATCCTTCTTTGTCTTTTGGTTGAGCTTTTGGTAATCTATACACACTCACCATCCGGTTTGTAATCTCGTGGCCGCCATCTAGTTCTTGTCGTTCTCAACAACTTGAATTCCTGACTTTTTGGGCACCACGTGCACAGGGCTCACCCACCGGCTGTCAGACACGGGGTAGATGATCCCTAAGTCGAGAAGCTTGAGTATCTCTTTCATTACCACTTCTTTCATGGCTGGATTCAATCTCCTTTGTGGATCTCGTACGGGGGCAACATCCTCCTCAAGCAAAATGTGATGAACACAGTCTAAAGGGTTAATGCCCTTTATGTCAGCCAACGTCCACCCTAATGCCTCCTTGTATTTGCTCAGCACCTCGCCAACTCTGACCTCCTCCATGCTTGATAACTCTGATGATATGATCACAGGCAAGGTCTCGTTCTTGCCAAGATATATGTACTTCAGGTGCTTGGGCAAAGGTTTCAACTCCAATGTAGGGGCTTTTTGTAAGGATGGCATCAACCTGTCATCCGGTTTCAACTCAGGGATGTTGAGTGGCTCGAACCCCTGAGGCTGCATGTTGCCTGGAATCCTTACATAACTGTATTCTTCCACATCTGCTGGTTCTTCGTTTTGGGCAAGATCCTCTTCATTTTGTAAGCTGGCATCCTCCTCAAGAACTGTTTGTTGCCAAAATTCCTCTACTAACTCTTCAGTCTCATCATGGGGTAACTCCTCAAGTTCTTCATCAAACTCATCAAGGGGTTCTTGGTCCTAAATTCTGATCCTCATCTTCATCCGTGAAGTAATCCCCGTTGGTGGAATCAAAACTATGTCCATAGACTGATTCTTCCCAAAAATCTTCCTCACTCTCGTACCCATCTCCTTCGTAGAATTGCATCAGAGCACCTTCTTCCTCATTATCTTCATGTTGATCAGGATCCTGGTCAAGATCCTGAGCTAGATTGAATTCCGCCTGGATTGCATCTTCATTGTCTTCTACGAAATAACTTAAGCTATTCAAAGTCTCCACTTGCTTTCCACATGCACTGAGGGTGTTGAGGTGTTCCAGGGCATCATATTGATTTTGCCTATAAGCGTCGAACTCTACTACTTCTCCTGCTACTTGGACTGTCAACTTCCCCGTATCGCAATCAATCTTGGTACATGCTGTTCTCAAGAATGGCCTCCCGAGCAAGATCACTGGATTCTTGATTGCTTTCTTTCCCATATCAAGAACATAGAAGTCGGCTGGGAACAGAAGATCTCCCACATTGACCAGCACATCCTCCAACACTCCATCCGGGTAAACTGTGGATAAATCTGCTAATTGGATGGCAACACGTGTAGGAGAAAGAGGTCCAAATCTCATCTCGTCGAACATGGCTCTTGGCATCACATTTATCGAAGCTCCAAGATCAAGCATCGCCTTGGGTATTGACGTAGTACCAATCGTGCATGGGATAGCGAACATGCCGGGTTCCCGCTTCGTGGTCGGGATCTGGGAATTCATTAGGGCTGACACATTCTCCACATGGAAACGAGCATTATCTGGGTACTTAGTCTTCTTTAAGCACATTTCTCGCAAAAATTTTGCACACTTTGGCATAGATTGTAATGCCATCAACAACGGTAGGTTGATCTCCACCTTCTTGAACACCTCCATCATGTCCTCCAACTCCCTCTGATCACGATCGCGGGCAAAATGTCTTGGATATGGGATCTTGGCCTTAGTAGTGCGAGGAACAGTCCTCTTGGCCAAAGCCTCTGCTTCTTTTTCAGCCTTCAAAGATTCCAGCATCACGTCATCTTTGTCAAATCCCAGCTTAGATCTCTCCATCTTCACGTAATCAAACAAGGCCTCATCCTCCTCATTATCAAAGACTGGGTTCTTGTTGGCCTTTATCTCTTCTTCACGCTTTGCCTTCAATTCCTAGTAGATGTCATTGATATCTCCTGAACTCATTTTGGTTTCCTCTACTCGAACTGGTTCCTTAGGTTGGGTCCTGGGCAACATCTCTGGCAAATTCTTCCCACTGCGCAATGTTACAGCATTGACTTGCTCCTTTTTGACCTCTACCTGGGCAGGAAGTCTTCTTGGCTTGTCTTCTACCAACCTTGACAAGGTTTGGTTGATATGAGTCAATTGAGCTTGAAGGTTGTTGGATTGTCCTCGACTTTCTAGTTGGAAGTTCTCGAAGTCTCTCCTCAGCCTTTGGTTCTCGTTGGTAAACCTATCAATGGTCTCCTTCATGAACTCCGTCTTTGCTGGTTCTCGATGTGGAGGTACATAATTATTTGGCTGTTGAGGTTGTTGTTGAGGTGGAGGCATGTATTGCTGCTGAACAGGCTGCTGCGGTTGTTGGTGGGCAGGAGGCATTTGATAGTGGTTGTTGCCATACCTCAGGTTCTTGTGCTGATTCTGCCTATAGCCGTAGTTGTTGCCATAGTTGTTGTTATTTCCATACTGGAACCTTTGTTGCCCACCGCCTTGCTGGTTCTGACCTATTGCCTTTACCTCTTCTCCTTCTTCCACGAATCAACTGGAGCATTCTGAGGTGACATGTGATGTTGCTTGGCATACTTCACATCTCTTCACAGCTCTTTGAACTTCCTTGCCATCTACCTTCTTCTTCAAATCCTCCATTTGGCCAGACATCTTGGTCATGAAGTCTTTCATGGTGCTGACCAAGTTGTCTTGGTTTCTTTTGCTGCCTTCATACCCCCCTCTTGGGATATCATCTTCATCTCGTGATTGTTCAGCCATGGCGGCTATTTTCTTGAACACTTCAGATGGTAGTTGATCGACTATGGCTCCTCCACATGCTGCAATTATATACTTCCTCTCTGATGCCCTTAATCCCTTCAAGAAATATTCGATCAAATCAATATCCTCAATCCGATGTTGAGGACATCTTGCCAACAACTTCTTGAATCTTTCATAATAGTAATATAATGACTCATTTTCCCCCATCTTGATCGATGAGATAGCATTCCTCCCACTTTGTATCCGACCAACGGGTATGTATTTGTCAAGAAAGGCCTGCTGCATCTTGTTCCATGTATCAATGCTTCCCTCTGGCAAGGTGTAAAGCCACTCACGTGCCCCGTCAAGAAGTGAGAATGGGAACGTGAGCAACCTTACGTAGTCAGGAAAGGTGTCTTGGGCAGCATCTTGGTTCCTCATAACTTCAGCATCGTTCCTAACAACTTGTCTATCCCCATTGTTCCTGGTAGTAGTGGCATTGTTCCTTACTGTGCTAATCGCCATTTCAAAGTTTTGAAGATGAGTTTGGGGGTCTTCTCCAGGATGGTCACTGAACTTGGGCAGTATGTGTATCAGCGAGTGCTTGAGCTCCCAATTGCCACTGATGGTGGGCAACTGGATACTTGATGGTTGGATTCCCTTGTTGTCAGGGAACATGATCTAACGGATGGTTCTCTCCGGTGTTCCTGCCATGATTGTTGATGTTTTTGCTTCTGAACTGGATGTTGACTTCTCACTGTCTGTACTGGCTGTTGAGCAAGATTCGACTTCTTGCTCAGTATCCTGCTCGTCTGTCAAGCTCTGCGACTCTGAAGGTTCGTTGACGCCTTCCTCCAGATCTTTCTTCTTCTTGCATTGTTCTGCTCGATTTCTCCTTGCTATCACCTCCGGGCAAGTTCCTGGATCTTGTGGATCTCCGTCACTGCGTAGATGTGGCTTGGGCATAAACCGTGCTCAACTCAAGCTAGAAAAGCAAACTAGCTTAAAACCAAGTCCCCGGCAATGGCGCCAATTTGACGGAGCGCTGTCGTCACACACTTCGTACAAATAATATTTATAAACACCTTTTGCCCAACAAGGTAGTAGTCAGCTGTAAGTGGGATCGTACCCAAGGGACCTGGTGCAATCTGTTCTTCCGATGTTGCTCAACAAAAGGGTTTTGGTCACGAAGTATCTAAATAACCTGTACTCAACAAGTAACAATATCAAATAACAAAAGAGTTTGGATTGGATTTCGAATCCATGATCCTAATTACTCTTTACTCGTTCATTGGTGCAAAGATATTCAATTAACTGCTTTTATCACTTGGTTTAAGGCAAAGATTAGTTAACACCCTAAGGTCACGAAGTCACAATGCTAACACACTTAACCTATGTCTAATCAGTTTTACAGATCTTGACCAGAAGGCAAGATCTCCTCTCTTGATCAGCAACGTCACGAAGACACTTCAGTAACGATGCTGCCCAACATGCATTAAGAATAAACAGACCCAAGACAGCCAAGAGGTAGGTCAATATCGACTGCTCTCCAACACCCTTTACCTTCTTGGACACGAAAGACACTCTCGTGTTAATCCCATTTTCTGTTAATGACTTAATCTCAATATCTAGATGGTGATCAATCAACTTCAATATCAATTAAGTCTAGAATTAATCCTAAGTGTTTCGGGAACAAAATCAATTAACGAACTAACACAATTAGACCTCACAAGTTTGAACGAGTAATTTAAAATCACTTCATCTACATCCAACCCAAACGATAAACTTAGCTAGACATAATAGTAAATAATAACTCAAAGAAAATAAAGAAAAACATACTTAGCATAAATCTGGAAACGGGTTGCTGCCCAAAAGCGTAGTCAGCAACTAGGGTCTTTGCTTCACGCCAACAACTAAACTTAAAGCAGTAAAATACGAAATAAAAGTAAATTGCCCGTAGGACTTGTTTCTTCCTCCCTTTCTCTCAACCCAGAATGCAGAACTAATAATAAAATCAACATGTAATACACAATGGAGTCGGCCATATATATAGGCGATGGAAATTAGGGTTTAGGGAAGTTTCCTTGTTGATGAAGGTCTCTTCCATGCATATCTCATCCGCCCTCTCTCTTCATGCATGCACGATACTTCTTTCCTTGCATGGTGGATATCTCCTTTGATTAGGCTCGGCTAGGATAAGGAAAGAAAGATCCAATCCTTATCATCTTCCTTGAAGGAAAAGAATTCTGCTGCTACCGCTGGTCCGACTCGCATCCTGCCCTTCATCGTCTGCATCCTGAATTGCCTCCAGTCTTGACCAAGATCCTGGCTCATCCGAGTACTCTATCTGTTGGCTTAAGGATATGGGGAGGTGCTTTCTGACTTGTAGATTGGATATTCTGATGTTGCCCAGCTACAAGCTTCCAGCCCTATGCCCATTCGCATCGTATCACCATCTCAACAACAGATTTTCCATCGGATTTGCCCAGCATCCACCTGTTCTTCTCTGCACATTACCTCCCGACTTGCGTGTCCTCCCAGACATATATTGACTCGATAAAGACTAAAAACACAAGGAAAACACAACAAAAGATGGACACAAATATGGGTTCATCAAAATGGCCTAATTTGTTTAATCGAAAAATAATATCAAAATTAACATGACCAAGACAGGTATGCCGTAGTTCAAAAGAGGCACGCATGCCTTTATTCCTCAAAGCTGCAACGAAAGTGGTGTGACCACGATCCAAAACATAATGACCATTCTCAAGTCGACCTTTGGCTACGAGGCCCTTGCTGATTCGATTTTGAATAACAAATAAGTGATCAGTAAACAAAACATCCACATGAAAGTCAGAGGTGAGCTTACTAATAGATAATAAATTTTTGGTAATATGTGGAACCACTAAAACATCCAACAATTTAGATGATAGATGAAGATGTCCAGTATGAGAAATAGAGAGACGAGCAACATTACCCACAACAACGCTATTATTACCAGAATAAGTCTTAGTATCGGTGAGGGAGGCAGATGATGAAGTCATGTGTGCATCTGTGTCTAGATACCAATCAGATGTGGAAGCTGAAGAAATGGAGCTGCCGGCCTGAAATGCCTCTGCTACATTTGCTGAATCAGATGGTTTATTGGCATAGCGCTGAGAGCAGACGTCTGCATAGTGGCCCTCGACACGACAAATTTGGCAACATGGGGGGCGTCGCTGACCACCACGGCCCTTGCCTTGCTGGTGGTAGCCACGAAGTTGAGTACAGCGGTGGGTGTTGAATTTGGACGAGGCTGAGGACTGCTCACGACCACGCTAAAAGAATGAAGAACCATCTTTATTGTTGGGGCGAGATTGAGAAACAAAGGCGGCATTGGAGACATCGTTAGACTCCAAGGACTCCTGAAATAGAGCAAAACTCTCTGCCTTAGAGAGAAGATCACGAAAAGTGGGAAGGGGTGTGAGTGCCATTTGAGCTGCCGAAAAACTAGAGAATGAGGAACCGAGGCCACGAAGAAACAATTGAGATTTGTCTGTGTCATCAACTGGGCGTCCAATTGCTGCCAATTGATCACAAAGAGATTTGAATTGACGCCCATATTCAGAGACGGAGCGTGATCTTTTTTTCATTAGTTAGAGATCGTCTTTCAAGCGTAATTCGCGAGACTTGGAACTATGACTGAAGGCTGATTCAAGGGCAAGCCAGACCCTACGAGATGAAGTGCAACCGACAACCTCGACCATTGATTCTTCAGTGAGAGAGGAAAGAAGAAGGCTGAGAAGATGTTGATCCTGAATTCGCCAACTTTCATAATCAGGATTTGGGATTGTTTTGTCGGTTGAATCAATGATGGTGGTGGTGTTAGGAGCTGGTTTCGACCCATCCACAAAACCAAGTAAATTTTGACAAGCGAGAATAGAAGTAAGTTGATTTTTCCACAGAAGATAGTTTGTAGACGTGAGCTTGATTGTAACCATGTGAATAAGGGTAGCAAAGGGAAGGGCATCAGTTGTGGCAGCCATGGAAGGTGACGACAGAGGAATAAAGTGAGAAATAATTTTATTCGGGTTTACGTGAGTTTGGCTGATACCATGTAGAAATGTAGGCCGTGCCTTCTCCTTTCTTATTTCAAAAAATATATAGGTACAAATATGAGTGTTGTACAAGGATATATATCCTACAAATAAGGAAACAATTGACAACATTATCTATGTATCAATATCCCTAATAAATTCCATCATCAAATCATCTCAAATCCCCAAAACTAACAAAGGAAATTAACTAGACATAAATGTAAATAAAGCAAAACAAAGGAGAATTAATTGCATAATTGAAACACTAAGAACCCAATGGAGAACTCTTCAATTAATCTTCAAATCCAACCTTGTCCCAACTAACACAATGATTATGAAATGGATTAAACCCTAAAAGGAAACTTTGGAAAAGGGAAAACTAAGCTAATGGGTGGTGATACACATTTTGGGGCTGAGCTCCTCTATATATTAAGGGTGGAAAAAGTGCTAGAGAATGATAAAATTGTGAAACGGGCAATTGTCAACTCTTGGGCGAAAAAGGCGGAATTGACGGTCTGAATTGCCGAACCGGCATCCTGGCCGACCGAATCGGTGGTCTGGGCCTCAGGTTCCAGTTCGGTCGCCGATTTGGAATAAGGCGTGAAGTTCAATACAGGAATTTTTGGCGGGTTGACCGGCGGTTCACCCCTGAACCGCCGGTTTTTCCGACTGGACCGCCGATTTTCTCTTTTGAGGCGTCGGTTCTTCATTTGTGCTCCTTTTTGCCCGGTTTTCACTTTTTTGTCCCGATTCTTCGACTCCGCTCCTCTATGATCCTTTTATTTTATCTTAGCATCCCTTGATAGACCTGCACACATGCACAAACTCCACCAAACGTGAAACCAAATCAAAGTAATGAAATCAATCCAAAACTCGGCACATTTAGAGGATAAAGTATTGCACAAAATGGTAGAAAACGCGTTTAGTTGCTACGAAAATAGATGTTTATCACTCCCCCAAACTTAGGCATTGTTCACCCCGAACAATATCTTCAAATAAAGAACATAAACATCCAATAGAGTAGCAATTTTTGATCCTAAATGCCTCAGTTTACACAAACCATTTTGAAAGCCAAAACCACGCATAACTAACATAATTCCACACAAATAAAAAACATGTCAACCTCAACACTTCAACAATTGAAACTCACAAGGAAATGTATCTCTCAACCCTCAAATGAATGGTTATGCACTCATCGAATTCACACAATGCAATCTACTCACCATATGCTTGCAAATCGTCTAACATCTTCATTACAAAACAAGTCATGCAAGAACAAGGATCACAAAGGACTTTCTTTGGGTTGTAATGTAGGTACATTGGTTTAGGAGGGGAAATTTGGCTAAGTGACTAATCAAATTCATTCACCAACCTTATATCTACTTCAAAACAAGTATGATTTCAAGTCATCTTCCTTCCTCACCAAGCACTACTCATTTTTGGACTCAATCACGTGTTAATTCCCTTATGCTCTCATCTTTCTTCTTTTTCTCATTTCATTCTCTCAAATTCAAAAGAAAGTGATCTTAACAACAACAACAACCTCATTTTTCTTCAACTTCCCACTTTCTTTCTCTTTTTCATTCAGTCATTTTTTTTCTATTTTTCTTTGAGCTTATGGGAATTTTTTTTCATTCTTTTCACAATAATGAGTCCAAAACTATAACCCAATTCATGATTACATTTCATTCATTTTTCAACCCACCCCGGGATACCCTTACACAACCAACACCTCATTTTCTCTGGTTTAACAAATAAAGGCCATTCAAGCTCAAAAAGGGTTAACAATAGAAATTATAAAGCACAAGGTAGTGTTTAGGATTTTAGGTGGCTAACAACGATGGCCTAAGCTCATTTCCAAGTTCTTGCACAACTAAGCAATTCTCAATATAGAACCAAAGCAAGTTCTAGGAGTAGAAATGCATGCATGACCAATCTCACAAGAACAAAATGCCCAATAAAGCAATATAAGGCTCAAATCTCACGGGTTCAATCAAAAGTCAAGAGTCGAGGCCAACACACACTCAATCCATGCAAAACCAATCAAGAAATGCTCAATTCCAACCACATTTAAAAAAAACACACCATTATCCTCATCAGCATTTCACCAAAGTCACCTTGAGCCACAAACACAAATCATAGCAACTAAACTCAAATTTTTTCTCAAAAAATTCCAAAACAACCAACTAAACTAAGCAAACAAACCAACAACTACTTAAAGCAACAAACATAAAGTAATCAACCAAACAAACTCAAGCAAACCAACACACACATATTTACAAGTATTTGTATCCATCTCCCCTCTCCCCCAAACTTATTCAAAAACCGAAGGAAAACAAATAAGTTTGGAGGGAAGAAAAGAATACAAATACAATGATACCTCATCTTCATTGGGGAGGCAGAGGCGGGGGCCAATTATGGCCTTCATTGAGCTGGTGGGCTTGGAAACTTCGAACGAGCTCCATCATCTCCTGGTGATTGACTTGGTCCTCTTGATGATATCAATCTTGGCACGTATAAAGATCCTGTTAGAATGCGTCTTGCCTATCGAACCAAGTTTGTTGGAAAGTAGCTTGGCGAGTATACAAATCCTGCTGAAAGCTTTCCTGTCGAGCGTACAAGTCATTTCATTCATCATATCTTTGATACATCTCGGACTGGAAGCACTGTTGGTTGCTGATTTGTTGTTGCTGGATCTCGTTCATTTCCTACTGGCGGAGGCGAATAGCTTGAATGTCAGCTCCACTCTCTCCCCCATGCTAGCAAATTCTTCACCATAAAAATAACCGGACCCCGACGGTCCTCCATACATGTGAGAAAGTCCCGACGACCCTCCAAAACCTTGGTACCCTTGGTACTTCCCAAATGAAGCTTGGTCTCTATCAAAGGCTTGTTGCCTTCGACCTCTCCCCGTGTGTCCTTCTCTTTTCGCATGGCCTTCTTCTCCCTCTTCCTCATTGTTCGTGTCACCATCACCGGTATTGTCATCACCCTCTTTTTCCTTCCCTCTATCACTACCACTTGCATCCATCTTAACCCGAGAGTTCCCGGCCGCTAGTATGGCCGTCTCGTGAAATGGCGTATCCATTTTCCAATTTATTTTATTTAGCAATGTAGTCACCCTTGTAAGTGTAGGATCGGGCAAAGGAAAGATCTCCACCACTTCTTTTTCTCCCGGCTTTGGTTTCTTCTCCTTGTATTGCCGAAATAGGTAAGGATGTGATGCCGAGACAAGAACCCTCATATTCTTCCACGTCACCGCATCGATAATAAGAGAATCTGAAAGCATCATCCGTGTGTGGAATTGAGGATACAACGCCATGGCAATAGGGATGATGAGGCCACCACCACAAAGAACGCCCTTGGATTGATGCTTTTGGGCATGTAGTTGGCGAAAAAGGAATTGACCTAAGTTAAGGGGCGTATGTGTGAGCATTGCCCATATAACTTGAAGCTCGGCACTCCAACATGAACTATTCTCCCCCTGTTGGAAAATAGTGTGAGCAAGGATCCTTTGGATCACTCGGGAGATGGGGTTGCGGAGAAGTGTGGCCTTGGATCTCCCTGATTCATAGGTCTTCATGGAAAAGGTCATCGCTTTCCATAGCTACCTCGGCTTAAACTCCCGTGACTTTTGACATTGTCCCCCATTCGGACAATTGAAGATCGCATTAATTTGCTCCATTGACATCGTATGAGTGCGATCCCCCAATTGAAAGTATACCGTTTGGGGAAGCTTGGTTTAATGGATGGGGATTTTCAAAATGGAAAGCAACTCCAATGTGGCCTTTGGACATGTAGGCCACATTTCAGTCAAGATCGATCCCCAACCAATTCGGTCAAAAAGCTCCTTAACATTGTCCTAAAGCCCAAGATCCTCAAGAGTTTGTTGATCCGGGTATTTGCATGAACCGAACCCCCTTTTTGCAAGCTTTACAAAGAGCTCATTGTGATCTTCTAGGTGGAGCACCATACCAAACACCGAGGGTTTATATGGACCACTATTCTCTTATTGACGCCTAGCAACCGGATCCGAAGGTATATGCTTTAAATACTCGGCTTGGCGTTTTCCTTGGCGGGAAGTAGATGCCCTTAGTTTCTCCTTTGGAGGTGGCTCCTCAATGCGTGGGCGTTTGTCCTTGCTTTTTCCCATTTTACCTACTCTACACAACATAGATTAGTCTCCCAACATCAAAACAACATCAAGGCAAGCTCCAAGCATTGAACGCACAATAACAATCCTTCCAATATTGATCCACACTTAAGATAAAACAAGCTAAGCACATACCAACATAGTAAGCTCAAAACTAACTACAAGTCCAAAACGTAAACAAATAAGCACAAATTCAACATCACCAATCCCCCTAATACATAACCATAACCATTTAATCCATAAGCCCCAAATATATTGTTAGAAATCACTTAAGGGAACCACTATTTCAACACAATCAATAAAATGACCCTAAGCAATCAACTAACATGCTTAATTCAACATCAATTCACAATGTAGCATGATTAAATAGACAATTAAACATAAAAACCCCTAAAATTTCGAATTTAATGCCCTAGAAAATTACCCAAATATAAAAAATGAAATTAACACAAATTTTAGGAATTTCAATTTTTTTATGCAACAAACATATCAATATGGGTGGATTTTACCTTTTGTTCCACTTCCAGTTCCTATGTTAATAGGAGTGGGACTTCTTCTTTATCCGACAGCAACAAAAAATCTTCGTCGTATATGGGCCTTTCCAAATATTTTATTGTTAAGTATAGTCGTGGTTTTTTCAACTAATCTATCTATTCAGCAAATAAATAGCAGTTCTATCCACCAATATATATGGTCTTGGATACTCGATAATGATTTTTCTTTAGAATTAGGTTGCCTGGTCGATCCACTTACTTCTATTATGTCAATGTTAATTACTACTGTTGGAATCACGGTTCTTATTTATAGTGATAATTATATGGCTCACGATCAAGGATACTTGAGGTTTTTTGCTTATATGAGTTTTTTCAGTACTTCCATGTTGGGATTAGTTACTAGTTCAAATTTGATACAAATTTATTTTTTTTGGGAAATCGTCTGCAGGTACATAAACTGCTTGAATAGAAGTTATGGACCCTTCTTTGGTAGAAGTAACTACAAAACTAAGCATAATAAAACATACAAAACAAAAAACCAAGGAGAAAATTACCTTAAATTCGAAGAAAACAAAGAACAAAAGAGCAAAAACTTCAAACTTGAGATGGGGAGATTGGATGGATGAAACTTGAATTTTTTTGGATGGAAATGTAGGTTAAGTGATGGGTAGGAGATGTGTGGAAGGATTTGAGGAGATGTGGAAAAATAAGGGTGGAATTTGGAGTGGGAGGAAGAAGATGTGCGTGTGTATTGGGAGGGAGAAGAAAGAAATAAAAGAAAAGAGAAGAAAGAAAGAAGAAAAAGGAGAAGACTCAGACGAACCGGCGGTCTAGCGGGAAGAATCGGCGCCTTGGCTGCCGAAATCGGCGGTCCAGGCTTAAAGCGCTGGTTCACCCGCGGATTCCGGTTTTTAACTTGGAAACAAATACAGGTTTTTTCAGCGGGTGCTTCAGTGGGCTGGACCCAAAATCGGCAGTCCAGCTCCAAACCGCCGATTCGGACCGCCGGTTTGGGTTTTAAACATTTATTTTTGGAGAAAAACAAAAAAAACGAAATGGAAACCAAAGTAACACTAAAAACACAAAACGGGACGAGCATGCCAACATATTTACCAACCAAATGACCACAACCAAATGAAATGAACGACGAAACGATAAACGAAACGACAAGCTCAACCAACAAACCACATCCAAAACAACAATGAATTCAAAACAACTAAACCAAAGCAAACACACATCCAAAACTACCACAAAACACACCACCAACAAGATCAACAAAAGCTAAAAACAGAATAAAACAAAATATAAAACGAAAGCAAGTAAATGTGTTGGGGTGCCTCCCAAAAAGCGCTTTGTTTAACGTCTAAAGCTAGACGATACCTCACTCTTCAAAGATCATTGAGAAGCGTGACCGTCACATTCCGATCCGGCTCACAATTGATGTAATGCTTGAGACGATGTCCATTTACCACAAAAGTCTCTCTATTGGATTTGAAAAGCTCATAAGTCCCCTTGCCATTGCACTTATACACAACATACGGACCCATACATCTAGACTTCAACTTGCCCGAAAATAGACGAAGATAAGAATTGTAAAGAAGTACCTCATCTCCGGGAGCAAAATCTTTAGAAGGAATGGCTCGATCATGGAACTTCTTTGCCCTTTCTTTGTAAATCCGAGAACTTTCAAAAGCTTCGTTCCTCCACTTATCAAGCTCAAGTAACTTCTCAAACCTTGTATAACCGGCTTCCTTAAACTCAAGATTGATCTGCCTTGTGACCCAATACGCCTTATGACCCAATACGTCTTATGCTCAAGCTCAACGGGTAAATGACACGACTTCCCAAAAATAAGTTGAAACGGGGACATACCAATTGGAGTTTTATATGCGGTACGATAGGCCCAAAGTGCATTGAGTGATTAGCCCAATCCTTCCTATGCGCCACCGACTTCTCAAGAATTTGTTTGATCTCCTGATTCGCAAGCTCCACTTGGTCATTCCCTTGAGAATGATAAGGAGTGGCGATCTTGTGCTTTACCCCATATCGAGAAAGTAGACTCCCCAACCACTTGTTATTGAAGTGTGATCCCCCATCACTAATCAAAGCCCTTGGAGTCCCAAAACGAGTAAGAATATTCTTTTGCAAGAATTTGAGGACCACTTTTGAATCATTTTTCACCGTGGGAATCGCCTCCACCCATCGAGATACATATTCCACCGCAAGAAGAATGTAAGTATAACCTTGGGATTTGGGAAGGGTCCCATGAAGTCAATTCCCCACACATCGAACAACTCGACTTCCACCATGATATTTTGCAGCATCTCGTCTCTCTTTGAGATGTTTCCCATTCTTTTGCATCTATCACAAGACTTGACAAAAGCAATGCAATCCTTGAAGATGGTTGGCCAATAAAAACTAGAATGGAATACCTTGATAGCGGTCCGATGGCCACCGAAATGACCTCCACTTGGGGAGCTATGACATTCCTCCATGATTCTCACCAAATCAGTTTGCTTTACACATTTCCAGATAATGCCTGGCGCATCGACAATATAGATTAGGGTCCTCCCATCGTGTAAGAACTTTTTCCTTTGATAATGAGTGAGTTAGATCACCCGGCGGTTTACCAATGACTAGATAGTTAACAATATCAGCAAATCAAGGTGTATAATCCACTAACTTCAAAACTTGTTTATCGAAAAAGCACCCATTAATACGTACTCGATAGTCTTCTCCTTCGACCGGGTGCTCAAGACGGGATAGGTGATCGGCGACGACATTTTCACATCTCTTTCTATCTCGGATTTTCATGTCGAATTCTTGGAGCAATAATATCCAACGAATCAAACGGGGCTTTGCATCCTTCTTGGCAAAAAGGTAACGAATTGCAGCGTGGTCCGTATAGACAATAGAATGTGTCCCCACTAAGTATGGACGGAACTTATCGAAGGCATACACCATGGCAAGTAATTCTTTTTCTGTAGTGGTACAGTTTAATTAAGTCGAATCCAATGTCTTGCTAGCATAATAGATAACTCGAAACAACTTATCTCATTTTTGCCCCAACACGGCCTCAACGGCCCAATCGCTAGCATCGCTCATCAATACAAATGGCTCCGTCTAATCCGAAGTAATCAACACGGGAGTAGACAAGAGTACTTTCTTCAACTTCTCAAACGAATCAAGGCAAGCACTAAAAAACTCAAACCTTGCATCCTTCTCCAATAATGAGCAAAGAGGCTTAGAAATTTTTGAAAAGTCTTTAATAAACCGTCTATAGAACCCCGCATGCCCAAGATAACTTCGAATAGATTTCACATTTTTCGGTGGGAGTAGCTTTTCAATTGCCACTATTTTGGCTCTATCAACCTCTAACCCATCTCTAGACACCTTATTCCCCAAGACAATGCCCTCTCTCACCATAAAATGACATTTCTCCCAATTGAGACATAAAAAAGTTTCTTCATATCTTTGCAAAACTTGAGAAAGATTCTCCAAGCAATTATCAAAGGAAGAACCAAAGACCGAAAAATCGTCCATGAATACCTCCATAATCTTTTCGATGAGTCCATGAAAAATTGCCATCATGCATCGTTGGAAAGTGGCGGGAGCGTTGCAAAGACCAAAAGACATCCGTCGGCAAGTAAAAATACTATAAGGGCAAGTGAAGGCGGTCTTGTGTTGGTCCTCCGGAGCAATGGCGATTTGTTTGTAACCGAAATATCCATCCAAGAAGCAATAATACTCATAGTCGGCTAGCCGATCAAGCATTTGATCAATGAAAGGAAGAGGAAAGTGATCATTTCTTGTAGCCGCATTCATTGCTCTATAGTCAATGCACACTCTCCAACCCGTTTGCAACCGAGTGGCTATTTGTTCTCCATTCTTGTCTTCTACGACGGTTATACCTCCTTTCTTGGCAACCACTTGAGTTGGGTAACCCACTCACTATCGGAGATGGCATAGATAATTCCGGCATCAAATAACTTCAATACATCTTTCCTCATAACCTCTTGCATCACTGGATTCAAACGTCATTGAGGTTGGACCTTCGGCTTTGCATCATCATCCAATAAGATCTGGTGCATGCATATAGAAGGGCTAATTCCCTTAAATCAGCAATAGACCATCCAATGGAAGACTTATACTTCCTCAATACCCTCAACAACTTATCCAACTCCTTGTCATTTAGAAATGAAGACACAATAACCAGAAAAGTTTCATCCTTACCCAAAAAGGCATACTTGAGGTGGTCGGGCAAGGGCTTCAATTCCAAAGTCGGTGGAGAGTTCGACTTTGGTACTCCTTTCGGCACTCCTCCTTCAATAGGTGTATAGAGATCTAAATATCCCAAATCCTCCAATGGAATGCTTTGGTTTGCATCCATGTAAGCAATAGACTCCAATAACTTATCACACACCTCATCCAATTCCGAATAAGAATGAATAGACTCCACAATACAATGCTCCAAAGAATCTTGAGAATAAGATGAATAAGAACCAATGAAAATTACACTCTTCAAGCTCCAATTCTTCTGGCTTCTTCATGGCTTCATAGATTGAGATAGTCATCTTCTCATCATTGTAACGGAAGGTCAACTCACCATCTTGAACATCAATCAATGCCCTTCCGGTTGCCAAGAATGGTCGGCCAAGAATAAGTGGAGTATTATCATCTTTGGGCATGTTAAGTACCACAAAATCTGCAGGAAATATAAACTCCTCCACCTTAATTAGCACGTCTTCCACGATTCCTCTAGGATAAGAGATAGACGATCGACCATTTGCAAGGCAATAGAAGTAGGCTTTAATTCTCCAATCTCCAACCTTTTGAATATCGAAAGAGGCATGAGATTAATACTAGCACCCAAATCACACAAGACTCTCCCAAAAGTTTGGCCTCCAATAACGCAAGCAATCACAAAACTCCCAGGGACCTTTTGCTTTAAAGATAACTTCCGTTGTAAAACGGCACTACACTCCTCCGACAAGTTGATTGTTTCAAATTTACCAAGCTTTCTCTTCCTTGACACGGCTTCTGATGGTCCCGATACGAGTTCTGGTGTATGGGGGGGAGGGGAAATACACCAGAAAAGGCTTTTATAACTGAGTAAGAAACACTCAGCTGGAAGTGAAGTGCTGTGCGGAATGTGGTGGAAATTAACTCGTATAAAATCAACTCACGCTTAAGTGCAAGGTTGGTCAATAACCAAGACAGTTGATATGGAAGAATGCAGTTTGTATGCAGGTTAGTTAGTCAGTTGAATATGCAATAAGTAACTGAAAAATAAACACAACACACAAGAATTTACGTGGTTCGGAGATAACTCTTATGTCCACGGGGAGTTGTGAGTCTACACAACTCAGTCCAAGTTCTTCTGGACAAACCACAAAGCTTACGCGGGCTTTGCAACCGTTGAGATAAGTTTACGGGTACTTATCAACCTTACAGATTAGTTTACGGGTACTAATCAACCTATCTACTCAATTCCGGGAAGAGTAGGGTCCTAATAATCCTTTTGAGAGGATGTGAGAAAGGGTGGGGTTCCAACTAATAGCTCGAACAAGAAGTGAGCTATGATCTAACACTCTACGAACTCTCAACTAGTGATGTTCTCAAGGTTGGATCAAAAACAAACAAAGATAGAATCTAATACTCTAGAACTCTCAACTAATGATGTTCTTAGAGTTTGAATGCAGTTTAGCTCTTATTCATTATGAATTCTCAGCTGGTGATGTTCGCTTGTCTATCTCTTTGCTCTTGTCTGTCTTATATCTTGATGAATGAATGAAGGCCTCTATTTATAGGCGGAGAGAATCAACTAGCTGTTGGAGGAGCTGTTGATCTCTGTTCTTTGAAAGCGATGGCTTGTCTCTCATATCTGCAGACTTTCCGGATTTGGCAACTGCGTGCTTCTGCTTTCCATCTGAGACAGCCTTGTGTTGGGCCAAATGAGGTAATGACAGAGAGTCAAACCTTCACGTGACTTCCTTATTTGAATTTCAAATCTCAACATTAGTCTTTCAACAATGGATGGTCGGTTGAGAGTTTCGATCTTCATCTGACTTGTTCTTCAGCTGATGTTCTATCTGAGTGCTAACAGTTGAACTCTCAGCTGACTTGAACTTCATGCTGTTGATCATTTTGGTTCGAGTCCTACAACTGATGTTCTGAATCTGAACGCTCAGTTGTCTCTTGTATCTGATTAGTTGGCTTCGAACGCTCAGTTGTCTTTCTTACAACTGATGTTCTCTTGCATCTTCCTTAGTTGACTTTGGCATCTTCCCGCTTTTTAATTCTCATCTGATGAACGCTCAGTTGTCTTCCTTACAACTGATGTTCTATCTTTTGAACGCTCAGTTGTCTCTCTTACAACTGATGTTCTATCTGAGTGAAGCCTTGTTGCCATCTTCAGCTGGAGTCCTGTAAAGATAAAATCTTAACAATGCTCAAACAACGAGCCTAACTACTAACATTAGGATCTGGCAACATCTACTCGGTTGGGGTCAGTTGGTTTTGGAATCAATCAAAACTTTAATAAATTTCCCAACAGCTTCTTTCAAGAACTTAGCATAGCCAGACATGTCTCTCAAAGCATCAAGCAAAGGTATATTAATTTCAACCTTTTAAAACATTTCAATGAACTTGGCAAGCTTTTCATCACTTCTTGCATTGGCAAACATTTGAGGGTAAGGAGCTTTGGCAACCACATATTTACTTGGCAAAGAAGAAGAAAGAATGGAAGGAGTAGCTTTGGAAGGTACCTCCTTTGGAACTTGAGGCTTCTCCACTTGAGGAACAGACTCCTCTATTTCCAACTCTTTATTAACCACTTCATCTTGATCTTCCAACTCCGAATGGTTCTTATAAGTAGTTTCACTCCTTAAATGAATGGCATTGCATTGATTCTTCGGATTAATCTCCGTGTTGCTTGGAAATTACCCCGGCTTATATTGAGAAGCCGCTTGATTAGCCATTTGGCTCATTTACCCTTCCAACATCTTGATTTGCTTAGACATAGCCAAGACGGTTCTTTCCAAACTTGTAACCTTTTGCCCCGTTGCACCCATGAAAGCATTTTGGTTTTGGAAAAGTTGTTGCATCATTTCTTCCATGGTCGTCATCAGCTTCTTTGGCTCCTTGATCATCCCTTGAGACACTGTAAATCTGGGTGACGGATGGATAACATTGTTCGGGTTAGAGTACGACAAATTTGGATTTCTATAATTAGGATTATAGCTTGATTCCCCGGAGGATAACTCAAACATTTGTAATTGCTATACCCCCTTTGATTGACATAATTAGCATCCTGAAATTGTGAATACTCTTCACCTCCTTGTTGAATCGGTTGAGACACCATCTTCACATCCATCTTCCCCTTCCTTTTCGGCCTCATAGTCTCTCTTGAGCATAGTGAATTGCTCAAGAAGATCATCATACTTCTCATCGGAAATGGAAGCAACTCTCTTTGAAGAACTCCTCTCTTGAGGCCAATGGCAACTATTGGCTGCCATTTTTCTCCAAAATCCGAACCGCTTCTTCATAAGGTCGGTTGGTCAAACCACCACCGGCGGTGGCATTCACGACCTCCCGTGTATGATTAGTAAGCCATCGATAAAAGTTCAAGATTTGTTGCTCCTTTGAAAACCCATGTTGAGGACATCGCCTCAACATATCCTTGTATCTCTCCCAAGCTTCATAGATTGATTCATCCTCCAATTGAGAGAAATGAGAGATGTCCGAAATAAGCTTTTGAGCACGTGAGGGAGGAAAGTACTTGGCTAAGAAAAGTCGGCACAATTGTTCCCAAGCGGTGATCTCCAAACAGTCGAGGGTCTTGTACCAAGCTTTGGCCTTGTCCCTTAACGAAAATCCGAAAAGCCTCAATCGAATGACGTCATTTGAGACCCCTTGGATCTTGATGGTTTCACAAATGTCCAAAAAAGCACTCAAATAAGCATTTGCATCTTCATTGAACCCTCCTCCAAATGACTCCGCTTGAAGCATATTAATCAACCCCGGTTTTAGCTCAAAGTTGTTGGCATTGCACCGATTGCTCCAACCTCCATCTTGAAACATATTAACTTGAGGCTCAAACATTTGGTTGATTGGAGGCGGTGGTGCTCTATCCCTTTGAGCTTGTTTTTCATTTGACGTCGGAGTTCTTGCATTTGACGCTCCAAGTCGGCCATATTAATAGGCCTTTGGTTCTCCATTGCTTTCTTCCTTCTTTCTCGACTAGCTCGCTTATGGGTGACTTCAATCTCCAAATCTAAAGGAATAATTTCTCCTCCTTTCTTCCTTGTGATCATGCACTAGTTCACCTACACAAACCAACCAAGAACACACTTAGATTCAAAACACAATTTAAAACAAGAAATGCTTGAACTAGTACTCTTAGTGCAAAGATCATTAACAATCTAAATCCTAAATAGTCCCCGACAACGGCGCCAAAAAGTGATCACTAGTTTTACTTAGCAAAATAAACCGCACTTTATCGGGCTATTGTAGTAACTAGCAACGAGTATCGTATCCTCAAGAACTATTAGCTCGAATTTATGTTGAAAACGAAATTTATGCACCTTCCTACTATTCAAGGTTTGCAAACATCATGATTGTTGATTAATTAAAGAACTTAAACACAAGCTCAAAACAAATAAGTAAACAAATAAACAAATTCAAATAGACAAATGATTAAATAATGAATAAGGAACAAATTGGAACAAAAGTTGGCTTTAGGGATTTGCTTTGATCCTAGATGGCTTGATAATAACTTCCTACTTCATACAACCACTTTTAATCACCTAATTGAGGAGCATTCTCAACAATAATCACTACCCTATCTCGATAGATAGCAAAAGTAGAACAACTCGACGACTCTCTCGGCTAAGACTCAAGACGACGAATTAACTCCCAAAAGCACATAAAATCCAAGCTCTCATGCATGCAATCTCACTTTCTAAGTCTCAAAAGCAATACATGTTGTGATATTTGAGTTCCATGAGTGCAAAATCCTATTAAGAAATTCTATAAACACTTGGCATGCAAGAACTTAATAAAAAGAAAAGGCAGAAGACGAATCACTCCAGCATAGAAATAGAACAACAGGGTGCCCGGGCAGGGTCTGGTAACTCTCGGTTATCCTAAGCTCGTCTACCCCTCATGAATATATCAATTCAAGACACTATTACTATAAGTATAGTATCTCTAGAAATATAGAAAAAAACAGAATCCATAATTACCAATAAATATTGGATATTATAGAACAGAACGATTTCTATTTCTACAGTGATATATAATTTTGATTTCTTTATCACAATTTAGATGATCAATAATTCCACATGTAAACAAGGTCCAGAAACACAACTAATTAGGATAAGGCAATTAAAAATAACAAGCTATGATCAATTCTATCATCAAATCATCTCAAATCCCCAAAACCAACAAAGGAAATTAACTAGACATGAATGTAAATAAAGCAAAACAAAGGAGAATTAATTGCATAATTGAAACACTAAGAACCCAATGAATAAATCTTCAATTAATCTTCAAATCCAACCTTGTCCAACTAACACAATGATTATGAAATGGATTAAACCCTAAAAGGAAACTTTGGAAAAGGAAAAACTAAGCTAATGGGTGGTGATACACGTTTTGGGGTTGAGCTCCTCTATATATAGGGTGGAAAAAGTGCTAGAGAATGATAAAATCGCGAAAAGGGCAAAATTGTCAATTTGGGCGAAAAAGGCGGAATCGGCGGTCTGAATTGCTGAACCGGCGCCCTGGCTGGCCAAATCGACGGTCTGGGCCTCAGGCGCCGGTTCGGCCGCCGATTTGGAATAAGGCGTGAAGTTCAATACATGAATTTTCGGCGGGTTGACCGGCGGTTCACCCCTGAACCGCCGGTTTTTCCGACTGGACCGCCGATTTTCTCTTTTGAGGTGTCGGTTCTTCATTTGTGCTCCTTTTCATCGGGTTTTCACTTTTTTGTCCTGATTCTTCGACTCCACTCTTCTACGACCCTTTTATTTCATCTTAGCATTCCTTGATAGACCTGCACACATGCACAAACTCCACCAAACGTGAAACCAAACCAAAGTAATGAAATCAATCCAAAACTCGACACATTTAGAGGATAAAGCATGGCACAAAATGGTAGAAAACGCGTTTAGTTGCTACGAAAATATGTGTTTATCAAAGACCGTCTTCATCCGTTGAATTTGTTGTGAAGCTCTTTCGAGCAACTGATGCACAATGTTTTAGTCTGGTATGAAGTCTTTGTTTGGCCAAATGAGGAAATGTCTTCTGCATGCATTTCATTGGTCCACGTAGCTTGAAGTCTTCTGAATTTGAATTCGATCAAAATTTTTGCCTTAAATATTCTTCAGAACAGCTACATCTTCTGTTTTCTTTCTCAGTCGGGATGAGTTAGTTGATCAATCAACCTGACTTGTTATTCTGCCTGAACACCTTCGACTCAGTCTTTAAGTTCCCCCTCAGTTTGAGACTTATAAAGTTAAACTTTATCTTGGTCAAATATGTGAGCCTATCTAACAGATTTAGACAATGATCTACTCGGTTAGAGTTCAATTGAGATTTTGAAATTAATCAAAACATATTTAAATTTTTTTCCCAACAAGATGAGATTAACATAAAACTGAATTTTTCCTTTTTTTAATAACATGACCTTGCCTATTTTTATTTAATGCTAGTATTTACTTTTATGTATATATAGGTTATGAGATTATGGAAAACACTGTGGTGTGCATCCTGTCATACTCATTATGATTTAAAAATAAATAGAATAATTTTTTAGCTACGATAATCACATATTTGTTGATTCGAACTCGTAATATTCGGCTGTGAACTCAACTACTCTACTCTAACTCACTCCAAGTGGTGGTTACCTTCCAAAATTACTTTCAATAGAATTTGTGGTTCATGAATAATATAGATTTCTATTGGCTAACTTTTGTTGCAATAATTTTCTTCAAATTTCGAATAATTAAAATATGAGGCTCATGAAATAAACGGATGCTGTTTTTTGTAACGATATGTGGAACTGGTGGCTATAATGATTATTTAAACTTGTGGGGTATGTTAAAAAAGTACATGAGACCTAATTATTGGTGTCCAAAGATGTAAACGACTTGAAAATTTTGGGTCACTAAAATTAATATATAATCACTCCAATATAGTAGTATTATTTAAAAAATCATTTTCCTTTGAAGAACAACCACTGTTTTCATAGCGGCACCCTTCAAATCAGTCACACTTGAACTTATAGCGAGCAAACAATTTAATTGTTAACAGACAAAGAGGTAATCTCATTTTCATGAAAAATACGAATTTCAGTTTTCAAGCCAAGCTAAAAAGTTGAAATGTATACTTATTTGCCTAATCATCATACGAGAATAAACATTTAATCGGAACAACTAATTATATGAGTTTCTAAATATTTTTATGAGGACATGTGTCCCCAAACTTAACTTGAAATAGGCCATAAAATTATCATATAAAAAAATTATATTTTAGTAGAATGAATAAAATTAATTAATTACGTCAATTCATATATCTATCATTCTCAACTAGACAATTTTTTGTTTACATGCAATCCAGTTGAGCCCATCTTCAAATATATCTAAACTTAACCTAAAGAAGATTCTTAAGTTTAGCTTCGGTGGAATTGAAACCTCAGTCGTCGTAGTATTATTGTCAAGGGAGAGCTGCAGTTTTTCCGGCGTTGTTGCTGCAGCTTTCCGGCGTGATTGCTCCAGCTTCGCCCGGGTTTACTGCTACTGATACGGCTTCTTTTCTGATGCCAAATCCTTGCTTTGATGTAGCATCTTTCGCATGTGAGGGACGTGGCACGAAGAGGGACTCATCGCTTTTGCGATATCATTTTCGGCAATAATAGTCGTCCGGATTTTCTCCTAGGCCTTGCTTAGCTTAATGATGAGCAAGGAATTCCTGAATTTCAAAACGGAGGGTGCGAACAGGGTCAGATCCTATGCGCAACTGAATTTTTTTCTCGAGTTGTCGAGTATCTTCAATACAGTAGCGGAATATTTTGCTTTATTTTAGGCTGCTGTTTAGCTGGATATCTAGCCGTTTTAGTGACAAAGACTGCTAGATTATTTTTCTTTTTCTTTTCGTCTCTTTTTATTAAACCCTCCCCTTTTAGATAGGTTTCTCTTTTATGTTTTTCGTTTTCCCTTTTCTTGTAATTTTCTTTTATTCTATTTAATAATAATCTCAAATTAAGTAAATTAGAAGGTATTTGTTGTATTAACTAAAACTTTTGGGTAATTTTAGTTAGAATATAAGAAACTGTTTTCCAAAAAACAATACATTTAGAAACTCTAAAATAGTATTATATAAAAAGAGTTTTGGCGAATTAAATCACGAAATTTTGATACTTTTACAATTTAAACCTCAATATTAAATTTTAGCGAAATAAATCATAAACTTTTCAACTTTTATAATTTAAACCTCAACTTTAAAAATTGACGAATTAAATCATAAATTTTTCTATAAATAAAGTTGTCAGATTTGAACTCCAAAAATTCGCCAATTTACAAAAAAACGAATATGGCACCACTTGACAAAATCCAATTGGCGCCATTTTGCATGTTTTATCCAAAATATAACTCACCTTTTAGGTGTATGATTTTCACGAAAAAGCGTTTTTGGTTGAAAAGGAAAGAAATAAAATATTAAAAAAAATAGAAAAATTTATAATTTAATTTGTCATAGATTAAAGTTGGAGTTTAAATTATAAAAACATCAAAATTTCATAATTTAATTTGACGAAACCCCAAACAATTATCTCTCTCTATCCAAAGGAAGCACAATATACGAAGGAAACAAACACCCTATAAAAGTAACGCTTATTGTTACCATTTCTTTCATTGACTTGATTTCATTCCCTTTTTATTCTTCTACTTGAATCAAACGAGCACTTAGAGAGAAATTTTCACTGATGAGTAATAAGTTTATTGGATTCAACTAGCTAGATTGCCACTAAAGCAAAACTTGTAACCAATACTATTAGATACACCACAATTGGACCTGCATTGCATTGGTCAATTGTTCTTATTATGTGCCAATACTGTTTGTACCGATCGCGTCCCATTATTGAATTAATTGATTAAATACTATTTATTTGTTATGAAAATAAAAATGAATAAGTATTGAATCACAATCGACAGTACTAAAAGTTGAAGTCTCATTCTCCTATAGTCATGGAAAATACTTCAAACCAAAGTAGAGATGAAACATCAAATATATATTCTTTGAAACAACTCAACAATTTCTCTCATCACATCAATAAAACGTTCCCAATCTAAAGCCGAGGCCCTAAATGTAATTTCCTCGATTTAAAAAAATATCTGGAGAAAGTAAAAAAAATGATCTTGATATGAAGGGCTGTGCTGCATTTGCAGTCTCAACCTCAAAAATACTCTTGCCCATCATAAACAGATAAGATTAAATGCCACGTGGCGCTCTGGTCACGGTGCCAAGCGATAAGGCACTAATCCATCTATATGTGGTCGCAAAATCGAAATGTAGCATCCAACGGCCCAGATCAACCGAGATTCACCACGATGGAACCACGACCGTAGGATGAAAATCTGCACTCACCAATTAGAAACCAGAGGGTTGCATGGCATTATAAAGGGGTGGGGGCTAGCAGTGGCAGTAGACACATTGAGTGTGTGAGAGAATTAAGTGAGACAGAAGAAGGAAAAAAATGGCTTCCTCAATGGTCTCCACGGCCGCCGTCGCCGCCCGCTCCGTCCCGGCTCAAGCCAGCATGGTGGCTCCTTTCACCGGACTTAAGTCCGTCGCCGGCTTCCCCGCCACCCGCAAGAATGCCGACATCACCAGCGTCGCCAACAACGGGGGAAGAGTCTCCTGCATGAAGGTTAATAAATTTCCTCCCTCGTCCAGTTACAGTTAATGCAAATACATAAACAAAAATAAAACAACAGAAATTTGTATATACATTTTGGTACTGGCAGGTGTGGCCCACCGAGGGAAAGAAGAAATTCGAGACATTGTCATACCTTCCACCTCTAACAAGGGAGCAACTGATTGCTGAAGTAGACTACCTCATCCGCCAAAAGCTCATTCCTTGCCTTGAGTTCGAATTGAAGGTAGGTAGTTAGTAATTGATAATGAATGAATACGGCATCGAAAAGCAAATGGATTGAAATATATATATATATATATAAAATGTTTATGCAGGAAAAGGACGGGTTCCCGCACCGCGAGAACAACAGGTCGCCCGGTTACTATGACGGACGGTACTGGACAATGTGGAAGCTCCCCATGTTCGGGTGCACCGACCCCGTTCAAGTGGTGAAGGAGTTGGACGAGGTGGTCTCCCTCCACCCCAATGCCTTCGTCAGAATCATCGGATTCGACAACATCCGTCAGGTGCAGATCATCAGTTTCATCGCCCACAGGCCCCCAGGCTACTGAGCACCATTCTCTCTCTCTCTCTCTCTCTCTCTCTCTCTCTCTCTCTCTCTCTCTCTCTCTCTCTCTCTCTCCAAATCAAGCCATGAATTGATTTTCACGGCGTGGCCGGGGTTGAAGGAAGGAATGGATGTTTCTGTTAGGGCCGGTTTTCGTTTTTTTTTAATCTTTGATTTGTATGCAAACTTTTTGTGAATTTCTTCTTCTCTCGGATCTCCGATGGAATGTATGAGCATAAATATCATGTCATGAACAATCATCGATATCCATTTACTTAATTAATAAACTATAATGCATATTGTTTTTCCTTTATCGAGCCTGTTGATCATCAGTTTCCTTTCTTGTGCGTTCTTGTTTAATTAATTTCCATTTTCCAATCATAAACTCTTACGATTTGATTGAATTTGTATAATCATAAAATCGATCGAGGTCGGCACGATATTTTATTGCGTGATTTTTAGGTACCATACAGCGCAGGAGTTATGTCACCCACAAGAGAGCTAGCATTTTTGCAAGTTAAATGTAACTAATAAAAAAATGAATAAATACTAATTGTGGAATGAGAGTCGATTGAAAATCATAAATCATAATAACGAAACTAATCTTTAATATATCTCTATTTGGAGATGAATTATCCTCATTTATGAATAAATACTAATTGTGGAATGAGAGTCGATTGAGAGTCGGTTATCCTCATTTATGACAATGTTCCAGTACGAGTTGGCTCTTTTTCTTCGTTTGAGTTGGGTGAAGAATAATAACGAAACTAATCTTTAATATATCTCTATTTGGAGATGAATTATTCACTGCGTTTGAATGTTTCCGAAGAAGCTCTTAAGTTAATTTTTATTCTTCAAATCTGATTGGATTAATAATTTTCTTAACTACTTAATTTGTATCTAATCAATCTTGTCGGGATATAAATATCATTGAATATTTAGAAAATATGGTAGTGATAATGAGACATAATGACCTCGACATAATTGATTTTTTTGCCCATATAATATAAAATTGGTTTTGATCGAACCAATTCTTCAATTTTCGGTTTTTATTTTTATTCTCTTTTCTAATTTATCCTTATGCTACCATATTCTTAGTTAGGTATATAAAATTTGTAACCTTAAAAGTAGGAATCACATAATCATCCAAAACAAACATATATCTTGTTAATTTATTTTTATCCATTTATTCAGAAATTTTCAAATTTATTAATTTATTAATTTTTTAAGCTCCAATTTTATTTATTATCTCAATTAGAATTATTAAGTTCAATAATAATAATAATAATAATAATATCAATAATAATAATAATAATAATAAAAATAATAATAATAGGGTGTTCATCAACAACAGTATGACGTGGTTCCCAGTATCTGAGTATGCTCTAAGCCTCTAAGACTACACGCAGCGGTGTGTCTCGAAGGGGTCTCGTGACACCCGCTACGACGAGACAGGGCGGTGCAGGGTGGGGCGGCTCGAGCCCGTCTCGTGGCGACGAGACAGTCTCGAGATGGCGCGTGGCGCCCACGCGCTGCCCTTTTTTTATTTATTTAATTTTAAATAGGCGTCTGCATTGCACGCGCCATACATAAAAAAAATAAAAAAAATCGAACAACGGCTACTTTCATCCAACGGCTGTTTAAATGGCTAATTCAACCGATTTTTCTTTTTTTTTATTCACCCCTATAAATACCTCACTTCATAACACAATTTTTTCCACACCAAATTCATCTTCCTCCTTTTATTTTCTCTCTAGCTTTCTCTCAACTATTTTGTCAAAAAAATGTCTTCGTCGTCCGACTTCTCAACCGACTACTCTTCTCATGGCACCGACGACGAGATTATATCGATGGTGACGAACCTCCAAGCTGCTGCCGCTCGACTCTTCGCCAAAAAGAAAAAAAAAGGTGAAGAGGACGGTCGTACAACGCGATCGGGAGGCAGCCCTGCAGCAGTTGATGGCCGACTACTTCAACGACAACCCGACGTACGGCCCAACATTTTTCCGCCGGCGTTTTCGGATGCACAAGCATCTGTTCTTGAGGATTTGCGAGGCGTTGGAGCAGAATGTGCGGTACTTCCAGCAAAAGCAAGATGCAACCGGCAAATAGGGCCTCACGTCAGTGCAAAAATGCACAATGGCCATTCGCCAACTAGCCACCGGTGGATCGCCGGATACATTCGATGAATACTTGAAGATCGGCAATAGCACCGGCCGTCTTTGCCTCCGGAAGTTCTGCAAAGGTGTCATCGAGCTATTCGGTGACGTGTATTTGAGGAGGCCAAATGCACAAGACACCGCGAGCCTGCTGCGGATGCACGAGGAGAGGCACGGCTTTCCGGGGATGCTCGATAGCCTGGACTACATGCACTGGGCGTGGAGGAATTTCCAGAAGGCGTGGTCGGCTGCCTACACTCGAGGAGATATAGGCGCGCCTTCCTTGATTCTTGAGGTCGTGGCGTCTCAAGACTTATAGATCTGGCACGTCTTTTTTGGAGTAGCCGGCTCCAACAACGATATCAACGTCCTCAATCAGTCGCCCTTATTTGAGGACGTGCTTGAAGAACGGGCTCCGCCGTGCCAGTGTGTGGTGAACGGAAAGCACTACGACGACGACTACTTAACTGATGGGATATACCTGGATTGGGCGGCTCTGATCAAGGCTCCTTCGCTTGCAACGGACCAGAAGATGGCGCGGTTCAAGAAGATGAAGGGGGTGGCGAGGAAGGATATCGAACGGGCATTTGATGTTCTTCAAGCCCGATGGGGAATTATCTGGAACCCGGCGTGCAACTGGTACACACAGCACCTCCACAACATCATGTTTACGTGCATTATTTTTTGAATTTCAATTAATGTAATGTTTTTATTTGTTTTATTTCAATTAATGTATTGTACTAGTTATTTCTTTAAATTAATGAAAATTTCAATTTTTCTTATTAAAATTAATGCAAAATACAAATTTAAAAATTCCTTAGAGAGACCCCTAAGAGACAGTCCCACTGCATCTCACTGTCTCTATCTCCAGAAAATCCTTAGAGACACCCCTTAGAGACAGCACCACTGCAGACAGTCTAATAGAATTGAAGGCACATTTTTGTACAATCGGTCTATCAACGTACATTAATAAACTCAATTTGGATTGTTCGTGAAGAAGTGTGAGATGCACGCGCTATGCGCATGGGCTCAATCTTTTGTACAATCGGCCGTTAATAGAGAGTTTTGTGAATTGTGATATACCTACCATTTTCTTAAAATCCGTGTCGTCTACAATGTGGCAACCATTTCGTGGACGGAGGGAGTAGTTAATTGTCTTATTATTATTTAAGTTAATCTCATAGGTTTAGAAAATGTTATTCGATGAACTACATGTAGAGCACATTCGACATATAATAAATTGATATCAACTCCTTAGAATTTATTTACCGACAATATTTAAATATAATATATTTATTCGTGCATCGTATGAGAGCGAGTACTAATTTAAATTAAATTTGAATGATACAAAATGAATAATTGGATATCCATTTTGAAACAAATTCAAGTTCAATAACTATACAAACAACATAGTTATGTGACGATTTATGAAATTAACCCGAAACATATGTGTATTTTAATTCCATATATTCACGTGTTTGGCCTACAATCCACACGCTAATGCCAAATTACATGAAATAACGTCGTTTCGTTAGGGTAACTAAAATAATTTTCTCAGAAAATTAAGAAACTAATTAACAAATTATGAAATATATTAAAACAAGTAAAATGGGAAGAACGTGTCGGTCATAATTTTACTCTCAACTTTGAAACGGAACACTTGTTGTGAAATAAGAAAAAAAAAAAATATATGACACTTAGAAAAGAAATGAGGGAGTAGTAGATGCTATTGTAAAATGTTTCAAAATAGATATGTTCACTTTAATTTATTTATTAAGATAAATAAAATAGAAAAGAAATGAGGGAGCAGTAGATGCTATTATCCCCCTTACCCTTATATTTAACATGTTAATTAATAAGGTCACTTTAATATGTTGGTTTGAATTCATCATCTTAATTAATTAAATTCAATTTTTTTTTTCAAATTCTGAAATTACACCCGAACTTTTTTTTCTTCAGCAAACATAACTTTTTTTCTTTCTCCACCGCCGACTCTCTCCTACCCCTTTTCTCTAACCGTCGCTGCCACCACTGCCACACAGATCTCCATCCCTCTCTCACCTAATTTATGCCCACCTCAATCCACATGCTCAATCTAGCCCATCTACTATATTCATCTCAATTCCATGTCACCTTCATACTTTCCGAATTCAGCCTCCGCCGCCTCCTTCAGCACACCGCTGTCTTCGCAACCTTCACGAGTGAAATCATAGCACAAGCTGGAAACACCATGATTCCGTTACAATTAATGCATCTATCCTTTCCCCTTTAACTACATCTCTCTCTCTCACTCCCCTCACAATTTCAACCGACATGTCGTCGTCCAAGCAGACCTACCGCGTGTATTTTTGCTTCCGGCGGCGCTTCCACCTTGCCGCCTCGAAGGCGCCAGCCAATGTCAAGGAGCTCTTCAAAAAGTACTCGTAGCAGGGACGGAGCCATGATTTCTGTATAGGGGAGGCGAATTTTCAAGAGCAGCGAACTTTTTCAAAATCATTTAAGTTAGTATAAAACTTGATATATACATTTATTAATATTATTTTTGGCACAATATATACATATTTATTAAAAAAATACCAAGAAAATAAAGAAATTTATCTAAGTAAACTTATTAATTAACATGCTAAATATAAGGGTAAGGGGGTAATAGCATTTTCGAGAAAAATAATAATTGTTATAGCATCTTTTGGAAAAACTACAAAAAAGAAAAAAAAAATCTTGGTTTATACATGTGGATTCGTAAGAAAAAAATATTGAGAAATCACAATTATGTAAAAATTACATGTGTAATAATATGTGAATTAACATTTTTATAAATGTGAAAACGATATGATAATAAAATAACCATATATAGACATAATGTCATAAAGTGCTACATTTTGTAGTTTTTTGAAGGAATAAATCTATGTAGCCATATTATGGCTACCCATAATTTTGTTCAAATAAAAGAAAAAATTGATTTATTTATAATTTTAAGTTCTAAATGACTTCTAATAATTTAAATATTCAGTTTATACAAATTTATGTTGATAGTATTTGAATTTTGAGGCAATAAAAATGTCGATATAGATAATAAAGTGAATACAAAGCTTTTTATTGAAAGAATGAAAAAATTATATATTTACACCACTTATGACAAAATTTAAGTCAATAATATGATAATAACATAAAATATATGTTTATACTTCTTAAAATAAATCAAAAAATTATCTAAATCGATTTATTTTCACACAATTATTTTACTCCAATTCCTCATAAATATATACATACAACTAATTACCAAATTATGAAAAATATTTAAGAATAATAAAATGAGATCATAATTTTACCCTCAAATTTGTAATGAATACTTACTGGGAAATAAGACCAAATTATAATAAGATACTTAAATAAAAAATAGAGAGATTATATAAAGGCAAAAAAAAAAACGAAGACAAATAAAAAATGAAGAGGCAAACAAAAAATGAAAAGGCAAAAAGAACGAAAAGCAATAAAAAACAGATAAAAAGTAAGGATTGTTGCTTTTAGGAATCGAACCCGCATGGCTGGGAGGTAAGAATGTGAAGCAACCCACTTGGCTAACAATTTCTTTTGCTTACAACTCATAGCGTTTTTTAAATTAAGGTGAGATCCGGTCTCTTAGAGACCGGTGTCACCCAAGAATTTGCGTAGATTTTGATGCAGTAATATTGAAGTTAAGTATCCCTTATGAAAAATTAGTATTTGTATATATATAAATTAAAAAAAAAAAATTAGACTTGAGGGGGGTGGTCGCCACCACCAGCACCCCCTATCTCCGTCTCTGTTCATTCTCGGAGTACGACGTCATGAGCGCCGAACACCTACAGTGGTTCATGGTCGACGTCCAGGAGCCAAAGGCTGCCACGGTGGAGGCGGCGCATGCCACCATTGATAGACTCAAGCATCTCAGTATTTTCCATCGCTACCGACTTCAATCTCGAAGGTTTCTTCAAGTACTTGTTTGCTGATGCTAATCCGACAATCGAGTAATCAACAAATAGATTTGTTGTAAATTTAGATTTGTATTATTGGATTTGAGGAAGAATTACACGGTGGGCGGGTCGGAAAAAAAAGGTGCAGGAGAGAGGCGTTGGCGGAGAAAGAAAGAAAGGGGAGGAAGAGAAAAGGAGAACAAGAGAGAAGGGGAGAGATTTTCTTGATTTTTATATTTTTTAATTTTTTAGAAAGATGAGTTGGAATATGATGTGATTATTTTTTTTTTTAAGTAAAGCTTATCAACACGATGTCTAAGTAAAGTTTATATATGTTTCCCAAGAAAAAAGAATTTGGGTGCAATTCCAAAATTTGAAAAAGAAAAAAATGAAATTTACAGCCAAATATCCAATTATATTTTATATTCCAACATTTTGATATATGTGTAGTACAAAATAATTGATAAGGCGACATGAGTCACATAATATAAGATAGCACGAATAACACATACAACTACGTACCTTATCATTGTAGTCATATATTTCAGTGGTGGTGGAGGTGCATTCTATTTTTTTGATAGATAAGAAATTGATAAAATAACAAAACAGTGGACTATCTTTGAGTTCACAAACAGCCAGCCTATCTCAATTAGCCTATAAATCTCGAGGGAAGTGAGCAATGCTACCATCAGTAGCCGTATTGAGCGAGTGTGAGAAGTAATCAATTCTTTCTAGAGAGAGAAATGGCCTCCTCAATGATCTCCACCGCCGCCGTCACTGCCCGCTCCGCCCCGGCTCAAGCCAGCATGGTGGCTCCTTTCACCGGACTTAAGTCCGTCGCCGGCTTCCCCGCCACCCGCAAGAACGCCGACATCACCAGCGTCGCCAACAACGGGGGAAGAGTCTCCTGCATGAAGGTTAATAAATTTCCTCCCTCGTCCAGTTACAGTTAATGCAAATACATAAACAAAAATAAAACAACAGAAATTTGTATATACATTTTGGTACTGGCAGGTGTGGCCCACCGAGGGAAAGAAGAAATTCGAGACATTGTCATACCTTCCACCTCTAACAAGGGAGCAACTGATTGCTGAAGTAGACTACCTCATCCGCCAAAAGCTCATTCCTTGCCTTGAGTTCGAATTGAAGGTAGGTAGTTAGTAATTGATAATGAATGAATACGGCATCGAAAAGCAAATGGATTGAAATATATATATATATATATAAAATGTTTATGCAGGAAAAGGACGGGTTCCCGCACCGCGAGAACAACAGGTCGCCCGGTTACTATGACGGACGGTACTGGACAATGTGGAAGCTCCCCATGTTCGGGTGCACCGACCCCGTTCAAGTGGTGAAGGAGTTGGACGAGGTGGTCTCCCTCCACCCCAATGCCTTCGTCAGAATCATCGGATTCGACAACATCCGTCAGGTGCAGATCATCAGTTTCATCGCCCACAGGCCCCCAGGCTACTGAGCACCATTCTACCTCCAACTAACACATGAAATTACTTTCGTGGCTGTTAGAGTTGTATCATTGCTCTTTCTTTTTGTATTATCCAATTACTCATTTGTAAATTTCCTCGTCTATTTCTCTTTCGGATTTCCGATGGAAGAATTAATGTATGAGGATAATTATGTAACGATCATTGTTTACCCAATAAATTATATATTATGCACATATATTTTGTTTTTCTTTATATCAATCACCTCAAGTTTTCCATTGATTACTGTGCCCTTCTTGATGTAATTTTCTTGCTGGGGGGTTACATGGCTATGCTACAATATAAATGTGAATGTAAAAACTGTCATATATAACAAGAAAACTAAGGTATGAAAGTAAATGATATGTATGTTGACTAGAAAGTTTAAAGTGTTCAATCTCTTCTACCTATTTTATTTTGTCTTGGGCTTTTCTTTTATATATTTTGTTAATACGATATATATAAATAAATAATATTATTTTTAAATGAATACTTCTTCCGTTCGTCAAAAGTTGTCCACTTTGTTCTGGACACGGTGTTTAAGAAAGTTGATAAAGTGAAAGTTAGTAGGGTTAAAGTTAGAAAGTAGGGGTAGTAGATAATGACAAAAAAATAGTGGTATTGACAAAAAAAAGGTGGTATTGACCAAAAAGTAAGAATAAAGTTGTTGGGATGATAAAAAGGTAGGAATAAAGTTGATGTGAGGTGGGGTCCTTAATGGCAAAGGGTAGTAATATTTGGAAAGTAGAGAGGGTAGTGTAGTACGAAAAGGTAAAGTGGACATGTTTTGGTGAACATGGTTACTGTTCAAAAGTGGACATGTTTTGATGAACGGAGGGAGTATATCATAGATGGAATAAATAAATTTGGTCCCTGCAGAGACAACTACGTCTGCTTTTGAACAGGGCAATATATATAAGTAATTTTGAGTTAATGGGCTCAAATATCCCTTTTTAAAAAATAAAGATAAAAAATATCCCATAAGTTTTAAAAGATAAAAAATACCCCTAATTACCAAAATACCCACTCCTTTCATATATCTCTCACCAACGTAAACAATTTTCTCCCTCTGTAACTTTTTTATTCTCTTCCCTCACATGAATTCTCCCGATGTCATCCACCGTCGCCGTCGTCAGCCTCCGTCATCTTCCTCCATCATCCGATATTGCACCTTCAATCCTTCATTATTGTCATCATTTTCCTTCACACTGTCATCTTCCACAGTTAGATCTATTCCTCAGTTTCGCCGCCGTCGCCGCCGCCACAACGTACCACCAATAATTTCGCCGCCGTCGCCGCCGCCGCAACCACCAATAATTTTGCCGACAACGCCACCCTTTCCACTGTCGTATTCAACTTCTGATGTTGTGCTTCTTCGTACAATAACTTAGATCTATGACACCGACATTCTTACTTTTTCTAGATTTGTGTCGCTGTCGTCATCTTACTCCATCATCGTCGCTCCCTTGCACCTTGAACTATCGTACTTTCACTTTACCCTTTTCTCTCTCATGGTGAATCGAACATCGTCTTCTTCGATTCTTCGTCGTCACTGCATTTTTTTGATTTGTCTCTGAATTCAGTCATGTTTTGCATAGCATCAGACCAAATCTGTAATCGATAGCTGTAGATCCCAATTTTGAATGTCTGCCACCACCACAGCCACCGCCGCCTAGCGATGCGATAGAGCAGGTAACTCACTCTCATTATCTTTGTTCTAATTCAGATATTTTTATGTATGTTATTGTTTCATGTTAGAGTGTCATGTATGCTTTCTTTATATGTTAGGCAGTCATGTATCATTTTTTACCATAGGATGTGCAAAATATTTACATCAATTAAAAGAACAAGCAAGTTAGGGGATAAGGGCGTCGTCGTTGTCGGGGTGGCATCCGACGCTTTGGGTTTTTGATCTTTTGATATTTGGCATTTTGACCTCAACATTTGTACTATTTTCTTCCTCGTTGAGATTTTCTTGGTGGAAGTGATGGCAGATCCTTCTCCTGAAGTTTTAGCAGCTTGTTCCCCTGCTTTGTTGTCTTCTTGTTTGGTTGGAGTATGGTTTTTCATGTATGCTTATTTAGATTGTTCATGTATTTCATCTAATTGTCATGTATGTGTATATTGTTTTCACTAAACATCAAAGTTTGTTGCCAATTTTTTCTGGATATTAGTATATTGCTGAAATTAGAAACAACATTTTTATTCATACATATCATAGCCAGCTTGATCAAGATAAGAAGCATTACCTTTTACATTTTCACACTAGAAGGTGCCACCGACAATGAATACACTCTTTTTGGTGTTTCTTTGCTGTGTTTCATATGTTTATTTGTTGTAGTACTTTATATCAAGATTAGTCGTAAATTGTCATACTTTTTAGTTATATAAGCTAATGATAAGTTATTTACCATTCTTAGTCTCAAATGTTCTCATCTAATTGTCATGTATGATGTTGAATCTCCATTTTTTTTCTCGTGTCAGCTTAATATTGTAGATTGCTTGAATATTTGTGATGTATTGAATATAATTTTATGCAGATTCTATGATGAAACAATATGCTTTTGATTTGAGTTGCTGATTTTTTTTTTATTAGGTTTGCATCAGAGCAATTCAGATCTGTGTCGCCGATGTCGAAGCTACTCAAATCTACGTTGCTATCTTGTCTGCCATCATCGCTACTGTTGGAAGTTATTTGTGTATGCTATTGTTGGAAGTTATTCGTGTATGATTTTCTACTACCATGTATATTCTCATATGTAGTTCAGCGTTTCATTTATGCTGATGCAGTTGTTCATGTATGTGTTTTTCATGTACGGTTCGACCACCATGTATGCTTCTATATGTTGTCATGTATGTATAAAAGATTTACATGTATGCATGTTGGTAGTTATTCATGCATATTGTGTATACATGCATATTTCATACTCATGTATGTCACTCCACATGTATATCTCCTATTTCATGTATGGTACTCTTGTATTTTTAGACATTTGTTAATCATGTATGACGAGCATACATGAGTAGCATACATGAAAACATTTCGTGTATGCTCTAGCATACATGAAAATATTTTGTGTATGCTACTCATGTATGGTATTCATGTATGCTATTCATGTATGACCAACATACATGAGTAGCATACATGAAACATTTCGTGTATGTTACTCATGTATGGTATTCATGTATGCTGCCAGAAAAAGTCGTTGGAAGGTCACCGAAAAAGTCACCGAAAAATTCTCGCCGGATTTGACCACCGTCGTTGACGGAGTTTATTGTCGCCGCCGGAAAAAATGGTGAAAATTGTTGTTAGAATTGAGAGATGAGAGAGGAAGAACAAAAAAAATAGAATTAGAATTAAAAATGAAATAGAAAAGAAGGAAAATGGCATGCTAGTCATTTTACAGGATTTTGGGGCAGTTTTTAGAGTTAATGGGCTCAAATACCCCTTTTTAAAAAACAAAGATAAAAAATACCCCATAAGTTTTAAAAGATAAAAAATACCCCCAATTACCGAAATACCCACTCTTTTCATACATCTCTCACCAACGTAAATAATTTTCTTCCTCTCTAACTTTTTTATTCTCTTCCGCTGTCGTTAGCCTCCATCATCTTCTCTCTCTCAACCAGTCGCCGCCCCGCTGCCGTCAGCCTCCGTCATCTTCTCTCTCTCAACCAGTTGCCGCCCTGCCGTCGTCACTCCTTCATCTTCTTCACAGTGACGCCGTCACTCCTTCATCTCTCTGTCCTTCTCGTCGCATTGAATTGTATCCTGCGAGGGAAGGGGGACGCCGCTGCAGGAGGTCGGGGAGGTGAATTTGGATGCGAGATAGAATAAAATAGCAGTAGCGGGGCTACTTTCTCTCTCCGCCAGCATGCTCTCTCTCTCTTTCTCTCTCTCCCCGCCTCTTACACGTTTTCGATTCCCTCCGGCCAAACCCAAATCCGTTACATGTAAGTACTGCTTCTCTACTCCGCTCCACCAAACAGAAAAAACAGAGTCATGTACTGAATACGTGACTTGAATTTCTCGATTTTTTTTTTGTTTTTGCAATTGAGTTTTATTGATTCATTTCACTTTTCACCCCTTTACAAAACTATGGTAGGTAATGAAAACTTATCTGTCTATTTTTATTACAAAGAATTTGAATGAAAAATAGCTTCTGCACTAATCTTGTCTTGGTACATATTTGGAGTTGAGGTGATGAATTTGCTAGATTTTTGTATATGGTGGATTATTTTAATGTTTTGGCTCTGCAATGATAGTTTAAATTGGAGAAATTGAGAATCTATTTGTCTCTCAGATTTGAATGTGTGTTAGTTGTTGCTTTTATTTTGTTTATAGCTGCTCTCTACTATTTGAGTCTTGTCAAAATGTTGTTAGTAACCAAAAGAAAAATGAAATTAGCAGCTGCATCTATGTCAATGAATAAGGATCCAATTCATGAATGGATTCTATCTGAAAGAAAGGCAACTAAAATAACCGGCACTCGTTCCGTTGGCGGTAGGGTGGTGAGCGTCGTATACTCCCAAATAATTCCTGAAAATCTTGCTCAGAATCAAAATGAGTATAGTAATAAGCAAGGTCGAACCACAGAGAACGGGATATAATTTATTTTTCCTATAAATCAGTTTTTGGTGTAGCCACCACGCCTTAAATTTGGGTTTAATAATTATTGGCTACGAAAATAAGAAATTAACTAAATAGCAAAATAGATATAAATCAAAAGAAAGTAATTCGGCTTCGAATATATCCACACTAGTATAAGCTCTGATCATCGACGCAAAGATTAATTAATTATCTAGGACCAACCAGTTATAGGGTACCGTGAATGCAGCGAACATACCTCAATTCCTACGTACTTTATTGATAGTTAGTTGTTGACGCCAGACCTAACTATTTCTCATATTAAAACATAACCTAGCTGGAAACGTCGGTCCTAGATTTAATGCTCTAATAGCTTTTAGCCTTGAAGGAATCCAGTTTAAACGAATTACCCAAGAACGCAAGTAATAATCCGTTTACTAATTTATTCCTACTACGAACATGGTAGCTTTATCACTAATTAGCCTTATTCCAACAATTACGGATTGGGGGAACTAATTGACTGTAATCCAATTTAATCTAAGTTGATCAGGCTTAAACAAAATCGGAATTAACTCTAAACACAAGGAATAAATTGAAATCCCAGCCAATTAATTATACGAACAATTAAGTCTCACAGATTATTAAACTAGTGCTTCAATATTCTCGCCGAATCAAAAAAATTAGCTACGCGTAATAAAATTAAACGCAAACAAATAAATTAACACAAACATGATATGAAAATAAGGAATTGAAAATTGATAAGAAAATAGTCACCAAAATAAATATAAATTTGAAATCTCCAAGCTTCCGTCTAAGCACGAAAGAAAAAAAATAGTTTGTACGTATACTCCTAACAAATAAACGTCTATAGCCGCAATAAACTAATCCTAATCCTAATATATCTACTAGGCGGCTGCCAAAGAAAATCAAAACAAGGGAATTTGTGACCCTTTACAAAGTCTGCCGCACTAACCAAAAAAACATATGAGCTCAATTATTAAATTGGCCCAATAACAATAAATACTAACTATAATTAATAGAGAAATTATCTAAAAACAAATCCAACCCAACTTGCATCCTCAATTCCATAGCAAAATCGTCTTTTCTCAACTTCTCGCATCCACGTCTCTGCACTCTCAGATTCTACAATTTCTGCACTTATTAACACCTAAACGTGCATTATATCAACATAAAACAATAGAAAATCCCAAATTCTAAACAACCAAAAACATACTTATCAAATCTCCTCACACTAGAATCATACTTGCCCTCAAGTATGAAATGAAGATAAGACTAAATCAAAGCACCTGGCTGTTCAGAAACGACAAACTCCACAGACTCAAACACAGAACAGAAAAGAAAGATGGAAAGGAAAGAGATGAGACACGAACTGACTAGACCCAAAACAGTCAAGTTAAACTAATATGTCAAACTGCAAACTTATTCTGCTCACTGAATCTAGGAACTCACAAGAGATTCTCAACCGTCAAATGAGAAAAATAAAATCTCAAGAATGCATCATTATCATCAACTTAGTCAAAATCGGGCAACAATCAAGCATAGCTCACAGATATCACTCATTCACTCAGTATAGGATTAAGGACAGCCACACACAAAGATAAGATTCACGCAGTCACGATATATAGCAGTCAAATTGTAACTCAAAAAGGTCTTTATTCATTTGGCGTAACAGGGCTATGGACCATTCATGACTTTGGAAGGATCTAATAGGGTTCCTAGGCTTAAGAAATTCAGATCAAAAGTGTGCACATCTAATCCGAAACATCATCCACAACCTCAAGTGCTTAGAGAAAGAAAACTACCACATATCTTGGGGTTAATAATTTCACCCAGAACACTGAAATCACAGGCTCAACTCCAATTAGGTGCAACCTCTCTTCTTTTTTTCCTTTTTTTTCTTATTGTTTTTTTCTTTTTTTTTCTTTTTTTTTAAAAAATAAAACAATAACAACACCTTTCTTTCTCAATATAAGGCAACGACATGCAGCAATCATCTCAAAATATCCCCAAGCAATCATCTGGAATCAATGTCTTTGTCTGGCCAAACAGTTCACAGATCATATAATCAAAGTACAAGACAGCGGTTTGGGCAAACAGAACATATAAGTACAGCTGCCTCTTCTCTAACAAATAATGGAATGAAGTTCCGAATTTAGAACATGCATCACAGGCCAAAGAGAGTCTAAAAAAAGCCTTAGTTTCATATTTAGTGACTTACATGAAAGAACATGGTTAAGGCTTCAAAGTGGCTCACTAGGGGTTAATGCGCGGGTTAGGCAACAAAAAGCAGGCCAAATTTGGTTCATCCTAGTGCCTTTTATCATTTATTACACATGACACACATGATATCGCAATCTTGTGAACAAAAAATTCTCTCAGAAGGAAATTAAGTAGAGAGTGCTCTACTATGAAGGCTCAAATTATATATAAGTGTGGGTAAAGAAGCTCAATCACTGCCCTTTTTCATCGTCCCAAGTATCATCGATAAATACGCAAACTTTAAATCGCATCTCACCATTTGAAAGCATATTGAGTCACCAAGTTTATCACAAGACTCATACAGGCAGAGTATATTCACAAACATCAACAAATTCGATAATACTTGGCTTACTTGATAGAAAAACTTGACTCAATAAAACAAACGAACACAACCTCCTCACATTCAAGCTTTGCTTTCCCTCAAGCAAACAAAGATAAGCATGGACAAGAGAACAAACACGGACTCAAACACAAAAAAGAAAACAAAAGAAATAAAATAAAATTAATAAAGTAAAGGAAAGAAATCACCAGATCCTTTTTCTTTCGAATTTAGGTGGCTTAAGCTCCAACTTGGATAGCTTCTCATCTGAGGGTATTGATCTGTCACAGACGTCCTGTTTGAGCAAACGGAGCATATTTCCAGAACATGTAATTTCCGGCTGAGCATAAAGAGACATAATAGCCTCTTTGATCTCTTCATCAATCATCTCTTGAGCATCAAAATCAGTCCAGCTTTTTGTCAAGGTGAGCTCCAACTTATCCTGCATAAATTCAGTCTCAAGATCTTCTTAGACAAGAGGGTCAATCACATCAATAGCATAGGCATTTTCAGCATCAAGAGGATTTTTCATGGCATCATCAATACTAAAAGTAAATTTTTCTCCATGATAATCCAAACAAATAGTGCCATTGCAAACATCAATGATCGACTTTGCTGTCCGTAAGAAAGGACGACCTAAAAGAACACCAGACGAATCTTTTAACTGCATATCACTCATTCTCACCACATAAAAATCAGCGGGATAAACAAAATTATGCACCTTCACAAGAACATTTTCCAACAAACCCTCAGGATGAACACATGACCTATCGGCTAACTGAATCACAACCCTAGTATCTACTAATTCCATACTAGACGGGCTATTATAAACAGCTAAAGGCATGACATTAATAGAAGCTCCTAGATAACACATAGCAGGCTCAACTTTTGTATCACCAATGTAACAAGGCAAAGAAAACATATCTGGATCCTTGCATTTGGGCGGCAATTTCTTTTGTATCATGGCTGACACGTTTTCACCCATTACAATCTTTCTAGAATCCTTAGACTTTCCAGCAATGAAGTCCTTCACAAATTTTCTCAACGACGGAAGCTTGATCGCTTGAAGGAATGGAAGATTAATCTCCAACTTCCCGAATATCGACATGAAATCTATTTGATCTTCCTCCGCCTTCTTCTTTGCCAATCTGCGAGGAAAAGGAGCAGGTATCACAATATTAGGATTATATAAACTCAAGGGCTTATGAACCTTAACCGGCTTCTCCGATGCAATTTTCTCTAAGTCCTCTTTTTCCTTCAGCACAACTGCCGGATCACTGTCCTGTTTGGCCAAACAGAATTGTTTTTCAGCTTTTTTCACAGAAATTGATGTTCCTTCGGAATTCTCGAATTTGTGCAGATTTGATCCTTTCCCGGACTCATCACTCGAGAAAATTCCTAACTTTTGGACAGTGGACTCACTCAACTCCTTACCACTCCTCAAAGTGACCTTGTTCACATTCTCCTTGGGATTAATTTGAACTTGAAATGAAAAACGGCCTTGATTTCCCCTCATCTCATTCATGGAAGTCGAAAGTTGAGACATCTGACGAGCTAACCCATCAATGCACACCTTCTGCTCAGCTTGAGATTGGTGTAGTTGCTGCACATTATTCTGCAAAATTTGTTGCGAGCCAATCAAATCAGTCATCATCTCCTCAAGAGACTTGCCTTATTTTTCTTGTGGTGGTGGTGGAGGTAGTGGTGTTTGCTGAAATCCTCTTTGATGAGGAGGTCGGTAGTTTTGCTGCCGTTGCTGCACTTGTGGACGCTGCTTCTGTGTCGAATCTTTCCAACGGAAATTCGGATGATCTCTCCAATCGGGATTATAGGTGTTCGAGTATGGATCTCTCTTCAGTGATGGATCGGGGCAGCTTTAAAAATTATGAGACGCGTTTACTTGAGCGTGAAACTCTTCATCACTCCCATTACATTGCAAGCTCGTGTGGCCAAAATTACCACATGCTCCACACAGTTTCTCCGTCTCTCCAACACTTCCAACCTTCTCAGCCACAGTGTTCAGTTATCCTTTCCATTCTTCTCATCCTCTCTTCAATCCTCTCTTCGAAATTGGAGGAACTTGTTTGTGCAGCTTTCTTGAGCAAACTAACTATAGGCTCCTCGTACTCCCTTGTTGCTTCCACCAAGTATTGAATGAGGTTCTTTGCTTTACTCACTTTACAACGAGAAAATCCTCCTGCACCTGATGATGAGTTGACAAAATCCTTTGTTTTGCTATTCATGCCTTGGTAGAAATTCTGCAGCAAATCACCATTAGTAAATTTGTGATTCGGGCAACTATCCAACAATCTTCTGAACCTTGACCAGTAAGCACTCAAGGTTTCATCATATTCTTGCTTAATTCCGCTGATCTCCTTATTCAATGCATGAGTCTTAGTAGGAGAGAAGAAGTGCTCCAGGAACAATTTCTTCATTTCAGGCCATGTCGATATAGAGTTCGCGGGGAGACTACTGAACCATGCATTCTCCTCTCCCACTTGAGTGAAAGGAAATGCTGCTAGCTTGAACTGTTCCTCAGAAACTCCAGTTGGTCGTTTCTGTAGCTTGCATATCTTAACGAACTCACTCAGAAAATTGCACGGATCCTCTCCTCTCTTACCATAAAACTTTGGTAAGACATTCAGCAACCCCAGCTTAATCTCGATCGGTGCCTCCAAATTTGCTAGATTTATCGGTGTGGGAGGATCATCTTCCAGATGGCTGGAAAGTTCATTCAACATTGGATCTGCTTCTCTCATGTCGCCTTCAGTAATCGCGACAAAAGTAGACTCAACTCCTTCTTCGGAATCTGTTTCTGCTTCAGAAAAAAGGTCTGTTTGGGCAAACGGGAAACCTTCAGTATCCAAGACACCACTGTCAGAATCGTGTTCTGTTTGGCCAAACTGAGCACCTTCCGATTCCAGCAGTTCTCTTTGCTTTCTCTCCCGAGTATCTTTCAGCAATCCTCTCGCGAGCTTATTAATTTCAGGGTGATATATGAGTTCCGAATCAGAGGACCTGGTCATAAACTGCAAAAAAGTAACAAAAGATCAATAGAAAAAATAAAATAATAAACACCGTTCCTCGGCAACGGCACCAATTTGGTGAGTGTCGTATACTCCGAAATAATTCCTGTAAATCCTGCTCAGAATCAAAATGAGTATAGTAATAAGCAGGTTCGAACCACAGAGAACGGGATATAATTTATTTTTCCTATAAATCAGTTTTTGGTGTAGCCACCACGTCTTAAATTTGGGTTTAATAATTGTTGACTACGAAAATAAGAAATTAACTAAATAGCAAAATAGATATAAATCAAAAGAAAGTAATTCGGCTTCGAATAAATCCACACTAGTATAAGCTCTGATCATCGACGCAAAGATTAATTAATTATCTAGGACCAACCAGTTGTAGAGTACCGTGAATGCAGCGGACATACCCCACTTCCTACGTACTTTATCGATAGTTAGTTGTGGACGCCAGACCTAACTATTACTCTTATTTAAACATAACCTAGCTGGAAACGTCAGTCCTAGATTTAATACTCTAATAGCTTTTAGCCTCGAAGGAACCCAGTTTAAACGAATTACCCAAGAACGCAAGTAATAATCTGTTTATCAATTTATTCCTACTATGGACATGACAGCTTTATCACTAATTAGCCCTATTCCAACAATTACGGATTGGGGGAACTAATTGATTGTAATCCAATTTAATCTAAATTGATCAGGCTTAAACAAAATCGGAATTAACTCTAAACACAAGGAATAAATTGAAATTCTAGCCAATTAATTATACGAACAATTAAGTCTCACAGATTATTAAACTAGTGCTTCAATATTTTCGCTGAATCAAAGAATTAGCTACGCATAATAAAATTAAACGCAAATAAATAAATTAACACAAACATGATATAAAAATAAGGAATTGAAATTGATAAGAAAATAGTCACCAAAATAAATATAAACTTGAAATCTCCAAGCTTCCGTCTAAGCATGAAAGAAAAAAAAAATAGTTTGTACGTATACTCCTAACAAATAAAAGTCTGTAGCCGCTCGAATTAATTTCTCTCCAATATGGCGGGTGATATATATATTCCCCCCTACCCTCCCCAAAATAAACTAATCCTAATCCTAATATATCTATTAGGCGGCTGCCAAAGAAAATCAAAACTGGGAATTTGTAACTAGGGGTGGACAGGAATACTGAATTTGCCGTATACCGAAATTATTGTATCGTACCATACCGAAAATACCGAAATTTTCAATATACCGAAATTTTCGGTACGGTATGATACCGTACCGAACGTTTTTGGTACAATAACAATATAAATTTTCGTATACTGGCGGTATACCGTACCGTACCGAAGGTTCAGTATATACCGAAAAGTCGGTATATATCGAAATACCGGTATATACTGAAACGGTATATACTGTAAATTTACGGTATATACCGAAATACCGTAAATATTATAATTTATAATTTATAATTTATGGACTTTGTTGTAGTTTTATTGGATGTATATTGAGATATTGGTTTTTTTGGACTTTGATGATTGATGAATGTTTTATTTATGTTAATTATTTGATTTTCGGTATTTTCGGTATATAGGTGATTTTCGGTATTTTCGGTACATAGGTGATTTTCGATATTTTCGGTATACAGGTAATTTTCGGTATATCGATAATTTCGGTATACCAAACTAGGATACGGTATACCGACAAACGGTATGGTGACGGTATGATTTTTTTTCATACCGAAATTTTCAGTATACCGAAAAGCGGTATACCGAAAGGAACGGTATGATAACGGTATGGATTTTTCCATACCGAAAATTTCGGTACGGTATACGGTATGACCGAAAATTTTCGGTATACCGTACCGATCCAGGCCTATTTGTAACCCTTTACAAAGTCTGCCGCACTAACCAAAAAAACATGTGGGCTCAATTATTAAATTGGCCCAATAACAATAAATACTAACTATAATTAATAGAGATATTATCTAAAAACAAATCCAGCCCAACTTGCATCCTCAATTCCATAGCAAAATCGTCTTTTCTCAACTTCTCACATCCACGTCTTTGCACTCTCGGATTCTACAATTCCTGTACAAATTAACACCTAAACGTGCATTATATCAACATAAAATAATAGAAAATTCCAAATTCTGAACAACCAAAAACATACTTATCATAGGGATGTGGGGCCCACGAGGAAGGAAGAAGCAAAATCCCCGAGATCTACGTTGCTACCTTGTCTGTCATCATCGCTACCACCTGCTCCGATGAAGAAGATAGCTCAATTCAACTTTAATTTCATGTATGCTATTGTTGGAAGTTATTCGTGTATGATTTTCTACACCATGTATATTCTCATATGTTGTTTAGCGTTTCATGTATGCTGATGCAGTTGTTCATGTATGTGTTTTTCATGTACGGTTCGACCACCATATATGCTTCTATATGTTGTCGTGTATGTATAAAAGATTTACATGTATGCATATTAGTTGTTATTCATGCATATTGTGTATACATGCATATTTCATACTCATGTGTGGCACTTGTGTGTGTTTATCTCCTATTTCATGTATGGTACTCGTGTATTTTTATACATTTGTTAATCATGTATGCTACTCATGTATGACCAACATACATGAGTATCATACATAAAAATATTTCGTGTATGCTACTCATGTATGGTATTCATGTATGCTGGTCAGCATGTATGCTATTCATGTATGACTAGCATACATGAAACATTTCATATATGCTACTGCTACTCATGTATGGTATTTATGTATGCAGGTCATCATGTATGCTATTCATGTATGACCAGCATACATGAAACATTTCGTGTATGCCACTTGGTGAGCGTCGTATACTTCCAAATAATTCCTGCAAATGTGCTCAGAATCAAAATGAGTATAGCAATAAGTAGGGTCGAACCACAGAGAACGGGATAATAACTTTTTTCTCCTATTAATCAATTTCGGTGTAGCCACCACGCCTTAAGTTTGGATTTTATAATTATTAACTAAGAAAATAAAGAAATTAACTAAATTGCAAACGAGATATAAATCAAAGGAAAAGTAATTCGGCATCGAATAAATCCACACTAGTCTAGGCTCTGATCATTAACGCAAAGATTAATTAATTATCTAGGACCAACCAGTTATAGGGTACCGTAAATGCAGCGGACATACCCCAATTCCTACGTACGTTATCGATAGTTAGCTGTAGACGTCAGTCCTAACTATTTCTCTTATTAAAACACAACCTAGCTGAAAACGCCAGACCTAGATTTAATGCTCTAATAGCTTTTAGCTTTGAAGGAACCCGATTTAAACAATTTACCCAAGAACGCAAGTAATAATCCGTTTATCAATTTATTCCTACTACGAACATAGTAGCTTTATCACTAATTAGCCCTATTCCAACAATTACGAATTGAGAGAACTAATTGACTGTAATACAATTAAATCTAAGTTGATCAAGTTTAAACAAAATTGGAATTAACTCTAAACACAAGGAATAAATTGAAATCCTAGAAAATTAATTATACGAACAATTAAGTCTCACAGATTATCTGACTAATGCTTCATTATTCTCGCTGAATTAGAAAACTAGCTACTCATAATAAAATTAAACGCAAACAAATAAATTAAAACAAACATTGAAATAAGGAATTAAAATTGATGAAGAAAATAATCATCAAAATAAATATTAACTTGGAAACCCACAAAAGAATTCTCCTTCGCTTCAAAACTTCTCGCCTAACAAGGAAGAAAAAAACTGTACGTACGTTCTACTATGAAAATAAGAGTCTGTGTCCTCAAAATAATAAGAATCCTAATATATATACTAATCATAAGCGGCTGGTAGGATTTTCCAAAAGAATAAAGATATTCGGCCACACTGTGGCCAGCCACACGCGTAAAAAAAGGAAAGTTGACTATAAAAATGGAAATAATCACATTTCTCTTTTAGGGTTTATGCTTCCCAATTAGGGTATATTTCCATTTTAAAAACCTATATTACCATTTTTAGCTCGTGTGGCCGGCCACAGTGTGGCCGAATATCATTACCCTTTCCAAAAATAAGGGCATTCTCCAACCCTTTAACAAAGCAGCCGCAAAAACAAAAAATATGGGCTTGCTTAATTAAACACTTTTAATTAGCCCAATAATAATAAAAACTAACTATAATTAATATCCATTAAGAAAATAAATCCAGCTCATTTCCTTCAATTCCACAACAATACTTTGTATAAAATCTCCTCTTTTTCTCGACTTCCCGTTCCACATTCTTGCACCACGGGCTCTACAGTTCATGCACAAAATAACACCTAAACGTGCATTATATCCACATAAAACGACTTAAACCTCAAGTTCTGAACAACCAAAAACACACACATCACCACTCATGTATGGTATTCATGTATGCCAGTCATCATGTATACTATTCATGTATAACCAGCATACATGAGTAGCATACATGAAACATTTTATGTATGCTACTCATGTATGGTATTCATCTATGCAGGTCATCATGTATGCTATTCATTTATGACCAACATACATGAAACATTTCGTGTATGCTACTCATGTATGGTATTCATGTATACCGGCCATCATGTATGCTATTCATGTACGACCAGCATACATGAGTAGCATACATGAAAACATTTCATGTATGCTACTCATGTATGGTATTCATGTATGCTGCCGGAAAAAAGTCGTCGGGAGGTCGCCGAAAAAGTCATCGGAAAATTCTCACCGGAGTTAACCACCGTCGCCAGAGTTGACTGCGGCCACCGGGAAAAATAGTGAAAATTGTTGTTAGAAGTAAGAGATGAGAGGGGAAGAACAAAAAAAATAGAATTAAAATTAAAAAAGAAATAGAAAAGAAGGAAAAGGGCATGCTAGTCATTTTACAGAATTTTGGGGTAGTTTTTATCTTTTTTTTATTGATGGGTAATTTTTATCTTTTATTTTCAAAAAGGGGTATTTTAACATTTCACTCTAGTTTTTATCTTTTCTTTATTGAGGGGTATTTTTTTATCTTTTATTTTCAAAAAATGTTATTTATTTAAAATTTACCGTTATGTATCTTCAGATAGATAATGTATAAATGTCCGTTATCTATGAGCGCCACATAGATATCACCATTATACTTAACGGACTATTTCGCACATAGATAACGGATTGCGTTTTTGGCGTAGTGAATGTTAATTACACTACACCATTTGATTTTAGTACTATATTACTTATCTTATATGAATGCATTGCGTGAGTGTTACACTAGTTATACTTAAAGAGAGACTGCACGTATCATGTTAATTGTTGTTGATCTTCAAACATGCATATACACACAAATTAATATAAAATATTAAATATGTTTGCACGCAATATATAAAGAAACCACATAGTCATAAAACACTATTCTACGGAATCCAATATGATAATTTTCAGAAGAATCAAGAAGCCATAATTATTAAGAAAGACATTTTCTGATGTTGGAAGAAGTACAACAAACATCATTATATTCCAAAATAAATTATTTCAAAATCATTATCCTAAAGTCTAGTAACAAAATGAAGCACAAAAAGCATATCCCAAAAGTAGTGAAATATTATTCCAACAGCTGCAGTATCTACACGTCAGATACATATGACTTTATCATCATTTTCCATACTCTAATTAAAATTAAAACAAATAAAACTAATTAAAATTAACTAGCTAGGATTCTTATTACTTTTCATGTGATCCTATCCATATTAATCTCTGCAGAAATGCCCCACCATTTTATTTTGCTTAAAATCAATATTGCAGCCTTGCTTTTTTACCTTTAAATATTCATGTCATATCTCACATAAAAAAAAAAAGAAAAAGAAAAAGATAAAGTAACTAGCTAAAGCTAACATTGTCTCTAATCAATCCTCTCGTCTCTTGTTCTTTGCTTGCTCCCACCTCCATAATCCACCTCACCACCACATGCAACTCTCACTTTACTATGTGGGACTCCAATCGATCCTACTTCGTCACCCCATCCAATCACGGGAGAAGAATATTGGGTGGTGGTGAATCAAAATAGTAGTCATTAAATTCCTAATAAGATAGTCGTCATAGTGCGTATGTTGTTTTAGCTATTATAGGAATAGGAGTGTGGATGCATGCAGTTTTAGCATCTAGTGAATGTTGGTTTAGTGAGCTGGGAAGAAAAGTGGGGAAGAATCTCTCTGCAATTTCCCATCTGAGACTCTAACTTTGGACATCTTGTTTTCACACCAATGCAACTGATCACCATTCAACTCCGCCATTCTCAAAACTCGTGAAACCACTTTGAGGTCTATCAGTGCCATCGTCATCTCAACCTCGTCCTCCGCCTTCATCTTCCTCTTCCTCAGGCAATTCCCAGAACGGCGAAGCTCCTGCAGCTTCGCCTTTTTCTGCAAATATTGCAACTAAATTTAGTAGGCAGTCATGCATGCACTTTAATTAATTTTCATGATTGAATATATGTATGTATATAGGAGTATTAATTAATTTCTTATTTGTAGTACGTAGGAGTACCTTTTTGTTTATTTGCTTTAGCAAGAGGAGAAGAGTTGCATCAGCTGATCTCCTTGTGTTTCTCTTGAACAAATCTGCAAGAATCTGGTAAGGAGACTTGTTGTCCTGTTTGAGGAAATCCATGAATGTCATTATCGATTCCTCCATGATGTGGAGAAACGATGTGGATGGGATCCTCGATCCCATTCCCTGCCCTTCTTCTCTTTTCTCATCATCATTATTATTATTATTATCGGAATCTGATTAATTAGACAAAATCGAAAATTAAATAGGGAATTAATTTGAATTCAAACTTTAAATTTCATACACTACGCTATATACACTTAAAAAAAAAAACCTCGATATTGAGGAACTTGAAGAAGCTTAGGCGCCAAACTTCTCATTCGAGCGTAAATATCGGGGCGGCGGCCGTGCTCGTACGGCTCGTTCTCGACGTAGCGCTGAAGCAGCACCTGGAACTGCTGGAACTGCTGCGCCACGTAGGCGGGGCAGCCGGGGTCGAATTCGCGGCGCGTGGCCCTCAGCCGCTGGAAGTATTTGTAGTTCCAGTTGAGAGCCTCCCACGTCAGACAGATCTGCGCCACGTAAGCTGATTCCAGCTCGCGGTATGGATTCTGTCGGAATTCCGTTGAACTGCTTCTCCTTCTTATTATCTTGTGCACGATTCTCTCTGATATGGATCTAGGGCACGCCTGTATCGATCTCAATGATTCTGCAAATAAATCAATACTATAATCATTTTATACAATTCGATTTTATTTTATTTTATTTTTATTTAACAAAAAACAAAAAGATCTTTTTACCTGTTTCGGAGAGTTTTTGAGCGGTGATTCTGTCGAGGAAGAGCATTTCTTCGTCGTATTTTTGGAAAACGGCGTAGGATTCCCATTTGGGGCAGCTTCTCCGCGACGACGACGAAAACGGATCCTCGTTGGCGGAGTCGCGGCAGTTGATGGAGCTTCTCCACTCCGATGAATCTTTGGAGGTGGATCCGATGGTGAAGCTGTCGCCGAATGTTTCTCTCTCATCGTCTTCTCTCACTAGCTTCTTGCCGTGGGAAGAAACAGCTGGTTGGAACACCAGATATTTCTCTTCCTCTTCGATTTTCTCCGCTGCCTGCTGCTGCCGCCTCTCAACTGACAAACCTGCGTACAGTATATATAGAACTACAGTTGATCAAAATTAAAAGTTTCCATATATAATTTGCATATATTAACACGTGCGGCAAAAATATGAAATGATCATCGACCTTGATCTTGATGATGATGATGGTGATGAATGTGGTTGTTAGGCACGACAATTGTGGGGCCGGCTTCGTTTGTTTCGGAATCGTACGATGTATCTGTATCAGTATCTCTTGCAACAATCTCTTCTTCTTCATCGTCCTCGTCGACGTCATCGCTAGAAGCTTCGGTAGCCGGCGTGGCGTAGCCACTATCCTCTTCACTATCATAATATTCCGGAACTTGTTCGTCAAATGCGTCGTGTGGGTTCACGAATGCAGCGGCGGTGGCGGTGGCGCCGCCGTAGTAATCATTTTCTTCTTCAACTTCTTCATCGTCGGAGGAGTTGAATTCGTATACCTCTTGATTCCTGCAGGAGAATTAAAATATACGCATTATAATTAATCAATATATTTGAATTAATATTGTAGGTATGTACCTTTGGTAGAAGGGATTGCCGCCAAGGAAGATGAACAATTTGGCAAGAAAAATGGAGGTGAAGTGGAAGAAGATGAAGAAGAGGAAGAGAGAGGAGGAGAGATTATAGAAAAATCTAGCAAATGTTTGTATTGGACAATGGATCATAAGCATATTTTTCTTCTTAATTCCTTTGTCGTAAGAGATGGAGTCTCCACTTATCTTTGTATAAAGGAGTTCAAAGTTGGGTATGCAAAAGTGAGAGCTTTACTTTGCTTTAATTTGGTGGTGGGTGACATCTTTTTTTCAGTTACCCATTATCAATTTTATTTTTTTTTTAACTTTTGCTCGAAATGACAGATATGCCCTTGCAAGGTGCTTTTTGACCTTTAAGTGAAGTCTACGTAAGTCGCTCCATTTTGGGGAGACCGTCGGAACTTATTCTCAACGTTGATTAAGCAAAGGTAAAATCTTGCTCGTATGATTACAAAAAATAAATTTATAGTCCATTAGTATATACATTATTTTCATAATAATATCCTAACATATCAAAAATTACAATCATGCATAGTCTTGCTAGAAAATGAGGTATGATTTGTCTAAATGATTTGCAACATTTTGAGTTGTCTAAATGATATGTATAATAGTTCATGTTAGTACCACATCATTAGTTTCGACATCTATATGAACACGAATATGTATATAGCAGCATGTTCTTTAACAATTATTGCTGTAAGGATTTATAGTGAGGTGAAGATGATCTAAGATAAATCTGCTCATTTGCTATGGAGTATGAGATAAAACTTGATATATTTGATTCAGATGTCTTATACGTATAAAAGATTAATATTCGGTTTGATATGAAGTATTAAATTATCTGCAAAAAAAATAAAAATAAGTATGGTAATTTTGTATTATAATTAGTTGTAGTATTATGTATACCACCTATGAGGTGATATATATAGCAACAAAAATGAGTATAATTTATGCGGACCCGAATTTTATAAAGGACTATATACCGTTTTTATCAAACAAGATATTAAGATGTCATAGATATATTATCACCCTAATCACGTCTAGCCAACGTAATTGATGTTCCACATTGTACAATAAAAATTTATAGGCTTTCTTTTGAAAGCCACCCCCAAAATAAACAACGGAAAAATCTAGAATCCAGACAATGATAGATAGAAATTATTGAAATTGTTGCTTTGGATAATTGATGAATCCATATCGTAGCTATTAAAACACCTCGTCATGGTTATACACATTCATATGTTACTACTCATTGGAAGAATCTAGTTCATGTGCATTTGTTATACAATAAAAGGCACTGAAACCTATTACGCTTCCCCTCCCTAGCTCATTTTGTCTTGTTACTTGAACTAGAGGTGAGTAAAAAAACTGAGATTCGAAAATCCAAACTGAACTAAACCGAAATATGAAATTTGGTTCGGATTTGTTCGGATTTCGGATTGGATCGGATCCAAATTTTTTAAAATTTCGGATTTCGGATTCGTATCGGATCGCAACTTTAAAAAATCGAACAAATCCGAAATCCGAATTATATATAATATATTATTATGTTTTATTATTAGTTATTAATAATTTAATATATCTACTCATTTCTAAACCCTAAAAACTAAAATTCATTTTCATTCACCTCGTAGTCTTCGCTCCTCCTCGCCTCATTAATTAATGTATTCTCAATTTTCACATTTTTTTGCATAAGTTTTGTAATTATTCTGTTTGCTTATTTTTGCTATAATAATGAAGAAGTTTTCCCCATTATCTTGTTGTTTTATCTTGTTTTTTTCTTTTGAGAAAGTAATTAAATAGATGAATAGTTACATTTATCTTGAATTTTTGGATTTTCAATTTTTTAGGAGAATTTCGGATTTTCGGATTGGATCCGATATTATTGTTCGGATTTTGGATTTATTCGGTTCGGATTTGTTCGGATTTCGGATTGGATCGGATCCATTTTTTTTGAAAATTCGGATTTCGGATTTATTCGGTTCAATTTTTTTCGGATTTCGGATTGGATCGGATCCATTTTTTCTGAAAATTAGGATTTCAGATTCGGATCAGATTGAGCAAAAATCCGATCCGTAATCCGAATGGTCACCCCTAGTATCTTGAACTGTTCGTCACAGAAATAAAGAATAAGGGTACAAGAATAGAAGGTGAGTAGATTCATCAAATTTGAAGGGTAGTGAAGGGTTAATTATTTCTTGTATGGAAACAAGACAAATTGAGTATATAAGACACCTCACTAAGAAATGGAGGACAAAATGAACACGACGGAAGGAGTATTATATAGAGCTAATAAGGAGTAATATATTAATAGTTCTAAAGCCTAAATTCCTTGATGATAAGAAAAGCAACCTATGCAAAGAAACTAAATTATATTTTACTTAGTAAAAACAAAAATGAAAAGAAGCTAGAGACCAAAACCTAGTAACACGCATCCCTTTATATATGTTATGTATGAGACTGACTCTCTTTACAAAAGAATTGCTATTAAAATAGCAGACTAATTGGAATATTATTCTAGTAATGATATGTATAATTGATAAAGTTGTTAGAATTAGAAATTATAAAATTATGAACCTGTTTGGAATATATAGCTCATTTACCCTGAACTCAATGGAACGGCGAGGAGGGAGATGAATTTCTTATTCCTATACTGATTTTAATTCATTAATACTATTATATATGGAAAAACTATTACATTATTCTACTTGTATAGTTTTATTAGTACCCTATCTACACCAGTCAAATTGTTGGCCCTCGAAATGTTAAGAGTGGATTAGATTCTTAATTTCCTAGAGAATTAGTAAAAATTAGGGTTTTAATGAAAACAGTATAGAAAAATAACTAACAGAAAAAATTGGAATAGATATATACATTGGATACTGAGCGAGAAAGGGTGGTTATGTCTTCTAAAATTAATTAATTAAACTAATCTTGGCTGATAGGCTTTAGTAGTGGGTCAATGATGACTAGTATTCATTGTCAATATTGGGAATCAAGGTTTCTCCCCGGATATGCATGCACTCTTTACCTTTTTATTACCTTTAATTTTCTTTCTTTTTCTGTGCAACAAAGATTCTGATTGTCAATTTTGTGATGTGAGTTGTCCGTGCAAAGATTAAAGGAATGCCAAAACATTATCTTAAAATATTTTGCAAATCAAACAATTCAATCCCAGTTGTCACTACTATTTTAAGTAATGAAAATATGGTTGCAATCTTTCTTTCTCCGAGCCAGAGCTGCAGTGGCGGATTTACATAGAGGCAAGGGGAGTCAATTGACACCCCTTCATTTTTGATGTGAAATTACTATTATACCCTTAATAAAATTTGCTATATCCAAAATTTGCTTAATTCTCCTATGCAGACATCTCTTCCTCAGACAGTCGGACTCAAATTCTTATTCTCTCTATCATCGAAATTTCTCTCATTTCTCAATTGAAGCAGATACATCAAAGAGGTAATTCGACTATGTTCTTTAATTAATGAGTTGTGCTACTGCTTATGAATTAATTAGTGATATAGATTAAAGAATATAGTGTGCGTGGTAATTGAAGACACTAGTATGTAGAAATTGATTTTTGTATTAATTATTATATTATTAGCTTGTTCTAATCCATCATCATCGAGAAAGGCAACACTGAAATAATGTAGTTTATGCCTTACTATATTGTTTCTTTAAAAGATTACTGAAAGGGGAAATAAAGATATTTGAGAAATTTAGCTACTTTCACCCAATTATTTCAATTGTTTCAAAGCTTTTGACAAACAAAAGTTGGTTCGGCTAGCAGAATATTATCCAAATGATTTTCAAGGGATTGAGCTTTTAGCTTTATCTGATCAACTTGAGAATTTTGTGTTGGATATCCGTTCAAGAATTGATACTTCTAATGTGAAAGGGCTCGGGGACCTATCGAAAAAGTTGATTGAAACCGGAAGAAACTTGGTGTATCCATTGGTTTACAAGCTTATATGTTTAGCACTAGTTCTGCCGGTTGCAACGGCTTCTGTGGAAAGAGCATTCTCAGCTATGAAGATCGTGAAGAATCGGCTTCGCAACAAAATGAGTGATGAATGGATGAATGATAATTTAGTTGTCTATATTGAAAAGGATATCTTTAATTGTGTTCCTTATGATGCTATCATAGTTAAGTTTCAGGATATGGCAAACCGTCGAGGCCAATTATAAATTAAATTTCTACTGAATTATGTGTATAATATACACTATATTTTGTTATAATATTTTATATTTTTGGTTGTTAAAAATTTTGACCCCCCTTATTTGAAATCCTGCGTGCGCCACTGCAGAGCTGTACATAATTCATTTACCATTTTTTAACATGTAGATATTAATTAAAAGTATTTAAACTTTGTATTCTACTTTTCTAATATTGTCTTTGCATCATTCATAAAGGAACAAGATGTTACAATTCTACCTAATTTGAGAGAGTTTCATGGTCTACTAAGTCAGACTAGCATATATTGTGTTTTATAATCTTTTTTTTTATCTAATTCAGTATATTATTATGTTTTAGTTATTTTGATTTGAAAACTATATTCCATTGTTTTCAAGCATCTTGCTGGAGCAATAAAGATTGAATCCGAGACATTTTTTATCAGAGACAAGATCAATTACCACATGAATGTCCCCTAAAAGGACCAATAATTGTATCTCTTGATCCTAAATTTCCATATAGTTGAAGAGTTTATTAATATTGATGAGTATAAATACTCTAATTTTTATTAATAATGAGTATAAATACAGCTGGCAGATTATACAACTATTTCTGTTATTAATAGGAGGCTATAGCATATGGATGGTCCATCCCTTGAAGTTGATTCAGAAAAAATAATTTGTGAATAAATTTACACACAAGTTTCTGGACAACTTGTAGCTATATGTATGTAGTCTTTCATCTGTGATGAAGTTGAAAATATTGAAGTAAAAAACAGTAGTGACAGAAAAATACAGAATATGATACTGAAGTTTAAGTGTCTGATAAGTTTATAACTAAATGGACTAAATGAGAGAGATTATTATGCAAATTCAATAATAGATTTATGGAGAAGCTGGTTGCTGTTGGGTGATGCAGTGTATATTGCCTCCACCAAGCACGATCTCACGAGCATCTTCGATTTTCACAATCTAAATCCAAACACCAAACCTATAATTTTATTACTTAGGGGAAAAGCATTTAGTTCATGAAAGTTGACAATATCCTCACCTCATAATCTGGAAATGTTGAAGACAATACATGAACAGCTTCATCATCCCACTTCTTATCACCAAATTGAGGGGTGATAATTGCTCCATTGGCAAAGTAGAAGTTGACATATGAGGCTGCAAGTCTCGTTCCAGGAATCCTTGCTTTACCATCGCCCTGTTGTGTCAATAAGGTCAAACTTCCGAGTTCCAACTTTCGTTAAGCATAAATTGCAGCTTTATAAATCAAAAGATAATAGTATTACACAAAAGAGGGATCATTGTTATATTTTTATGACCTAAGACCAAACGCAGAAAAGAACAAACAACATTTTACTACTGCTATACTATTATTGAGTCAACCAGAAACCACAAATATAAAATTGCAACCTAAGATACAATTATTGTACAGATAAATTAATCCTGATCAGGCATGATCTTCACATTCAAGAATAAACATGGACATGTGTCATTGTAGGACTTTTTTATGACACTGTAGAAAATTTACAATAGAAGTAGAAGAAACCATGCTTATGATCTAAAGAAATGAGAACAAAGAACTACAATCATGCTGCTCATAATCAGAAAAGCAAAAAACCAGTTGTTATTTAACAAGGTAAGTGATATAACTATATGATAGAGCACAGCATTTGTTAGCTAAATATCATAGGCAGAGAGCAACCAAAACACTTTGAAAGCAATGACATAAAAACAAATCAACCTGCTGTAATCCATTAGCCTCCTCTTCTGTCAAATAGAGTGGTCCTGGCACATGAAGTTTGATAATTTCTATTTTTCTACCTTTGGCATCAACTTCGCTAGTAAGAACTGAAAGAGCTTCCACAGATCGTTCGTACTGGGGGTCTGATGTATCATCAGTCCACGACAACAGAACTGCACCAGGCCTCACGAAACAACACATGTTATCGATGTGCCCATTAGTGTCATCATCACCTGCAAGATACATAAATGTTGAAAATAAGTTTTCAAGCGTGATTTTTTTATGGAGTTAGGATAAGCCTGAGTCAATGAAAGATAAGTGGTTAAGCTCAACTATCCAAAGCCAATAATCATCCCTTTACGCCTTATTCCATCAACTTCTATAGACACGGACAGGGTAATATGGACTGAGCCGAACTATGACAACTAGTTCATGAGCATTCAATAACCAGCCTATATAGCTTATACAATCAACTAGCTGATAATATGGAGCATAAGGAGAGTGAGGTCATATACATGCAAATCCAAACCACAAATGTTAATCTAGTTACACGGTCATGAAAAAATGTGTTCATAATAGCTATTTAGACATTAGCTAGGTAACCAGAAATGCAAGATGTGAAGAAGGATACCAAACAGTCCACGAGGCAGCCAGATGACCTTCTTCACTCCAAGGTAGGCTTTAAGCTCATCCTCAATTTGTCCCTTAGACAAACCAGGGTTTCTGTTTTTATTCAGTAGGCACTCTTCTGTTGTAAGACAAGTTCCTAAAGGAATAAACCGATAATTAGTCTATGATACTCTAAAAATTTAAGGATAAAAAGTCCAATTTAAACACTGAAGTTTCTGTGAAAGCAGATTACTGAAATTCTTTATTGATGACCAATTGGTTATTGTTTAGTTATTTGACACTTAATCAGAAAGTACGTCTGTGCAAGAGAGAAGTTCCAAACCTTCTCCATCCACATGAATGCTTCCACCTTCAAGAATCATAGAATGAGGAAACCTTGGAGCATTTTCAATTTCCAATATCTAAAATGGGAAATATGAACAAGCAAACCATAAAAGCGGTTAGTTTAGGTCCATCAGAAAAAAGTTATCACGTACTTCACTCTGAGACACTGAGTGCTATTTGAAACTTGACCAACCTTTCTAGCGTTAAGTAAGTCAAGGCTCCAATCTTCATAACAACCTCCATCCATGCCTAAGAAAATGGAACATGTTCATATAAACCTTTGGTAAATGTAGCTGACACACGTGATTTGGACCTTATACCAGAAATTCATCTCACATTGTGGAGATATATCACGCCAAACATTATTTCCGGGTAAAACAAATGCATTAAAATAAAATAACAAGTACAAGTGTTACGAGGGTATGCCCAAGGGATACAGCCACTTAAGCCGGAGAGGGGTGAAACAAAATTCAGATTTTACAATGAGGCTTACTGACCGGGATCAGTAAAAAACCTGCATAAAAAGTGTGACTTATACAAGAGGTGTAATCAAGAAAAAACTCATCAGAACACAGAATTTGTGCCAAAAATTATTTCCACTTGTGGAGATATATCCTAGAGATTTAGAAAAGTGCAAAAAAAAAGAAAAAACTAAAAGCACCACAAAACCAAAGAAAAAAAGGACACTCAAGTATATAATACCAAGAAATTGCCACATATAATCACATTTTACAGTTCTGATGGTATCTACTGTGCACAACATATTTTCAGTGTAGGCAGCAAAGTTTAAGGGTCCATATTACTTAGTACTTACCACCATAGCCATTGAAGTTCCAATCGATTCCTGCAACCTTGTTGCCCAGCTTCTCTTTATCTGACAGACTATTTCTGACAACAAACTGCCAGAAAATGAACGCCAGTGTATAAATATGATCTCATGCAGAGGGTAATGATATGATTTAAACAAGTAAAAGGCTCACTGTCGGGCCACTGTCACGGAGCCAGGAGTCATTCATGCTCATCTCAACCACCCTGATATTTTCTGGCAAAACACTGCGCGCATTCTTCCACTGTCCAGTAAGGAAGAAAACCTTATGTTTTTTGAAAGGAGTGCCAAAAAAAAATGGATTACAGCGAATAATAGAAAATTGAACCTGTGCTGAACTGGCACATATAGTAACTGGTTCAAATCTTGAAATTGCAGTTGCAACATTGGCAAAGACACGCTGAGCATGCATGGCACTGTCACGCCAATTGTCTGGCCGTTCCTGCGAATCAAGTGTAGGAGCTTAAATATGAATTAAGCCATTATATTTGGTCTACAACTTCCAATTGCTATTTTGAAGTACTGAAAGAAACTTTATATTTGTTCAAGAGAACAACTAATAATTCTTATTATCAATTAATTTCACTCAAGAACCCTTTAAGATTGATCCCAACTTTTCAACAAACTTTTTCTAGCTTCGTGTGGCAAGAAATGGGAGATGACACAATATGTCATATACAGATGCAAAAGTACTACTATATGAAATGAAGAAATAACTACTTGAATGAAATTTGTTCCAAAAGAAAGTTGTATGCATGCATAAACATATACAAATCATATACATAGAGAGAGAGGTAGATAGTATTCTGAAAAGCAGCAATACAGTGCAAAAACAATTACTATTTGGGATCTTTGGACAACAAAAAATATTACTAAACCAAAATATATGCCAGACAGGCATCACTAGACACAGCACGACATATGCAAACACAGACTCCTGTTAAAACTATTCTGAATTTCAAGGAGATGGCAAGCACAATCATGCAAATATTTCCATCAAAATTCAGCTGAATAATTATAGGTCCAACATTAGAAGTTTTTTTCCTAACATCAGCCTTCTAGGAAAACGTGGCTACACGTACAAAATTAATGCAAAACTCTGATAAAAAATAAATAAATAAAAAATCCAACCACAAAAATCGCCTACCCCTTCAGATACCTCTCATGATTCCCAACGAATAATCAATTTTAGTAAGAAAAAAATAAAAGTAAAAATTCCTCGTTCAATGCTTTCGAAGTCATTGGATCCTTTTCCGTGCTCGAACCATCTCAGTGGCATCACTTGTTCACTACTATTATAGATTAAATCTGGAATTTGAAATGCAATAAAAAAAATCACATGAAACACCTGAAAATTATATAAATTCTGACATCCCCGCCATGAAAGGGAAACAAAAAACACACATAACAAATAAAAAGGTAAAGCAGAGTAATAGATTTAATAATGCAAAAATCAGAAATCGAATGGGAGAAAACTCACAGGCCAACCGATCCAGCAGCGCGAGTGAAGCTCCCACTCCGCCGGCATGTAGTATCCATGATCCACCGGACTCCCCTTCAGCTCCATCCTACTCATCTGCTCTCCCAAATCAATCTTTCGCGAATTTAAATTTAAGAAGAAAAAAAGTTGACGAATGATTGAACTTAAAGCGGAAGCAATTCTACGACAAATTATTTACGTGCGCTTTCTAAATCAATGCCGAGAAAGTATTAATTAATCCAGGCGACTTACGCAATTCAGGAGTTCGAATCAACGATATCGAATCAACTTCGTAGATTGAATTCCGAAACGCAATTAAACAGGTCGAACGAGCCGAATCAAGCAGCGTAATTACGAATTTAGATCTAATACCTCAAATTCACTGCATTTAACAGCACTAAGGATATTTTTTTTCTCTTTCTTCCTTTTAATCTGCGATTGAAGATAAGTGGAGAGTGACAGAGGGTAGTGGTGGAGATGGTGGTAAAGGTTTGAATTACTACTATACTGAAGAGAGAGAGAGAGAGAAAGAGAGAGAGAAAGAGAGAGAGGGAGGGAGGGCTGTTGAGGAATCTTTGGGGCTAATTGCTTTATGATAATTTATGCCGAATAGCATGCAACGACAAATGATGCATCAGATATTTATTCACACTTTTAACCGCCAAAACCCAAAACGTTCTCGCTTTTGCCATTTAATTTTAGAGAAGGCTATAATTATGTAATCGATCATAATTAATTTCACTGGATAATTAGAGCATCCACTGTAATGATCTTACTAGATTTAGGTTGAAGTCTGAGAAGCGTGATTTTAATGATTGATGGTGTTAGTAAGATTTAAGTTGATTTTTTTATTATGGTGGTGTTAAGTAAGACCTAGGTTGAAGCACTGAAAAATATGATTTTAATGATTGAATAGATTTTATTTTGTTGTTTATTTTTTATTTATAATAAATATTATAAAAAAACTTAATGAAATTCTAAAATTAATAAATGACAATTTTATTGCATTTTAAAAAAATACAATAACTAAAAAAAATAATTAAGAAATAAAAAAAAACAGCTACTCGCGGAGTGGACCAAAACGTGTCCAAATCTCTTCAATCATATACTCCATAAGGCGGTCGTGGGCACGTGCATCCTGAATCTGAGCTTGTCTCTCAATATATTGCTGGAGTGGCACTGGTATACCTTGATGGACTGGTGCCCTGTTCACGTTTCTTTCGTCCCTTGCGCTCGATTCAGCATTGAATTCAGTTGCTCTAAGTCTTTCATCTTCAATAATCATGTTATGCAGAATGATGCAGACATACATGACATCACATAAATGCTCTCGAAACCACATGCGAGCAGGGCCCTTTATGATTGCCCAACGAGCTTGGAGGACGTCAAAAGCCCTTTCAACGTCTTTACGCGCAGCTTCTTGCATCCGAGCGAATCGCTGTCTCTTCGGATCTATTGGCGAATTAAGCGTCTCCACGAAAGGGGCCCACTTCGGATAGATGTCGTCGGCGAGATAATATCACATGCGGTGCGGGCGGCCGTTTGCAGTGAATTGAGTTGACGATGCTCTACCATTGAGGACGTCGCTGAAGAGGGGGGACTGATTGAGCACATTGATGTCGTTCAGAGAGCCGGCGATACCGAAAAAGGCATGTCAAATCCACAAAGCTTGGGAGGCGACAGCTTCAAGGACGAGGGTTGGATAACCCTTTCGTCCAGTGTACATTCCTCTCCAAGCCGTTGGACAATTCTTCCATTGTCAGTGCATACAATCGATGCTTCCAAGCATCCCGGAAAAGCCGTGCGTCCTCTCGTGCAATGCAGTGATCCTGGCGATGTCAATCTCGTTTGGCCGCCTCAAATAGTAGTCGTTGAAAGCAGATCTAATGGCCCGAAAAAATTATTGAGGATGTTATTGCTCGTTGTATCTTCACAGTGCAGATATTCGTCGTACTGATCGGCTGCTCCATAATTGGCGACTTGCCTCAGAGCAACGGTGCACTTCACCCACACGTGGAACCCCAATCTTCTAGTGGCATCCGGGTGTTGCTAAAAAAAATGCTCCCGAGCCTCAAAAGGTTTGAACAATTCTGAAGAACAGGCCCTTGCTCATTCGAAACCGTCGGCGGAAGACAACATCACCCCATATAGGGTGGTCGACAAAATAATCTCATCGGAGGCGTTGTTCGGCCTCATCACGATTCCGGTGCAAGTACGTCCTCATATCCGGCGCGTCGTCGTCGTCCGATGAATTAGACCCGGCCACTATTTGGTAAAGCTCCGTGGCTCGCTGAGCCAACTGCATACGTCGGCGGCGGCGCTCCTCCGCCTCTTCATGATTGTAGCTGGCACCCGGCCAACTCATTATTTTTTTTTCGAAAAATAAAGAGAATTTGTATGATGAATGAATTAGATGAATTGGTGTGGTGGTGTGATATATGGATGAAGGAGTATATATAGTGAAAAATGAGGGGTAGCCGTTGTATAGCCGTTGTTGGTGAATTGTATATAGCCGTTGCACATTTTTTATTTTTTATTTATTCAAAAAATAAAAAAATAAAAAAATTACATTGGACCAATGAGGACACGCCACGTGTCCCCATCTTGCTACCTCGCGGAGTCGAAGGATGTGTCGATAAATCGACCCAGCCTTCAACATACCCTTCAACCTAGATTGGGTCTAACGCCCCACTACGGCATCAACCTGAAATGGGTCGAGCGGCGCTTGACACAGGCTTCGACGCCTCCGCTCGTTGCCCGCAATGGATGCTCTTAAGTATTTCATTCTTTAACAAATATAAGAATATATTTTATGCTACTGTTATTATTATTTATTCAAACTTTATCATGATCAGCATAAATATATTTTCCTTTCACTTTTCTACAAAAGAGGTTGTTGTTGTTGTATTATAAATATATTTCCCTTTCGCTCTTCTACAAAATTATCTTATTAATATTTAAATGATATATTTATCTTGCAATTTACTTTATTGATATTTTATACTAATATGGTTATAAGTTTATATGCAAATTTTTTCACGTACATCGTGTTTTTTCTCTATTTTTTCAACTCAAAGTTGTCTTCTCTTCTAAAGGATTCCACTTAAAATTCTTAAATATTTTTTAGATTCAACCATATTCAACTAATTTAATCTTTTTTAGGAAATTTTTATCCTTCCTGTCCTTACTTTTTTAAATAACAAATATAGAATTTATTAGGAATTAAGTAGTCTATTTAGTATTTAATTAATTAATTTTCATATACTCTTGAATTCTTATTGTTCATAATAATTTCAACTGTATATTAGATATCGATTTTAAAGAAATTGGTATAATTGAGTCAAATTAAGCTAGAGACCATAAACTTCGAGCATAACTCATTTATTATCTCGGCTTATTTACAATTGCTCGGTTAAAACTAATACTTTAATTGTTAATTTTATGCATAAATATTTTTTCAATTATTAAACTAGCTAAATAGTATTTGTCATCCACAAACATAAAGTTAGTAAGAATACTAGAAGTGTATCAAAATTTTGAAGACGATACACTTTTAAAAGAATAAATAAATAGTACATATAGTTTTCCAAGTTGACATTTTTGCTTAAAATAATTGGTATATATTTCAATTTTAGATATTCATATAATTTATTTTTTAGATGAAAAATTCCTATTGAAATTAAACTATAGTAATTTTTAACTTTTCAAGAGACTACACAAAAATTATATTCACTTATTTCATATAATGAGAATTTATTATGTAGCGCCCCGCTACCCAGACCTATGCGGATCGGGCGGGCCGCTATGGGGGTAGATGAAACCATAAAAACTTAACTTGATATGAATTCGAACTAAATATAATTGAGAGTGGAAGAGTTGGTTATTGATATTAACCGAATGATAAGACAAAAGAGTTGAGGTGGGTTTTTATTCGAAACAACATTGCCCTAGCTTAACATAATTGGGGTCGATGTAGGAGGACACCGGCCCCGCACTGCGGAAGCGTTCAAAAATACAACTATCAAACAAAAGATAGTTGAGACCATAATGAGGTAACAAGTTTAAGGGTTCAAACGAGAGTACAAACAAAGTCACTTAGTGTTGGGAAATTTATTAGTAAGAGTTTTGATGAATTCCAAAATCGACTGACCCCAACCGAGTAGATGTTGCCAGAACCTAATGTTAGAATTTAGACTCGCTGTTTGAGCAAAGTTAAGATTTTATCTTTACAGGTCTCCAGCTGAAGATGGCAACAAGGCATCACTCAGACAGAACATCAGTTATGATGAAAGACAACTGAGAGTTCATTTGTTCAGATGGAATGAGGGGGAAGTCTTCAGAACATCAGTTGTAAAGGAAACCAACTGAGGGTTCGTCAGATGAGAAACAGTAGAGAGGAAGAGAACATCAGATGAAAAGGAAGTCATCTGAAGTTTCAAACTCAACTGACTAAATACAAGGAAGACAACTGAGGGTTCAGTTTCAGAACCTCAGTTGTAGAACTCAAACAAGAAGATCAACAGCATGAAGTTCAAAGTCAGCTGAGAGTTCAACGGTTGAACATCAGCTGAAGACCACTCAGATAAAGATCAAGATTTTCAACCAACTAATCGAGGTTGACTGTCAGAAAGGTATAAGATTTGAATTTCAAAAGGAAGTCACATGAGGGTTTGACCGTTCAGTCATTACCCCATCTGGCCCAACACAAGGCTGTCTCAGAAGGAAAGCAGAAGAGCATAGATGTCATATCGGGAAAGTCTGCAGAGATGAGAGACAAGCCATCGCTTTCAACGATCAGAGATCAACAGCTCCTCCAACGGCTAGTTGATACTCTCCGCCTATAAATAGAGGCATTCTCTCATTCGAGAGGTATACGAGACAAGAGATAGAGAAGTGCAATCACAAGAAAAACAAGCGCAAGAAAAATCTGCAAAAATCATATTCTAAGAGCATCAGCAGCTGAGAGTTCAAGAGTGATAGAACATTAGTAGCTGAGGGTTCATAGAGTTATAATTTGTCTTAGATCTTAGTTTGAGTGTTTATTCGTTCAAGCCATAGATCCAGCTCTCATTCGTGATCGAGCTGTAGTTGGAAAATCCACCCACATACACACCTTAAAAAGTGCCTGTTAGGATCATACTCTTCCTGTAATTGAGTAGCTAGGTCGTCAAGTACCCGCAAACTTGACATAGGTTGTTAAGTACCCGCAAACTTAACTGTAAAGGTTGATAAGTACCCGTAAACTTATTTTAACGGTTGCACAGCCCGGGTAAGCTGTGTGGAACTGTCCAGAAGAACTTGGACTGAGGTGTGAAGGATTCACATCTCCCCGTGGACGTAGGAGGGTTATCTCCGAACCACGTTAAATCCCGTGTGTCTGTGTTTATTTTTATTCAGTTGCTTATTGCATGCTTATCTGATCAAACTAACCAGCATACAAACTGCATTTTTGCATATTCAACTGTTTTGGTTTTTGACCAACCCTGCACTAAAAAGCGTGAGTTGCTTTAACGAGTTTTAATTTCCACCACATTCCGCACAACCTCACTCTTCCAGCTGAGGTTGCTTACTCAGCTGTGAGATTCCAACTGAGTCCGTTTTACTCGGTTGAAGTAATTTTTAAGGGTTAAGTTTTAAAATCCTAACTGGTGTATTCCCCCCCATACACCAGTAACTCGTTTCGGGACCATCAAGTGGTATCAGAGCAGTGGTTCAAAAGACTGCTGACTCTGTTTCACAAGGTGTGAATTCGAGAAATTTTCTTCAGTGGTCAATTGAACAGATCTTTTCACGCTAGTGCATATTTGCTCGCATTTTTGTCCTGTTTTTTTTTTGTGTAGATGGACGTTAAGGACAAGATCGTCGTCATGTTCTCAGTAGTCAATTATACATCATGGAGAACTCGAATTAAGAAGATCCTTCTGTCAAAGCATCACAGGATGCAACAAGTTCTCTCTTTTGGACCAATCGTCATTAAAGAAAGAATAGCTCGCACTCCCACAAATCCTAACGATGGAGATACAGTGGTGGAGTATGTGGAGAAACAGCCAGAAGACTACTCTCCAGAGGAGGCCAAGGTGAGCCAGTTGGATATCAGGGCTCAGAGCACAATAATGTCCACAGTTGGACAAGATTATCTGCCTTGGATAGAGGAGTGTGAGACTGCAAAAGAGATGTGGGACATCCTGGCATCGCTAAGTGAAGGAAGCGACTAGACGAAGGAAAACAAGTTCTCACATGCATGTCAAGATTTCGACAACTTCAGTCTGCGACCTGATGAGACTATCGATCAGCTAGAGCTCCGGTTTATGGACATCATCAGAAGAATCCAGTCCATCCGGAGAGGAAAATACACACTAAGAGAAATTAACCTCAAAGTGTTGCAAGCTCTACCGACTGAGTAGGATACTTTCACCAATATCCACGAGAGCCGAGCTGACCTTGGTGAAATGGGAACTGAAAGATTGTTCTCAATCTTGAAAGGAAATGAGTATAAGGTCAACAGGAGGAGATCGCAGCCCTCAGGTCACAAGTAGAATTGAGGATGTTGGCTCAGCCTCAAAGTCAGTTGCTCTCCGAGCTGACTACTCAAAATCGAGATCATCAAGGCCAACCAGATAAGCTGACACGACTGCAAAGGAGCCAAGCAGAGAGGAACTGCAACAGAACATTGCAGCTTTGTCAAAGAAGCTAGCCGACATGGACACTCGATTCGGCAAATATAAACGTTTCTATAAATCAAACCGAACTCGAGACAGTTCTAAGTCAGTCACCAATGGTTGCTTCGAATGCGGCAAGGAAGGACATTTCAAAGCTGACTGCCCAGACCTCTCAAAGAAGGAAAGAGAAGCGTTGAGGGCCAAGCAAACTGCAAAGAACAAGGCCATGGTAGCAGAAGAAGCAGCTGACGACATGAACATCTTCACAGACACTGAAGATGAGGATGAACTGACCTCTACCAACAACGTCATCAGCCAGGATCAATGCCTCATGGCACTTAGAACCAACCAAGATGATATTGAGGTACAATCTAATTCTGCTCGCTTAAATTCTTCCAATACTTCTAACATGCAGGAATCTCTGAACGATGAGTTGGAACCCTCCTGGAATGATTTTCAAGAACTCAGTGAGGAACTGCATCAGCAGTCGGTTGAGTTTAAGAGTCTTCAAGCTCAGTTCGCCAAGCTTGAAGATTCTTTAACCGAAAAGGACGATCTGATCACTAGCCAAACTCAGGAGATTGAAAATCTCAAGAGTCAACTGAATGAGGCTAGGACTCCAACAGATGAAGAGTTGACAAAACAGATCTGGAAGCAGCAAGATCAGTTGAAAAATCAAGAGGCTCAGATCAACCAGCTGATAAAGGAGTCAGATGGTAAAACCGAGCAGATAACCGTCCTCCTCAAACAGTTGCAAACTGAGAAGGACAATCTAATCAAGCTGTATTAGTCATCCAAGATCATCGAAAGCCTTTTAAGTTACAGCAGACAGATGGATGACGTGTCAGGACTCGGTTATGATATTGTCAAGGATACTGGAATTCCACCAGCTACCTTCATCAAAGCTGTAGAAGTCACAGCTGTCGAGCCTAACACAGCTAAGTCTCCAGAAGCTAATTCAACCTCCACCTCTCAGCAAGTTCAACCGACCAATAGAATCACAACTGAGAAGGGAAAAAGAGTAGCGGATGTAGGACAGAATGTTCCATTGGTTGGGACATCAACCGAGGGGGAATGTTCCAAAAGTCAGAAGATGAATCAGAGGCGTCGAAGGCATAACCGCAACCGAACTCAGAATCCGAACCGACCTCTGCATCAAACTCAAAGTCAAAATCCAAAGAAATGGAACCAACCTCAGAACAGACCGGGGTTCAATCATCTGAATCAACCGAGGTTCCAACATCAGCTCGATCAAAGGTTCCAACTGAGTCAACCAATGAGGAACTGGTCAAACAACTGGAGATATTCATGCCATAATATGAATTATCATCAGGGCATGAATAGGTACAGACAACCCTCAGGAAGTTGGAATCATAATCAGCCACAAAGATTCCAACATGGCGTCCGACCTCACAAATAAACTCAACAGGATAAGAATCGCCATCAAAACAGGGGGAAAGCCTCACCTCCTAAAGCTCAACATGGGAGAAATCCAACTCCTCCCAAGAAACAGAACATCACTACTAACAACAAGCCTAAAGATAACCGAGGTGTTGTTATAGTTGATGATGAAGGAAAAGTAATCTGGAATGATAAATCTATCCGAGTTTACAGGGAAAAGCGACGCACAGTTCCAGCGGGAACTGGTTCTAACCCTCCAGGATCCAACTGAAATTGGGGACCAAAGCGAGTTTCTCTTTGCAGGTGCAGGAGAAACAACTGAGGAAGAAGAAGGCGTCTGCTACAATGTGGGTGATTGATAGTGGATGCTCGAAACACATGACGAATCTGAAGGATTTGCTTGGAAGTTTCGTGGAGAAAGAAGGTCCATCAGTTACTTTTGGTGATAACTCAAAAGGTTATACCAGAGGTTACGGTACCCTTGAAACCAATCATATTTCAATTTCTAATGTCTCTTATGTTGATGGATTGAAGCATAACCTGCTCTCCATCAGCCAATTCTGTGATAATGGTTTCTCTGCCAAGTTTGATGCACAGGGTTGCAGGGTTAAAGATGTCGGATCAAAACAGGTGATATTGTTAGGAAATCGATCACCAACAGGGAATGTCTATTACGCTGACTGGAACAGCAGCCTCCCTGATACGTGCCTGTTATCAAAGAGCAGTTCCGATGTGAGCTGGCTGTGGCACAAAAGGCTCAACCATCTGAACTTCAAGACGATGAACCGACTCGCCAGACAAGAACATGCAAGAGGCATACCTAACCGAGTGTTTTCAACAACACACATCTACAGTGCATGCCAGCTGGGAAAGCTCGCTAGATCCTCCTTCCGGTTGAAGTCAACTCCCTCAACCGACCGAGTGTTACAGCTGATCCATATGGATCTCTTCAGGCCAGTTACACCAAAAAGCATAAATGGCAACGAATATACATTGGTTGTAACTGATGATTACTCGAGGTACACGTGGACCATTTTCATGCGTCACAAGAGTAAAACCCGAGATGAGCTGCCCAAGCTGATGGATCGGATATCGAACCAACAAGAGATGAAGATCATTTCTATCCGATCAGATCGTGGAACTGAGTTTCTAAATGAAACCATCATCGAGTATTGCGAGAAGAATGGAATAACTCATCAAACATCAGCCGCGCGTACTCTGCAACAGAATGGCGTAGCTGAGCGAAGAAACAGAACGCTGAAGGATGCAGCCACATCCATGTTAGCGAGCTCAGCTCTACCGAAGAGATTTTGGGCTGAAGCGATCAACACAGCATGCTACACTCAGAATCGATCTCTTCTCACCAAGCGGTTGGGAAAGACACCCTACGAGCTGTGGAGACGCAGAAAGCCAGATATTTCTTATTTTCGCGTTTTTGGGTCTAAGTGTTATATTCACAACAATGGGAAGACTCAGTTGAAAACTTTTGATGCCAAAGCTTCGAAGGGCATATTTCTTGGATATGCAGCTCGGATCAAGGCATATAGAGTTTTCAACAACAGCTCTCGTGTTGTGGAAATAACACCTCATGTTAGTTTTGATGAATCTACCTTTGAGTGCAGGGAACAGGTTAAAGGACAACAAGCAGATCCAACTATTCCACCAGTTCTCACCAGATCGCAAGCTCTAAGGGAAAAGAACCTAGCTGAACCACTGGTTTGGGCAACTGAGGATGAGGATCCATACTCCTCTGAAGATGAATTCGAAGACCCCAGCACATCCCAAGGGGGAACTTCAACTGATGTTCCTCCAACTGCTTCAGCATCCGAAGCCCAACCGAGTCCGATTCAACCTAATACCAATGCTGAGGATCCAGACTTAACAGCTGATCAATCACCAGCTCTAAAGACTCCAACTCAGATTTCAGAACAGCCACAGTTGGAAGAAGAAGGAAGACGCAACCGAAGATGGTATGAAGTTCATTCCACTGACAACATCATCGGCGATCCAACCGAGGGTGTGCGTACAAGGAGCCGAGTTGCAAATCCAATCAACTGAAGGAAACTCCAACAATTACGCCCAGTATGCTGAGGAGTTGGCAGTTCTAGAGGAGTTCGAGCAAGCTGGAGATGTTGCCATGATTTCTTGCTTTGTAGCTGAACCGAAGAATGTTGGGGAAGCTCTCAACTGTGTTCACTGGACAACAGCCATGCAAGAAGAACTGAATGAGTTTCTACGCAACTGTGTATGGGAGTTGGTAGAAAGACCAAATGGTGTCAAGGTGATTGGATTGAAGTGGATTTTCAAAAACAAGAGAGACGCCATTGGATTCATAGTGAGGAATAAGGCAAGGTTGGTAGCTCAAGGATACTGCCAACAAGAAGGAATCGACTTTGAAGATTCCTTCGCACCAGTTGCAAGGCTGGAAGCCATCCGAATCTTTCTAGCTTATGCCGCACATCACAAGTTCAAAGTGTATCAGATGGATGTGAAGTGTGCATTCCTCAATGGAGATATCAAAGAAGATGTATATGTTGAACAGCCTCCTGGTTTTGAGACTGGAGATGGTAGAGTGTACAAGCTGAAGAAAGCTATCTATGGTCTAAAGCAAGCGCCAAGGGCCTGGTATGACACTCTTTGTGGATTCCTTCTGAAGTCGGGGTTCAAACGAGGTTCAGTTGATAAAACTCTGTTCACCATCAAAATTGGAGAAGATATACTTGTTGTGCAAATTTACGTCGATGACATCATTTTCGGCTCCAAGTCGGAGGAGCTGTGCAAGAAATTCTCAGATCTCATGAAGGAAAAGTTCGAGATGTCAATGATGGGTGAGATGAATTATTTCCTTGGATTACAAGTGAAGCAGTCACCTGAAGGGATTTTCATCAACCAGTCCAAGTATACAAAGGAGCTCATCACCAAGTTCAGATTGCAAACAAGTAAGACCACGAGGATCCCAATGAATACTAACTGGAAGATTGAACCCGGAGCTGAAGGAAAGCTCGTAGATGCCAGCCAGTTTAGAGGGATCATCGGTTCGCTGCTATATCTAACTGCCAGCCGACCAGACATATCATACGCAGTTGGAGTGTGTGCTCGATTCCAAGTTCAGCCAAGAGAAGCACACATGTTGGCAGCAAAGAACATCATCAAGTATTTGAAGGGAACTATTAATGTTGGATTGTGGTATCCAACTGACGACAATATCCAGCTGACTGGATACTCAAATGCGGACCTAGCAGGAGATCGGTTGGACAGGAAGTCTACCTCTGGACACTGTCAATTCATGGGAAGCAAGCTGGTTTCATGGTTCTCCAAGAAACAAGCATGTGTTGCAACCTCTACAACCGAGTCAGAGTATATGGCTGTCGGAAGCTGTTGCATGCAAGTGTTGTGGCTGAAGCAACAACTGAGAGATTATGAAGTTGCAACTGGACAGGTTCCCATTCATTGTGATAGCTCGAGTGCCATAGCTATCTCTCTGAATCCTGTTCACCACTCTCGAACAAAGCATATCGACATTCGTCATCATTTCATCCGAGATCATATTGAGAAGAAGGATGTGTCCATGGAGAAGATCCCAACTGAGATTCAGAGAGCTGACATCTTCACCAAACCTCTTCCTGAAGCTCGGTTCAAGATGTTGTGTGATCTTCTTGGACTATTGGATCCATCGGATGAAGAGTCATCCGAGCTGGAGAAAATCCATCCGAGCTAAAGAATCATCCGAGCTGCAGAGGATCCATCCGAGATGAAGAGTCAGATATCCATCTGAGGGGGAAGCTCAGATGAAGGGGGAATCTCAGATACGAATTGCCAACTGAAGACATCAAACATCAGCTGAACAGACGAACTCGAGTCAGCTGATGGTATGCGGCAACTGAGGAACTCAACTGAGGTATACAGCTGATCTCGACATCGGCTGGCAGGTATCATTTATGACTGAAGGTGTTATAATATTCAATGAGAATGTTTGAAATAAATTCAAACATTCCTGAACATGTCAGCTAGACTAAACAAGCCATCATGTCACATTTAATGTAAAGTCTGGCTAAACTCCTATAGCTTTACTTTATAGTGCGACTGGGCTGACACCTTAAACTATTCACCTTCTCACTCGCGCGCATGGAGCATCAGTCAAAATTACTCAACAGTCGTGCAATCCCAGCCATTGAAAAATACGCGCCATTTAACCCCAGCCGTTGATATTATCCGAGTCAAAGATTATATAATACGGCAAATCAGGAAGTAATCCTTACCTTCTCTTTTCGTGCATATCTTTACTAACTATTCATCATCCTCTCCACATTTGTTTCACCATTTTCAGTAAAGATTTTCCTTCTTCTTTGCATATATATCTCTTTGAGATGGCGCCTAAATCTAAAGCTTCCAAGAAGATAGTTTCCGCAGAGCCTGCTACATTCCAGGAATCTTTCGACATGGTGATGTCGAAGATTCATTTCGAACAGATTCTTTCCAGGGATGCCCTGACCTCGCCGGAACTCACACCAGTCGCCGCCATTCTTTCCGACCACAGTCTGCTCGACTGGGCAACCCTCTCTCCATCCAAGTTGCTCAGGAAGCAGGTTGTACATTTCTATAGGAATCTGCAGCGAGTTACAGAAGACGGGCTTGTCACTATCATCCCGTGCAAGCAAAGAAACACAACTTCCCGGATGATAGAAGACACCGCCGTGGAAATAAAAGTATCCAAGGAACTGGAGAAGATCATCCCCAGAAATCGCGAAGCCACAGATGTGCTGGGGAACTTCACCGATAAGGAAGCTGATGCCTTCCTTCAAACAATCCTTCTTGTTCCCGAACCATTGAAGGGGAGCTGCAAAGGACGAAACTGAAGCCGGCACACCGACTTCTTTTCGACGTGATCTCTAAATGCGCCTTCGCGTATGGAGGAGCGTTCGGTGACATTAGCCGACCGAAGCTTAAGCAACAGAAGGCCCTGGAGGAACAGCACCAGGTCGATTGGCTGGGCTATCTTGAAAGCCAGCTGTTGATGGAGAAGCAGAAAATCTCTGAGACGTCAGCTGAGTCCGGAGAGCAGCTGTTGAGTGTCAAGGGGACACTCAACTTCGGCACAAAAATCTCTGCCCTTATCCTCCAAGCCACAAAGGGACAACAGCTGACCTGGGAAGGGAGTGAGGACCCGCCGCTCAACAAGCTGATGCTGTTCCCCACAGCCAAAAAGGCCAGGGACGTTGTGGAGGCCGTTTACACTCCCAAGGGTACCCCCAAGCCAGCTGTGGAGTCAGTCTCAGCAGCTCGACGCCCTTCTCGGTCCAAGCCTGCGAAGCGCCGGCTAGAGGAGGTGGCTGAGGAAGAGGAAGATGATGAAGAAGAAGAAGAGGAGGAACCCCTCCAAAAGAGGCCCAGGATTCGCATCATCAAGCCAGCGGCTCAACCATCTACAACAAGTCCAGTGGTGGTAAAGCCAGCTGAGGAGAAGGAGTCAACCGAATCAAGCCAGTCGGTTGACCCAGCTGGGTTCGTTCTTCAACCTCGTCAGGAGGAAGTGGCTGAAGGAGTGGGGATACACGTGGAGGAATCCAGCTCCTCCTCAGATGAGTCTTCTTCATCTGAGGAGTCCCACGACAGTCCGACTGGAGCTGATGCCAGCCAGGTAATCCCACATGTGTCTGAGGAAACACATGAGCCAGCCGACTCACCACCCAAAGAGGATCAAGTTCTCTCAACTGGTCCTCAGTCAGATATTCCGAGCCTCTCGCTCGATGCCAACGTTGTGACCATTCCTTTGGCCAACGTTGATGAAACCATCGAACCCGTTACCTTCGATATTGACCCCCCTCCAATTGATGAAGAAGCTAACCGCCAGGCGATCTTGGCTGAATATGAAGGAAGGCTAAGCTACTGCTTCCGCAAGCTGATTGGTATGTTCCCCGAGGCAGCCTCGATGCCCATATTTGTCGTACTCGGGACGGAACTGCTCTACCAGTTCAGCGTCATATTCAGCTATTGGTACGTCAAGGAGGAAACCCTCAGGATCCATGGTTGGGACAGGTTGAAGGTCGAAGAATCCAACCTGAGGGTATACTTCGACTACCAGAACCTGGAGGTGGCTTACAACCAGAAGGTGGTTGTGCTACGTCGTCGTCTGGACAAGAGCATCCAAGAAGGGACAGACACCAGAGAGCTGTGCAATAATCCTGGAGCTGTTCAGTTTCTTGACGATATGCTGGCCAAGAATGCCAACTGCATGGAGGATGTCGACGCAGCTGAAGAGGCGGCCAAGAGGGAAGAAGAAAAGCTCAAGGCCTACCTCGCCAGCCGATCTGCCCTGGTTGTCATGGAGCCAACTGCCCAGCCACAACCACAACACCTGCCTGGACCCTCAGATCAGCCAGCACTCTCAACCGATGCCATCTGTGAGCTGATCTCCGAGAGGGTTAACCAGCTGAGGCAGGAAATGTTGTCCAAGATCCAGCTCAGCAAGGAGGAGGATGCTGACAGGATGCATCAGCTGATGGCAGAGAATACCAGCTTGAAGAATCAGCTGGAACACCTTTCCTCTTCCCTGCAGCAGAAGTTCGAAGATCTCTCCACTTCTTCCAGCTCAGAGGTCACGGCTCTAAGGAAGGCAGTTCAAGGCCTCAGCTCGGACTTCAACGTTTTCAAGACCGTTGCTGAATCTGATCTGGCAAAGTCCCAGCAGACTCAAGACCAGGAGTGGATGTCTCAGTTTGCAAATTTCCGAGCTGAGTTCGTCACCCTCCACAAAGAGGTCTCTGCGACCTTTGCAGCCTTGCAGCGAGCTGAGCAGGAGCGCCAAGACCTGGAGTTGGCCAAGAAGGTGGAAGAGAAGGATGCTATCGACGAACTCTTTTCCCGCGTTCAACAGGCTGAGGCCAAGCTGACCTCCTTGGATGGCACTGTTGCCACTCTTTTGGATGATGCCAAAAAGGGGGAAGACAAGGAGCCAGCAGCTGTTGCTAGACAAAGGAAAGTTGTTCTTCAGCAAGGGGAAGGAGTGTCAGCTGAAGCTGAAGGAGCAGCTGAAGGATCGCAGCAAGAACTGGAAATCTCCCACGACCTCGTAGCCGAGCTTACGGTCGAGCTCGATGCCGAACTTGACGGGATATCTGTTGAAGACTGCATCGAAGCTGCCAAAGCTATGGGGGAGTCCAAGGAGAAGTACTTGAATCCCTCTTGGATCAAGAAGTTCACTGCCGATCAGGCCAAGAAGGTGGCCAAGTTTGAGAAGGAGCTGACCAAGGTGGAGAAGAACGTCGACAGAAATAAAGCCAGCCGGAGCGTGCGAAGAATCAACAAGCACCAGATGAAGGCTGAGGCTAGAAAGTTGACTCAACAGCTGCAGAAGAACGTCACGGGACAAGCTCGGTTCCCACATGTTGACAAGTGGATGAATGCTGAGTGGAACGATGACTGGGAGCAGTTCAAGCATGAATTCATCAATGACTTCTATTACAGGAAGGTCTACTCGACTGAAGACCCAAGACAAGCCTTCAAGGAAGCCCTGTGGGAACTCAGATCTGGAGACCCTGAAATGTTTAGTCAGTTCAAGCGAGCCATGCTGAAGGCTCAGCTCGATCCCAACACCGTTCCAGTTCCGCAGATGTGCAGGTACCGCCCTCAGATGATCAAAGGCACGAGCACGCCAAACAGAAATGCGATCATGGCTGAGGCGAGACAAGTCTGCAAGGAACATGGTGTCAATACTGGGATTGAGTCGGATGCGAAGAAGGAGATCTTTGACCGTATCTTCAGCAAGTACGGTCAACAGTATTTTTGAGCTGATCTAATTTTTGTCTTTTGAGCTGATGTAGTTTTTGGAGCAACTATTGTATCTTTATCTGTTATGTGCTTAACCCTGTAACCTTCAGTTGTAACAAAAACTTCAAAGCATATATACGATTCAACTTGACGAACAATATCTCATTGTCCAAGCTATGAATCGCAGTCTTTTAAATACCATGTTATAACTGTGCTAACCCTTTAATGTTTTATCTTATAGACTGTCTAGAATTTCAGCTGAGATTTTAGGTCAGTTAGTAAGGCTTAGATCAATAGTGGTTTAAAGTTGTAAGTGGTTTTGGCATCATCAAAAAGGGGGAAATTGTTGAGAAATTTATTAGTAAGAGTTTTGATGAATTCCAAAATCGACTGACCCCAACCGAGTAGATGTTGCCAGAACCTAATGTTAGAATTTAGGCTCGCTGTTTGAGCAAAGTTAAGATTTTATCTTTACAGGTCTCCAGCTGAAGATGGCAACAAGGCATCACTCAGACAGAACATCAGTTATGATGAAAGACAACTGAGGTTCATTTGTTCAGATGGAATGAGGGGGAAGTCTTCAGAACATCAGTTGTAAAGGAAACCAACTGAGGGTTCGCCAGATGAGAAACAGTAGAGAGGAAGAGAACATCAGATGAAAAGGAAGTCATCTGAAGTTTCAAACTCAACTGACTAAATACAAGGAAGACAACTGAGGGTTCAGTTTCAGAACCTCAGTTGTAGAACTCAAACAAGAAGATCAACAGCATGAAGTTCAAAGTCAGCTGAGAGTTCAACGGTTGAACATCAGCTGAAGACCACTCAGATAAAGATCAAGATTTTCAACCAACTAATCGAGGTTGACTATCAGAAAGGTTTAAGATTTGAATTTCAAAAGGAAGTCACATGAGGGTTTGACCGTTCAGTCATTACCCCATCTGGCCCAACACAAGGCTGTCTCAAAAGGAAAGCAGAAGAGCACAGATGCCATATCGGGAAAGTCTGTAGAGATGAGAGTCAAGCCATCGCTTTCAACGATCAGAGATCAACAGCTCCTCCAACGGCTAGTTGATACTCTCCGCCTATAAATAGAGGCATTCTCTCATTCGAGAGGTATACGAGACAAGAGATAGAGAAGTGCAATCACAAGAAAAACAAGCGCAAGAAAAATCTGCAAAAATCATATTCTAAGAGCATTAGCAGCTGAGAGTTCAAGAGTGATAGAACATTAGTAGCTGAGGGTTCATAGAGTTATAATCTGTCTTAGATCTTAGTTTGAGTGTTTATTCGTTCAAGCCATAGATCCAACTCTCATTTGTGATCGAGCTGTAGTTGGAAAATCCACCCACATACACACCTTAAAAAGTGTCTGTTAGGATCATACTCTTCCTGTAATTGAGTAGCTAGGTCGTCAAGTACCCGCAAACTTGACATAGGTTGTTAAGTACCCGCAAACTTAACTGTAAAGGTTGATAAGTACCTGTAAACTTATTGCAACGGTTGCACAGCCCGGGTAAGCTGTGTGGAACTGTCCAGAAGAACTTGGACTGAGGTGTGAGGATTCACATCTCCCCGTGGACGTAGGAGGGTTATCTCCGAACCACGTTAAATCCCGTGTGTCTGTGTTTATTTTTATTCAGTTGCTTATTGCATTCTTATCTGATCAAACTAACCAGCATACAAACTGCATTTTTGCATATTCAACTGTTTTGGTTTTTGACCAACCCTGCACTAAAAAGTGTGAGTTGCTTTAACGAGTTTTAATTTCCACCACATTCCGCACAGCCTCACTCTTCCAGCTGAGGTTGCTTACTCAGTTGTGAGATTCCAACTGAGTCCGTTTTACTCGGTTGAAGTAATTTTTAAGGGTTAAGTTTTAAAATCCTAACTGGTGTATTCCCCCCATACACCAGTAACTCGTTTCGGGACCATCACTTAGATCAACAAAAGACATAAAGAAAGCCATTGATGACGACCTGCAAGGTCGTCACCCAACATACGTTTTTTACTACACCGACATGACCTCCTCAACCTCCACGTCGTTCAACCTGTATTAGGAAAAATAATGCAGGGGGCTGAGTACAAAAGCACTCAGTGATTCAGTATCCCTTTTTGAAAAACATTTTAAAGATACTGCATGCTTCAATTCTTATGGAAATGACAACTTTAGTAAAAATATCATTCACATAAGCAAAACAATTTCTAAAACAACATAGCACGCGTGCCAAACTTCTCACATTCTTGGGTTACCATCCTGGTTCAAATAGAGGGGAGCTACTCTCTCTATCCGAACCATCATAACTTCTTGTGCGCACTACCTTGGCTTGATCGGAGCTCAAGGCCGATCGTTAATATAACATGTCTCATACTTGGTCAACCACAAGCAGGTGAGCATAAAAACATTTAAGCATGCATATCAAGTAAAAAACTTTTTGGGCTTAATAATCCGAAATGTTACCTCGTGGGAACCTAACCCACACTTGAAAATAGGATAACCCACCTTGGATTCACTCGATTAGTCCTCGAAACTTATGAGTTGCTTGGTCCTACAAGAGTTGTCTTAACACTTAGGTTCACAAGCATATAATGTCTAAAGTCTTAGTATCCTAAGTCAAGCTTATTCCCTTTTTATAACATGTATCAAGCTTGAGGCTTCGCCTCAAGGTTATATTCCACATGTTACATGAGTCCCATAGATTTCTTATGCATATGTTCATAATATGTCATATTGATGCATGTATACTTAAATAATCACATACCTCATATCACAAGATCATACTTTAAAACATGTAAGACATTAATACTTGATTATTGAATTCATAACAATTACTTCATTGACTTAGGTCATTTTAATTAATTAAGAATTAGTTAATTACTTAAGAACATATAATTAATTAATAATTAATTAATTTAAAGACATATAATTAATTATTAAATAATAGTAATAATAATTAATTAATTTTTTAATTTCAATTTAATAAATTATAAATAATAAACAATTAATCATACATAAGTAATAACAACTTGGCATGACATTTAATCAGATATATTTATGGACTAAGGGTCCATATCACACATAAACAAGTCATATTGGAACACTAATCAATTAATCATATAAGAGCCAAGCCCAATTCATTTGATTAATTCAGATTAGTCTAGCCCAACTACCTAAAGCATAATAGTCCATGTAGCTCAATGATCTATTTAAGTCCATTAAATCAATTATAGTCAAACACAATTAATAATTAATAAGTATGCTAATTTAGCTTAGCATAAGCTCGTTTAATCACTCGTTAAATTATCTAACCTTATCTTATCATATGATATGTAATATACATCACAATTATCCAATTTATGCAAGCAAAACGAAATCATATGATAAAATCACATAAAGTGTATTTATTTTGTAGTTTTCTCTTGAGGTACTTAAGAAAGAAAAATATGGGAAAAATATCAAACGGATTTCAATGGACTTGAAATTTTTACTGGACACTCCCAACATATCATACACTTTTCAGAACTTTTCAAATCTCAAAAAATATTTATATAGGAGGAATCGAGTCAAACTCAAAGTTGAGTGAATCTGATTGGAATTGAAGTTGCTGAAAAATTAGGTCAGATTGAATTTCATCTTGAGACTTACTCGTTTGGTCAAAAATCATGTTTAATATCAATATAAAAACTTTAAGAAGTCTATTTTCTTCTCCAAAAGGCCGAGTTCGATTATCTTAAGTGAAAAAGGAGCTATCACTCAAAACATTTTACTGCACAGTTTTAACACTCATACAGTAGCAATTTTAGACATGCCGCTACCAAAAATTGCTCTTGCAATGAAAATTTCTAATTTTTGGATATTATTTCCTTAACATGCTCACGAACAACATATAAAAATTTGGAACATGAATTCGAAGTTTAACCAATAGAACCACGCAGATCAAATCAGGACAGTTTACGATTTTGCATGTAAATCTCATAACATCGACATTTCCAATGAAACTTAACAAAATCGACACATGACCACCCCTACAGCCCTAAACATGTTCATAATACTCATAGTAGCATATAAACAAGAAGACCTAAATTATGACTGTGCTAGATCACTAACAATTAACACATTTCCAAGTAAAACATGCATCAAGAACACAAGAGTAACCACCAACAATATCATGCATAATTCGACACCATTAATATCATTAAACATATTCTTAGACATAATCCATCATCCATTCATATAGGAAACACACCACAACCATCACAAACCTTTTTAAGCATAAACAATTTAATCTACACACATTAAGATGCTTCTGGAAATTGTAGCACGTAGCTGTTCATCGTAAAATCATTTTAAAATCGAGTTTTCATCTTATGACAATGAACTTTATCAATTTAAAATCTACAAGAAGTCTAGAACACACTCCATTAAGCCATGTTATCATGCTCTTAATTGTTTTCAAGTTATTACGACATCTTTCCTACTTAGTCAGTTTTTGACAGATTCTGCACAAGTTATAAACTCAAGCAATTTGACTTACTTATACTCAAAAGTACAGGCTGATTTTCATATACATTATAGCCAACATTCAAGGCTTTCAATAGCAAGTGAATTCACCGATATTCAATTAATAGATTGTGAGATATCAACCTTTGATTTACATACAAGTGCAGCATTCATGCTGTCAATTAGCATATTCTTATAGGAACGAACGCAACTTATTTTAAAACACATATAACATCATCTTTACTCATATGAACGTGATTAAATATGGTTTGGGGCAGAAATATATCATGCTAATCAAGTTTTCATTGCCTTGTTCATACAAAACAAAAATAAAGAGAGTTAAACCATTGTACCTCATTCTTTTCGATTTTCCTCTACCCTCTCTTTCGATTTTAGTCCCTTTTTCTCGCTGCCCAACTCCTCCCTCTCTTCCTCATTGGATTTCCATCGCCTCCTCTCCTCCGGCGGCGGCTAAGAGGTGGTGAAGTGGTGGTGGTATTTGGGGGTTAGGATTTCTTGGATTGTTGTATGAATGAAGATGGTGATGAAGGGATAGAGTTGCAGATTCTTATTGAGGGGAGAAGAAGAGAATTTTTGGGAGAAGGAAAAGGGACAGATTTTGTCTGCAAAGAAGATTTCTGTCACTCACGCGTGATCTCCCGAATCTTTTCTTTTCTTCTTCTAATTATTTTATGTCTTATTCCCTTTCCCCAAAATCCCTAATTAATTAATTATTATCTATTTTATTAATCTTCACACAATTATCCTAACACACGCTACACGGCACATATTGAACACACGCACATATATGATATATCACACGCACACACACTTATTATGTGTAATATATAATATATAATATTATATTCTAACGTTTTCTTTATAAGGTATTTCTCTTTTCATTTCATAAAACGATATTTATTAGTCGGATCGAAGTTTCGATCGAGCATACTTATAAAATTATTTATTCCGATCTTAACGAGCCTAATATTGCCATATATAATAAGAATAAAAAGGACAATTAAGAAAGTATTTTATGTTGACATTTATCAATCTATTATTATAATAAAATAATTTTTGTAATTAATCGTAATATCACGTAAGCTATAGAATAGCAATAAAAAATTCATAAAATAGGGATGCTCGTGCTTATGCTATGCTTATAACATCTAAATTTTATATAATTTAGAAATTTAGTATTGATCGGAAATAAGTGACCATTCTATTATTTTAATTATTTTCATTCTTATTCTATTCTATTTAATTTAATGAAATCAAAATTTTTAAGCCCAAATTTTGGGGTTCTACATATTAGCACTTTTATAATGACATTAAAAGAATAATTGAATTAAAATGTAAATAATAGTTATTATATTTGGGCATACATAGAATTTTATCACTCACAGTATTTATGTAATTCGTGGAAGGTGAATAATACAAGAAATAACGAGAGTGCTCTTTATAATAAAACTAGTGTGTAACCCATCGAAAATCGACAGGAAACAACATTATACTAAAATTTATAAGTATGTTCGTAATTGTAATATAATACTCTACAATAGAGTAATTTATTAGAGTAATGTTATTTTTAGAATTTACTTTAAGAAGTCTTACAAAAATTTATTATAATCGAATAAAAGTAATTTGTTTTATTATATTGGTAATCAATTCAGCAGTTCTGTGGGTTCGAAACACTACCTACTATTTATTACTTTTACGATAATATGCTCTTGCGTGCATAAAATTCGCATAAATTATATTCATTTAGCATTACGGTCATCACTTGTTTGGCTGGTGGTAAGATTTGGTGAAATAAACGGAATTGTATTGTCTCTTCTATTAAATGAAATTATAATTCTCGAAAGTATTAGTCTATATCGACATTGATCAATTTAAATAATATTTAGAATATTATAATTAGAATTTGAGGCTAACAAATTATAATAATAATTAATCATATTTCATTAATGTCGAGTATTAAAAAAAAGACCAATTCTTAATTCCTACTCCTATCATATAACATTGTTTAATTTAGATTTAAATATGAACCTTATTTATATAGTTAAAACTAATTATTTGACAAAATTAAATAAATATCATTGGCCAATTTTAAAATTTATTTAATAAAAAAAATGCTTATTGACCAATTAATTAGTTAATTAGTCAAATTAAATTGATTGTGTAAAGTAATTGCAATATGAAAAGACACATATGATCTTGATTATTTATATAGGTTCTTCTAGAATATGGTAGGTATTATTAAAAAAATGTGGGACAAAAAAAAAATCATTTAAATATAATAAAATATATGTTCATATTAATACTAATATATAGATAAATCTTAAAACATGAGTTATGAGTTGAGTTCTTCTGAATATGATTTTATACTCTTGAGATCTCATATATGTTTGTGCATTTTTTTGGTATTTTTCCATGTCCACATGAGATCAATCCATATTTTTAATCAAATCAAATTGGAGAAATTAATTTACTTGACCATAATTTATTTATTTAACCAAATTAAATTGAAAGTATACACAAATAACATCATTCTCAAACACTCCGTCCTTTGCATGTAAATTTTGGTCAAAAGCTTATATCAAAGTAGTCTTTTATTTAGGTTCCCAATTAGTGAAGTCTCATCAAAAATCAATGTGCGATTTCAAATTATATAAAAAGTTAATGCTAATTTAAATAAGAATAAATTAAAATAAAAACTTTTAAGTAGATGGAAGAGGTGATCGGTTGCATCACATAAAAAATTATTCTTTATTCATATTTAACGTATTGATGGATCTTATACATCAACTTTTTCCATAATTGAATTCTATCCCATAATTAAATTATTAAATTTATAATAATAATAATAGAACCTATGAAAAAAAAACATAAATGATGATTTAAAATAAAAGGAATACTGAATGGAGATTGCACGATGTAGGACCCAAAATTAAGGGGAGATTTCGAATCTGCGATCACTTTACTTTAATAATAGAGTTAGATAGACATCAATTATTATTGAAGTTTAGAAAATTGTACAAATATCTTAAATAAAAAGTACTATTTTTTTATTTTTTACTTGCGCCAACTTTATAATTTGTTAAATTAAAAAAATTAATATTGACAACTTAATAATTGACATATCAATTTTCTCAATAACATAAAACTATTTATTTGACCAACCAATTAATTGGTGAAATTAAATTAGTTGTGCAAAACAATTGTAGGTTGAAAAAAATACACAATGATATTGAGTACGTATTTATATAGCTTCTCGAGGAATGAAGTCTTATTAAAAAGCAATGTAGGACAAAGAGTTGTATATTATCCAACCCATGTAATTTCTTGTTTAATTTGATTAAAAAAATTGATTTAGGGCATTAATTTGTTTCTTAATTGAAAAAATCGTAATAGTATAAGAAATCTATAATTGTATAGCAAATCTTTGCTTTAAAGTTAAATTATTATGGTTGCTTATTAATGGAATATAATTTGTATAAAATTTACTCTTTATATAGAAGCATACTAAAAGTATTAATTTAAAGGATGAATATATGAATAAAAATCATTAAAATGAGGATTTAAGCTAAATATGAATACTGAAGGGAGAGAGCGCCACGTAGGACCTGAAATTAAGAAGAGAGCTCGAATCCACATCAGTATTAATAATATATAGATATTTGTTGTTATTTATTTATTTATTTTTTTTCATTAGTGATCGAATATTAAATTTTGAGAAATTGTAAAAAATTTAATAAAAAATAAACTAAAATATAGATTAATTCGTTAATATTTATTTAGTAGAATCATTTTTTTAACGTGCGAGTGCATGTTACTTATGCTAGTAACGAAAAAAGCGAGTAATATAACATCTTATCTCTAATCATTATATGGGCAATTAAATAAAAAAGTAGAAAATTTTTGTATGGATCACAACGAGTCATATACATGAGTCGAATATTGTTGAACTCTCTTGTGATTGTTGACGAGTAGGTAGATGAAAAAACGGCAGATGGAGGCAGACAGAAGGGATAATTAAGTAGCTAGAGTATTATTGTCCTGTACAATTTGTCACGCCAAACAAGTACAATTTGTCCCAAGTAATAGAAATATTTTTGGGAGGCTTATAAATATGACAGATCATTTTTTGAGAGAAAATGATTTCTTCTTTTTTTTTTTTTTGGAACACATCATTTTCAATTGGACAATTCAGAAAGAAAAGCATGCAATTTTAAGGAGACGGGGTGAATACTTATTTGAGGCCGAACTTTTCCCATTGGCACCAGATTGATTTACCAAATTAACCTCACACTTTCATTCTTCATACGTAAACACAATATTGAGTGAGTAATAAATATTCATTCGATCTCTAATCATACCAAGATTTGGTTTACGCCACATCAACTTTGAATAGAAACGAGATTCTTTAGCCATATCCATGAAAATGTAAATTTTATGATCATTATGTTATCTATAGTTTTTTTTTCTAAAGTTTTGTATATTTGTTGTTAAGCATTAAGTGCAAAAATTAGTAACATTTCTTTTTCAATTTTTTAAACATCAACGATGTTGCCACGTATTTTAAATGGCGTATCTTAAATGCATCTTAATTTTTTTTCACATGTGTAGCTACGTATTTTAAGCGACGTTCGTATCTTAAAATTTATATACATGTACTCGTTCCAAAGTCGATTAAAAAGTACTCTTTACCATGTGTTCTTATCCAAGCTACTCGATCATTTATGCTACAACCTCGTATAGAAATACGCATTGATTATATGAACACATTTATTTATATACTCGTACCCTTATCATATCAGATTAAAAACATAATTTTACAGCTTGAGAAAATAGAAATATAATATTTTGAGAAATAAAGTTCTTATGCTTCCAACTGATGATGTAAACTCCTTTTATATAAGATTTTAGTGATTAGAAAATAAAATAAAAAAAATCACGAAAACATGACGATTTACTCCTGCAACACCACATTTTGGAGTATGTTATTTGTAGAAAAATAAATTTTATAGTTATTCGATTTGTTTTAGAACCCGTATAGTAATAAATATCAATTAAGTAATTGAACGTATTTACCTATATACATATACATGTTCAATCCGATTAAAAAAGTCAGCTTATTGTTCACATCTTATGCCTATATAGTACTCCCTCCGTCCCGTTGAACTTGTCCTATTTGGGATCGACACGGAGATTAAGAAAAAGAGTATTAGATGATAAAGAGTGTGTTTAGTGTAGTTAATAAAGTAATATGAAGTGTTTTTTAATTGATAAAGTGATATAAAGTGTTTTTGAAGTGACATAAAGTGATGTAAAGTTGTTTTGAAGTGATATAAAGTGAATAAAGTGATTTTTTAATTATTTCCTTAAAAGCAAATGTGACAAGTTAAATGGGACACCCAAAATGGCGAAATGAGATAAGTTGAACGGGACAGAGGGAGTAATATATTCTATTATTTGAATATTACTAAGTAAATTTTAATAATATATTCATAAATACTTGTGTATTTATATACCCATTATACTCTCAAATTCGATTAAAAAGTAATTATATATCTTGTCATCAATCGCAAACTCACATAGTAATATGTGATAAACCCCTGAATATTACAAATGACACATTAACAAAATTTTAAAAATTAAAGTTTCAAGTTTAAATTTGAAAATTATACTACAATTTGAGAAACATGTCTCAATTCTGATTAAGAAGTAATTTTATAACTCATTTTTGCCACAGATGTATAATAATTTATGATGACAATCTGAACCCGTTTATTTATATATACATGAACTTGTTTATTCCCGATTGAAAAAAATCAAAACTTGTTCATATTTTAAATAATATCATACTATAAAATTTGAATATTTTAAAGTAAACATTATTAATATATTGCACCTTTTTTTTTTAAATTGTCATCATTCCAAACTTGCATATTTTAAAGTAATACACATAAATACTTAAATATTACAAATTAAAGTAAACATTAACAAATTATACTACAATCCCGATTAAGAAATAATTTTATAACTCATTCCCTCTATGTATAGTATCTCTTCTAATAATCTTTACCCATTTATTTATATATATGCATGTACTTGTTTTCTTTCTGATTGGAAAAAAATTACAACTTGTTAACATCTTAAATATTATCACACAATAAACTTGAATATTTCAAAGTAAACATTATTAATATATAAATACAAAAAAATTAAAACTTAATTTTCATATACTAAAAGATCATACAATACACAAAATCAGCCTAAAAGTTATACTCAACCAAAGTTGATTAAAAACTAATTTTCCTATATATCCTTATCCTAAACTATTGTTTCATCTCTCAAACTCGTAGAGCAATACCAACATGAACCAGTTTATTTATATTTGAAAAATAATTTTACTGTTTATTGTCTCAACCTCGCTTAGTGTGTAGTTTCTAATATTTTATACCTCACAACAAATCCTATTTTTTACACACTAATTTGAAATGGATGGAGTATATTATTTGTAGAAATTAATTGTGTAACAACCTGATTTGTTCTAAAACTCGTATAATGATAAATATTCATTAATTATTAACTAACTCATTTGTTTAATATTTATATACACAAACTGATGTTCATGTCCAATTGAAAAAAAAATCAACTTGTCACATCATAAGCCTGTATAGATATCACAAAGTAAACATTAATGTTATATTGTACTCTATAATACATGTTTCTTTATATATCAATTTTTATACATATACATGTTTTCTTATATATATATATACACACGTTACTATATTACATTGTGTTCTCATCCAAACTCGCATAGTAATATGCGATAAAACCCTGTATTTTATAAAGAAAATATTAACTAAATATATAAAATAAGTTTCAAGTGTAAATTTGAAAATTGTACTATAATTACAAAACCAGTCTCAAGTCCGATTGAGAAGTAATTTCATTACTCGTTTCCGTCACAACACTCACACTAATGTCCGCTAGTATAACTCATTTTTTATATAAATGCACCTGTTTCTATTTGCTTAAAAAATATTACAACTTGTTCACATCTTAAACCTACATAGTTATATATGCTACAGATCCATTATTTTGTATACATGTTACCCGCCCGTCTTAAATCCGATTACAAAAAAAATAAAATTACATCTTGTTATTTCGATACAAAATTAGAAAATGCCACATAGAATAGAGATTAATTGAATTGGTTAGAAGATTTGAATATTTCTAATGACAAAAACTCTGGTGCAACTGTTGCACCGTAGAATACCCGCCCGTTTGACCCGACCCGACCTGTTTGACCCGGGTCAAACCCCCATTTGCCAGTTTTTTTTTCCAGTTTTTTTTTTATTGTTTGCCGCTTCTTCTATGGTCAAGATTCGAGCGAGGGGAGCTGAACGCCTCGGAGCGAGCCGAAAAAGTCCAAATTGTTGCCCGCCGATTATCCTTATTTTAGTAATCGGAGCGAAGGTGGAGCCGTAAAATCGGAGCCGAAAGCTCCGCCGGGAAAAAAATCTGAAAAGAAAAATGAGCGCGTGAGACCCACGGGCGGGTCGGGGCGGGGCTGGTCGAGTTATGTGCAGCTTGGGTGCATAAGTCTGCACCCAAGTCCTTCTCATTTCTAATATAATGAAAATAAGGCAACGACATTAGGACTTCATTTTACCTAAAGCTTCATAGCCAAAATGCTAAGAATATAAATTTGACAAATTTGATCATTATTGACTGACTTATGATACAAAATTGAAAAGAGAAATTTTGTACAGTCTTCCATGATAACTTTTTATATATCGATTTTTTCTTGTTTACATTTAAAAATGTATATTTTAAAATTCTAAATAGCCTTGTAAATAATTTTTTTTTTGCTCTTGTATTTAGAACGAAAAGTATAATACGTACTATTATATTGTTTTCTAAATTAGATTAATTGATTGATACTACTACGGTTATCTATAAAACAATCCAATATTTACATGTATAGGGTAGCTAATTTCTTGCGATAGATATTCCATCAATCATCGTAACTTGCCCATCATTACGATTGACAAATTTCGCAATTCATTAGACATTCATTAATTAATTTAATGTATATATAGCTCAATCTACTTTTCTGGATTAATGATCAAATATATTGTAGGCTATTGTTTTGAAGCTACATAATCCGAATTGATGATATTTATCCAACAAAAAATCATGATAGCTATTATGAAATGGGAATTTGTGAGATTTTAGAAAAAATTATCGCTGAACTGATATTTTAGCATTCTGAACTGAGATATTAGTATTCAATTACATAATCACCAAAAGCAAACTAATACATATGAATATTGTTAACATTAGTAATAAGCTAATGCAACTATATATACTTCATAATAATGTCACCAATACATAACAAATAATCAATCTCGATAAAGTAACCGCCCAATTTCTTTGATACATACTTTCAAATTGAGAATTTAAATTAATCTAAATTATTGTTTGACATCAACTGATATTTCGTCTATTTTATAGGAAAATAATTTTGAGAAAAAATGTGAAAATTGAATTTGAGTGAAAACCAAAGCCGAGGTCCAATTTCAATTTTGGTTGCGTTTTAAGCACAAATTTTTATAAATCAATGCCATGATTGGATTGAACCACTTCAAATAACCGAAAAGGAATATGTGCCACTTCGAATGGGATGTAGATTGATTTTTTTTTTTTTTTTGAAACATGCTTTCGTTATTTGAGGGTAACGCCGCTTATGAAGTTGGATGTAATGAGCACACTTGTATGTGAAAATGTGGAATAGAAAGAGGAGTGAGAAGGGGCAGTGTTGTTCATCTATTTGATCAAGTGATGGATGGAATATTGTTGGCTTTGGCAATAAATTTGGCTTTCACTCGCTTCAACCGAAGCTTACGGGCGAGGTCGGAAGCCGGAGCCATTAAGGGACGTTATACTTGAGAAGCTAGAAAGAGAAGAAATATCAAAGATCTCATCAGTAGCTAGCTTAGCTGCTAGGCATGTCCGATGAAGCCGGTTGATGATGAAATCAAAGGCAATTGTGTAATTTCAATGATTGCCGCCTCGTAAATGTGATTGTGAGTGATGTTCTTAAACTAAGATTCTGATTTATCTTGCACGTTACATTGCTGATCTCATTGGAATTGGATCTTCAATACCAGTTTTCAAGGGCTACCGGTGTAGAATAAGATGAAGGGGGGTTAAATGTAATGATGCAATAACACCAATCCCACCTATGTCTGTGTTGTAATAAATCAAACTAGTGCGTAGCCCGTCGAAAATCGACGGAAAATTATTATTTAATAAAATTATTATAAAAATATTGTCCATTAATTATTTTTGAGTTTACACTTTGTGTGAGTTTTGTGGGCCAGTTTGAAATCAGTCCGTCTACCACAGTTCAAGATTGCAATCCTCCCGTCGACCATGATTCTGAAAAAAATGAACCGTCAATTTGGAATCGGTTCGTCTACCCTCATGACTCGAATGAATCCTCCCGTTAAGTTGAACTGTCGTAATGAGTCGGCCCGTCTACCCCCACTTTTCAAGGTAGGAATCCTCTCGTCGACCGCGATTCTAAAAAAGTTGAACTATATGTCTGGAATCGGCCCGTTTACTCTCACAGTTCGAAGTCAGAATCCTCCCATTATGTTGAATTGTCGTAATTGAATCGGCCCGTCTACCCCTACGATTGTCAAAGAAATTGCTTCACGCCAATTTCATATGAGAATTGTGATGAATTATTTTGACAACAAATACTCCCTCCGTCCACGAAATGGTTGTCACATTGTGGACGACACGGATTTTAAGAAAATGGTAGGTAGTAGTGGATAATACTGAGTATTATTGTGAATGAAGTAGCAAAAGTGGCAACCATTTCGTGGACAAACTTTAATAGCAAAAATGACAACCATTTCGTGGACAAACTTAAATAGCAAAAATGTCAACCATTTCGTGGACAGAGAATTGTTGTGATTCATTTTGACAACAAACATTTCTTTGTTCCATATTGATTTAGAGAAAAAAAAAATTTCGTTTTGTATCTACAAATTACTCCTATAATAAAAATTATAACTATTTAACTGCCCAATTCATTGATTGGACAAATTAAATTAGTGCATGGTACATATTGCAAAAAATGAGAAAATATATATTGATTCTAAATATTTATAGATTTTTCAATAGATCCTCTAATTGAAAATTTTCTCGTTAATTCATGGAGGAAAAATATCAAATAAAAAAACGAGTTATAAAGATGAGAAACTTTTTAGTTGAATGGAAATTAGCAAAAATGGCTGTCAAGTTCAGATTTTAGGAAAAATAGCAAAAAAATTTTTAAGATTCTATAGCTCTTAGTTTTTTACAAATAGATTTATAACTCTTAGGAAAAAGAGTTATAATGATAGTCAACCTTTTGAGATAGTTTTATAAACAGATTTTAGTTGTATTATTGATTATTTTATATAAAAACTAAACCATATATATTGAATGTATTAAAATATGATAGATATTGATTTTAAAGATTTGATTTTGTTAAGATTTTGTTTCCATATCATATATAATAAATATGATAAACATTGATTTTATATTCAGAAAATTTGAGTTGCAATCCTCCCGTCGACCATGATTCTGAAAAAATTGAACCGTCAGTTTGGAATCAGCCCGTCTACCCTTATGACTTTAAGTATGAATCCTCTAGTTGAGTTGAATTGTCGTAATTGAATCGGCCCGTCTACCCCCACTTGTTAAGGTAGGAATCCTCTCGTCGACCACGATTATGAAAAAGTTGAACCGTATGTTTGGAATCGGCCCGTCTACCCTCACAGTTCCAAGTCGGAATCCTCCCGTTATGTTGAACTGTCGTAATTGAATCGGCTCGTTTACCCCTACGAATGTCAAAGAAATTGCTCCACATCAATTTCATATGAGAATTGTGATGAATCATTTTGACAACAAATACTCCCTCCATCCACGAAATGGTTGTCACATTGTGGACGGCACGAGTATTAAGAAAATGGTAGGTAGTAGTGGATAATAGTGAGTATTATTGTGAGTGGAGTAAATGTCTCACAATAAATGTGAGTGAAGTAACAAAAGTGGCAACCATTTTGTGGACAAACTTTAATAGCAAAAGTAGCAACCATTTCGTGGACAAAGAGAGTATCTCTTTATCCCGTATTGATTTAGAGAAGAAATTAATTAGGAGAATTGTTGTGATTCATTTTGGCAGCAAATATTTCTTTGTTTCATATTGATTTAGAGAAAAAAATGATTTCCGTTTTGTATCTAAAAAAATTACTCATATTCATCGGGATTTCAGTGATGTCGCCGGTAGAATTAGGGGTAGATCTAGGGTTTGGATGCAGGAGATCGAGAGCAATCGAAGAAAAGAGTTGGAATGAGCACGACAGACACGAATGGAAGAAAATGGTGATGTCGGCGGTAGAATTAGGGGTAGATTTAGGGTTTGGATGAAGTTCTTCCAGAGAAATCGAAGAAGATGATGGAATGAAAACAACGGAGTATGAATTCGAAGAAGAGAGATAGATAGAAACAGTTGGGATGAAATGGGCCACACAGTTAGATTTTAGGGTTTGGGTGGGATTTTTAATTAATTTGGGTGGAATAATTAGTTAAATAATTAGGGATTTAATTAACTTTTGTTTAAGTTTTGGGTATTCAATTAGTGGCAAGGGGTAGTAAATAAGAAAAAGAAGGGAGGGTAATAATGTCCAAAAAGCAGAGTGGGACTTTAAATCAAGGACAAGTTTTGAAGAGCAAATAAGACTTTAAAATGGCGACGGAGGGAGTATAATAAAAATTATAATTATTTAACTGTCCAATTAATTGGTTGGACAAATTAAATTAGTGCACAGTACATATTGCAAAGATTGAGAAAATATATATTGAATCTAAATATTTATAGGTTTTTCAATAGATATAGATTGGTTTAAAAAGCAATGTGGAATACAAGATTTTTAGTTAAATAATATTTTTTAAAATAAATAGGACTAATAATTAAATATACGTTCAAGAAACAAATTAATAAATGTTATTTTTAGTTTATTTAAAAGTGAATATTACCATATTAGAAAAAGATGTCCTTTAATTGAAAATTTTCTCGTTAATTCATGGAGGAAAAATGTCAAATGAAAAAAAGAGTTCCTAAGAGTTATAAAGACTGACCTATTGACCATGGTTCTGATTTATAGATGCGTAATTTATGAAATTCGTTTAAAATTTATATACTACCAAAGTTTAATATAGAAACTCAGAATTAGTGGTAAAAAAGAAAAAAATGCACATTGATTCTAAATATTTATAGGCTTTTAAATCGGTGGATCATTGTAAAAGTAACGTGTGATAATGATTGATGAACTCAAAAACTCTCAATATTTAGTGCTTAAATTACTATAAATTGATATATATACTTAATCACTAACAAAATTTTGATGCTTAAAAAGTAAAATAATTATAGCTATAGGAAAAAGATAGGATTCGAAAGAAACCTCATTACTATATATATATATATATATATATATATATATATATATATATATATATATATATATATATTTCTCTCTAGAATTGTATTAAAAATGGATAAAACTTATCACCAAAAATAATAATAGCGAATATAATAAAATAATTAGTACTTAACAAAAAAATTGAAACTCTCGACTATTATGTATCTTTGATTAAAAGATGCATAAAATTATTTTGGGTTTAAACACAAAATTGACCGATTTCCATATATGATAAATTTTATTTCCATGCCATATATAATATATATAGAATATAATAAATATGATAAATATTAATTTTAAATTCAGAAAATTTGAGAATTTAAATAAATGAGAATGGAAAGATTTGAGAAGCGCCACGTAAGATTTTTGCAAGGTAGAATCATTTTCATTTATATAATAAATAGATTCGTATCTAAGGATATGGGAATGGATTGGTGATGTGAAAAAATGAGCAAGTGACACAAAATTACAAAGTATAACCCTCATAAATATATTACCAATTAAAATCCCACCAACAATATTCTAACGCAAAATATTCACTTCAGTAAAGGCATAGGTAATAAAAGTATTTAAATGGAAAACACAGATAATCCCTTATGAGAAGAGTTACATTCTCATCAGCATATAGAATCTAATTTTTCAATCAGAGGAACAAACACAAGCTCCCCAGCTACCTCTTTTATTTTCAGTAAATTGCCTCATATTAAATGTACAATGGAGAGAGAGAGAGAGAGAGAGAGAGAGAGATATTTTAAGTTGCACCAGGAAATTTAAGTAAACAACAAGGCTTTAGGTATAACTAACTCAAGGGGATCTGAAAGCTTCACCAGCATAGCGAACATTGCTGAGTTCCTCCTCAATGCGAAGAAGCTGCAAAATCAAGCCGATAACACATTTATATTATCACTCAAAACAGTTCCAGAAGGTAGAAGAAGTTTGATATTCATCATCAATATAATGCATATAAGAGTGAGTATCCTCATTCTTTTTACCTGATTATATTTGGCCAAGCGCTCGCTTCTGCAAGGAGCTCCAGTCTTGATCTGTTGAAAAAAAAAGAATTTGTGGTTAGACTTATATCAAAGAGAGCAAAAAGAAACCAGTAAATATGAAATAGACCTGTCCACTGGCCAAGCCCACAGATAAATCCGCGATGAAGTTGTCTTCAGTTTCACCACTACGGTGACTAACCATCACTCCCCATCCAGCAGCTTTCGAGTCAAGAGCTGCTTGAATGGATTCAGTTACAGTACCAATTTGGTTGACCTGCGATTTTAGTTAAGGGACTTCAGCACTTGTTCTAGTGTTGAAGCTGTATTAGCCTCATCGCAACGAGCATAGATGAGGCCAAAGATGAGTCAACAATTTATTGTTGATTTATTTTTATACTTTTTAAAATATCCAAAATTGTATATGGAGAGGACCCGACCGTGCATATTTACAAGATTATTACACTAAATAACAGCACCCCACCAAAATACATAACTGAATCGTACAAGTAATGAAATAATGGAGAGGACACCACGTTACTAATGCAAGAAAGAAATGGGTTGAAGCACATACCTTCAGTAGTAAAGCATTGCAGGCCTTCTTCTGAATAGCTTCTACTATCTTTTTTGGATTTGTGACTAACAAATCATCGCCCACAATTTGGATATCAACTGAGGATTGCAGTGATGACCAAGAACTCCAATCGTCTTGGTCAAATGGATCTTCAATTGATACAATTGGAAAATCTCTCACAAATTCTTTGTATAGATCACCGAGTTTTTCAGCTGCCAGCACATGAGCACCATCATTGGGCTGTTTCTTGAAATTGAGATCATACTTCCCGTCTTTAGTCAAGAACTCTGAAGCAGCAACATCCATCCCGATTTTGATCTGAACCAAGAATTACAACAAAGCGTTGGTAATTACAACGAAGCATGTAAATCATGAAAAGCAATTATTATACCTTGCCTGTGTACCCTGCCTTTTCAATTGCATCCATGAGCAAAACCAATCCCTCCCGATTGTCCTGCACGTTTGGAGCAAATCCACCTTCATCTCCAACATTGCATGCATCTTGTCCATATTTAGCCTTGATGATGCCCTTCAGAATATGATATACTGTTCAAACCAAAGCAAGCATATTATCTTCATATCCAGATGTCATATGGTCCATAGCAGAAGAGTTCAGACAAAGTGAAGAAAATCAGAGCACAAAATAAGGTAGCACAGCTCAGAAACAAAGAATTACCTATAGATAAATAAAGACAGGAACTTAACAAAATGATGATGATTCTTGAAACCATGGTTGATTAAATGAAGCCAACAAATAGATGACCATACAAAATTTGGCGGGAATCATTCCTAATGCTTCAACCTCACCCCTTTACCTCTTGGCATGTCACATTGGCCAGGATCAGAATTTGATAACTTACTAATATCTTATAATGGATAGAACTTCCAGATATCCAAATGACATCACAATGATGATTGAAGATAGATCAGATTTTTTGAATTCATAGAAAAAACTTTATAATGTCTAATGATGATTGTGACATATGGCTAGCTAATGTCCTTTATTCATACAAAGATTAAAATGTCTTTCAGAATTAGTACTTTGATGATTTACGGCAATTAGAAAGACCGTTGTCCTAAAGAGAATAATCTTTACTAACCTTCACTGCCCATCCGGAATGCCTCAGAAAATGAACTTGCTCCTACTGGCAATATCATGAATTCTTGCATAGCCAGGTTATTACCAGCATGGCTGCCTCCATTGATTACATTGAATGCCGGGACTGGCATAACAAGTTCTTTCGTGTTTGATATCTCCTGTATGTGCTTGTACAACGGCACCCCCTTCGCACCAGCACCAGCTCGACATACGCTAAGAGAAACTCCTAAAATGGCATTAGCCCCTAGTTTTGATTTGTTTGGGGTCCCATCAATCTCCAGCATAACACCATCGACATCAGTCTGATTCCTTTGATGAGAAGAAAAACATTGGTTTATAAGAAAGCAATTCCAACCAGACCACAAGAATGAAATTCAGTTTTCAAAGAGAAGAGAAGTGGAGTTTACATAATTAGTAATAACTTTACAGCAATACAAGCAGAAGATCTAACTAAATCTTTTCGGAATTTATTGTTGCCACTAGAGGTATATTTGGTTCATTCCAAAATCATGAGCACTGAATGACCAGATTCTACTATCATCCTCCACCACTAGGCAATTCCTTCATTGACATTGAAAAGTAATCTAGTCTGAAGTTTGATTGTTCAAAAACAGAGCTGTGCTAAAAAAAAAATATTTGAACCCAGCTCAAGCCCAATATTCAACTCATGAGCTCGCATAATTGCTCAATTACTTGAGCTCAAACTAGACTTCTTAATATTCATAAGCTTTAGCTCAAGCTCAAATTATTCTTAAGTTGACCTGCTTTAGCAGACCGAGCAAGAGTCATTCACGAACAGAGCTACACAGTCCAACTATAAAAGTTAGAATGAAGCTTGAGCCTAAGCAAAAGTGAAAAAATCCAAACTCATGCCTATTACTATTCGGCTCGACCCCGGGGTCCATTCATGGCCATAATATATGCATATTGGCATCAATTACTTAAAACAGACAAAAATATTTTAGTGACAGGTGAATTATGATCATTTTCAAATTATCCGAAATATGAACAAACTGCCAAATACCAATCGCCCTCTCTCCTAGAAATGTAGCAGTCAAGAAATAAAGCTACTGCAGACAACACTAACTTAAGAATCATTATATCGAAAGAAAACAAATCATATAGGAAAGCAGAGTAATTAGAGTAGACGCCATAAAAGAAGCAAATGCAGCAGAAAAGGTAGTCAAAAGAGGTAATCTAAGTCGCTATACCTGACATCGACGCCGACGAGCTTAGGGCCCAAAAATTCGTTAATATTCCGAACTGCATTGAGGACTCCTTTGCCCCCGTAGACAGACTTGTCGCCGTCTCTGAGCTCGAGGGCCTCGTAGATCCCGGTGGAGGCGCCGCTGGGGACGGCGGAGCGGTAGAGGGAGTCATCCTCCGTGATCAGATCAACCTCGACCGTGGGGTTGCCTCTGCTGTCGACGATCTGGCGCGCCTTGACGTGCTTGACTTTGTTTGAGGCCTTGACGGCGGCGGCGGGAGATGGCGCGGAGGCGACGGAGCTCCGAACGGAGAAGGGGCGAGATTTGATCCGGTGCGCGGAGGGGAGTGAGAAGAAGGGCGTTTGGGAAGTGGGTTTGGTGGAGAAGATGGGCTTGGAGAGCTGAGACGGAGCCAAAGCCATTGTGCGTGTGCAAATGGGGGGAGAGAGAGATGGGGGGTGGGTGGGGTTGAAGAACTTGTAATACTACTATAAAGGGAAGGGAGGGGGGGGGGGGGGGTTATGGTTTTGGGGTGGTTTATGGGAAAGTCCGTCGAGGAGGCGAAGAGTTAGAGAGAGAGAGAGCAAAGCAAAGGTGGCTTTTGGTAGTTGTGTCCGTAGGGTGGTGGACGTTACAAATTAAGAGAGAAAGAGAGAGAAAAAGGGTAGGTAGATGCGCTCGTTTTGAATTGTTTGAGCCTTTTATGGCACGTGTACCACATTTGACAGTTCGATTACTAGGAGTATTTTATTTTTGTACGGACATTTCGATTAACTATGGACTATTGTGAGTCTGTGACTATTTGTGAAATAAGAAAATTTTCCTTTTGAGAGAAAAATATGGAACACTTTATTACGAACTAGAGAACGAGATATGGAGAAAATTCGCTGCAATAGTGTTCGATCATTCTAAATATGCATTTTCAAAAAATCTTTTAAAACTCTAGCAAATTTACGAATCAAAACATTGATCCCAATCCTAATATATATATATTACGACAATTACAAAGAGCATGTACTACGCAGGTTGAAGGGCGGTGGCGAAGGGCGGGTCGAAGCTTTCGACACACCCCCCACTTGACACACCCCCAAGTCGAGCCCGTAGTGGGGGATCGACACACCCCCAAGTTGAAGGGTGAGGCGATGGCGGTGTCGAGATTAAGATACACCCTTCGACACTGGCTGGGTGCAATATGGGGATACGTGGCGTGTCCCCATTGGTCCGTTCTTTTTTGTTTTTTTTATTTTTTTTATTTTCTGATTAAAAAATTCGACTGCAATAGTTGTATTTTATTTTGTCTCCAACGGATATATCTCAAGCAGTAACGGTTCATCCATACCACACCACCACATCAATTCATCCAATTCATTCATCATACAAATTCACTCGTTTTTTCAAAAAAAAAAATTATGAGTTGGCCAGGTACGAGCCACAATCCTGAAGAGGCGGAGGCGCGCCGCCGCCAACGTATGCAGCGAGCCAGGGAGCTTTACCAAATAGTGGTCGCGTCTGATTCGTCAGAAGACGACAACCAGGATACGAGGACGTACCAGCACCGGAATCGTGAGGAGGCCGAACAACGCCTCCGACGAGATTATTTTGTCGACCACCCTATATGGGGTGATGCTGTCTTCCGCCGACGGTTTCGAATGAGCAAGCGCCTATTCTTGAGAATTGCTCAAACTCTTCAGGATCGGGAGCATTTTTTTCAGCAACACCCGGATGCCACTGGAAGATTGGGGTTCCACCCCTGGGTCAAGTGCATTGTTGCTCTGAGGCAACTAGCCAATGGTGGAGCAGCCGATCAGTACGACAAATATCTGCACTGTGGCGATCCAACGGGCAATAACATCCTCAAGAATTTCTGTCGGGCCATCAGATCTGCTTTCGGCGACTACTATTTGCGGCAGCCAAACGAGGCTGACATCGCCCGGATCACTGCATTGCACGAGAGGACGCACGGCTTTCACGGAATGCTTGGAAGCATCGACTGTATGCAATGGCAATGGAAGAATTGTCCAACGGGTTGGAGAGAAGTGTACATTGGACGAAATAAATATCCAACCCTCGTCCTTGAAGCTGTGGCCTCCCAAGATTTGTGGATTTGGCATACTTTTTTCGGTGTCGCCGGCTCTCTGAACGACATCAACGTGCTCAATCAGTCCACTGTCTTCAACGACGTCATCAATGGTAGAGCACCGTCAACTGCTTTCATTGCAAACGGCCGCCAGCACCGTATGGGATATTATCTAGCCGACGGCATCTATCCGAAGTGGGCCTCTTTCGTGAAGACGCTCAATACGCCAACAGATCCGAAGAGACAGCGATTCTCTCGGATGTAAGAAGCTGCGCGTAAAGACGTTGAAAGGGCTTTCGGCGTCCTGCAAGCTTGTTGGGCAATCATAAAGGGGCCCTGCTCGCTTGTGGTTTCGAGAACATTTATGTGATGCCATGTATGCCTGCATCATTCTGCATAACATGATTATTGAAGATTAAGGTCTGAGAGCAACTGAATTCAATGCTGAATCGAGCGCAAGGGGCGATATAAATGTGAACAGGGCACCAGTCCATCAAGGGGCGCCAGTGCCACTCCGCCAAATTATTGAGAGACAAGCTCAGATTCAGGATGCACGTGCCCACGACCGCCTTATGGAGGATATGATTGAAGAGATTTTGGTACGTTTTGGTCCACTCCAAGAGTAGTTGTTGTATTTTTATTTATTTCTTAATTATTGCATTTTTTTTAGTTATTGTCTTTTTTTTTTAAATTCAATAAAATTGTCATTTATTAATTTCTGAATTTAATTAAGTTATTTTTTATAATATTTATTACAAATAAAAAAAACAACAAAATAAAATCTATTCAATCATTACAATCACGCTTCCCAGTGCTTCAACCTAGGTCTTACTCAATCTCATTGTAGTGGAAAAATCAACCTAGGTCTAACTCAACACCACCAATCATTAAAATCACGCTTCCCAGTGCTTCAACCTAAGTCTAACTCAACCCCTGTAGTGGATGCTCTAATAAGAATCAATTAAACACCTATGCTTTGCAATGATAAATAGTTCCAAAATCAAAATCATGATGAGTGTAGGAGGTGACAGCGTCATCCACCACTAGTTATAGTAGTTCATTTCTATATACACAGAATCGAGCTCTTTGTGCTTACTGCTTAATCTAAGAGAGAGCTTCTTGTAATCTCATTGCTTCCCTTCATCCACATGTAAACAAACACCTGGGAACACAAACTACCTTTGCAATCACAAAACTCATCCCATTTAATATCCGTATATAATTCATGCACCTAAAATTCATCCTCGCACATATTGCGGTATCGACTCCACACTTGAACCAACCTGAGGACAATTTATGCCAAATATCACACAACGCTGCAGACGGCAGTATCTATAAATTTTTCCGAGATTCGTATATAATGGCAATGTCGCTATATCAACAAAAACAAATACAGTATATATGTTCTTAAAAAACAACAAATAAATGTTTTGTTTTTATCTAAAATTGTTTTCATAGAAAATATGCGGATTTGAAAAGTCATAACTTTAAGGTAGTGCTCTTTGAAAACATTGTAGTCAGTCAAATAAGATAAAAATAGTAATATTGGTGAAGGTACCAGATTTACACCCAGAGTGTTGACCAAAGTTATGACTGAAGTGCTCACAACTTCGAACAGAAGGCAGCAGAAATAAAATGAACACAATGGATAAATTTTCACAAGATTATCAATTAATAATCTTGTGAAGTGCCTCAAGGCAAAATATTCACTATATAGAATGTGAACATCGAAAATACTTTGAGTAAACAATGGTCACTAAAAAAAGACAATTCAACACACCTTCACAGAAGGTGGTGACTGAAGTTGCCTCAACTATCACTCGAAGAAACAAAGAATAAAAGTTGAAAACTAAACTACGAGTGTTTTAGATACTCCATCATGAGTCCAGAACTAGCAAGGTTATAAATCTCAAAATCTGAATCCAAGTCCTCACCATTGTCATCATCACTGTGTTGAGCATTGAAGGGGTGACAATTACAGAGGTTTTAGACACTTGAAAGAAGAATAGAAAAACGAAGGAGTTTTTAGAAAGAGAATACAAATAGGGTATTTAAAGTGGAGGGAAGATAAACATCTAGAAAAGTGGAAGACAAGAAAATTAGAGAAAGAGTTGAAAAATAATAAATCAATTAGAGTAGATTTACATAAGATATTCCTACCAACTGACATCTTTAAAAAGCAATAACCAAATTAATAGATATTTATTTATTAATTTCGAATTTGGTAAAAAAAATCTCACAACAGTCGTCATCACTTCGCTAGTGACTTTAAAGTAATTAAGATCACCACTTCTAAAATATCATAGCAACTTCCCCCTTTTTTTTCTTTTTTTTATTATTATTTTTTTAATTTGAAGAATGCAGATGGCGAATAGATGCATAACCAAGAGAATCTTGTATTCACCACTTATCATAGATCTTTGATCTAATTATATGGCTTTCTAAGAACAGTCTCGATTTCACTTTAAAATAATAAGGCTTTTACATCCTAAAATCTGCTTATCTTCATAAACACTAGGGGCATCGGATATGATATATTAGAAAGAGGGAAAAGTTAAAATAGCCATTTTGAAAAGTAAAAGATGAATTCTAGCCATTAAAAAAAAAAAGTGTTGTAATAGCCTTTTAGTTTATTTCATGACTTTTATGCCCTTAGGCTATTAGTTTAAGACTTTTCTATCCCTTAGTGTTTCTACTCTCTACTTTTGTATGAGATATGCATTCGTGTATGTTTTTTCCGGCCAAAAATTTTCGGCGAAAATTTAAGGCGACGTAGGTCTTCTTCTCTGGCAACGATGGTCTTCTTGTATGAGATTGTTCTTGTATGTGTGTATGCATTCGTGTATGCGTGAATGCATTCGTGTATAAGATCGTTCTTCTATCGCTTTTTGCTTGTATGAGATATGCATTCGTGTATGTTTTTTTCTTCGTGTATGATGCATACACGAAAACTAATCTTCATGCATGATTTAAATTTAAAATTTTTAGCGGCGAAAATTTTCGTGTATGATGCATACATGAATGTTAGTCTTCGTGTACGATGCATACACGAAGATTAGTTTTCATGTATGATGCATACATGAAGTTAGGCTTCGTGTATGATTCAAATTTTCGTCGGAAATTGTTGGCCGATTTTTTTTGGCCGGAAAATTTCGCCGGAAATTCATAGATGAAAGTCAGTCTTCTTGTATGATGCATACATGAATGTTAGTCTTCGTGTATGATGCATACATGAAGTTAGGCTTCGTGTATGATTCGAATTTTTCACCGGAATTATCTTCATATATGTTGTTTCTTCCATATATGTGACTCTTCTTGTAAGTGAAATATCTTCATGTATGTTGCTTCTTCTATATACGTGACTCTTCTTGTATGTCTTGTTTCTTGTATGTCGGAATTCATGTATGTTACTCTCCTGCCATGAACACTTCTTGTATGTTAAGTTTCTTGTATGTAAATATTCTTGTATGTAAATATGATGCATGTATGTTATCTCTATGTATGTTACTTTTCTTGTATGTGAAATATTCTTGTATGTAGATTCTTCTTGTATGTGAAATCCCTCCGTTGGAAATTTTTGGCCGAAAAATTTCGCAGGGAATTTTTGACCGGAAAACTTTCGCCGAAATTTTTTGGCCGGAAATTGTCGCCGGAAATTCATACATGAAGTTAGTGTTCTTGTATGATTCAAATTAAAGTAAGCTTTCTTGTATACTCATTAAGGGTATTTAGGTCATTTCAAAAACTAAAAGGCTATTTTGTTACTTTTAAAATGTGGGTGACATTTTAACATTTTTCTTTAGAAAAAGAGTTATTTTACCACATTACCTCTATTAGAAATGTAGTTATTGTTGTGACAACTTTAGTCTAAACAGAACATAACACGTGAGATTTTCTCAAATTTAAGAATCTCTCTAAAACAAGTGCGTTAATAAAGATGTCAATTCGGAGATTATCCATGCAAATATGTTCTAAATCTTTTTCTCAACTAGATCTCTAATGCAATGCTGTCTAAGGTGGACGTGTTTGGACATAAAGTGATGGATGGAGTTTTGAGATATGTTGGCGGTGTTAGTATTATCACATACAGAATACATAGAAACAAGATTTACCATTTCACGATGATCAACTTGTTCTTTTCTTCTTGTTCTAACACCCCATGCACGTCTCCTATTACTTGAGTGATAGGATGATTTCTCATCCATTTAGGTGGTTCTCCACTTACAGCAGGTTGAACTTCTTGACGACCTGAATTTGAGTTTCCAGTCTCATGAGTTTCAAGGCCACTGGAGCTGGTAGTTGAAGCTTCTAGATTTTCATGTTTCTCAGTTTTGAAAACTGTAGGCACGACTGTTGGCTCAACTGTTGGGTCGACTGCGGTGCTTCCGTTGCCGGTCAAGTCACTTCTAAAGAGTTCAAGATCTGCACTTATCTGTATCTGGACAAAATTATCAAGATCTTCTTCGAGAAATCTTCCTATAATATCAAAATGATCATCGAAAATAACATGTACAGATTCTTGGATGCACCTAGTTCTCAAGTTATAAACTCTACATCCATGACTATTTAGAGCATAACCAACAAACACTTCTCTATCACTCTTTGAAAAATATCTTGCCGGATAATCATCATCAAGTAGAATAAAACACACACATCCAAATACATGAAAATGTTTAAGATCGGGTTTCTTACCATTCAATATCTCATATGAAGTCATAGAAATACCCGGTCTTAAGTAAGCACGATTCAAAATATGGCATGCGGTATTAAATGCTTCAGCCCAAAACTTTTTAGAAAGTTTCTTTGAGTGCAATATTACCCTAGCCATTTCTTGCAAAGTTCTATTCTTCCTTTCAGCTACACCATTTTGTTGCGACGTTTTAGGAGCAGAATACTCATGATGGATCCCTTCCTTAACACAGAAATATATAAGTTGGGAATTCTCAAATTCTTTTCCATGATAAAATCTTAATCTTTTTACACGGGATTGATAAAAATTCCTAACTTTCGCATATAATTCCATGAAAGCATCATAAGTTTCAGTTTTATCATTAAGGAATTTGACCCATGCGTACCTTGAAAGATCATCAACGATCACAAATGAGTTACTTGAGTTAATTGAGCTACATATTTCGAATTGATGTTGTAATTCTTCTGGTTACTTGAGTTAATTGAGCTCAATTTTTTTGTAGTGGGAAGATTGTGGATTTAGTCGATGGCTAGACCCCGTATTGAATTCACACTATAAGTTGTGTATCAACAATTTAAAGAAAGAAAGGGTAAACACTCTTGAGCAGCTCAACTCTTGTAGATTGAAGATTGAAGAAATGGAGGCTAAGTTTGATGATTTTGATGAGCTTACATGAGTGCAAAGTTGAAGAGGCCTCAAAGTTGATGATGGTGTTAGGAAATAAGGATCTTGTAATTAAGAAGCTTGAGCAAAAACTTAGACTAGTTTATCGCATATTAGTTTGTGTTGGTTCTTTGTTGTTTTTTATCCTTTTAGGAACCTTTTAGGATGATGCTTTTGCTATCGAATTGTTGTTTAGTTGGAATGTAAGCTCAGATTTTGGTGTAAATGGAAATTAATGGCATCATTTGGAAGTTAAATAGAAGTTAATGACATCACTTTCGTGCAGTTGTTTTTTTGGAATGTAAGCTTAACTATGCAGAAAATTGTAAGAACAAATAATGAACCCAAAATGACATAATGACAATGCATAAATATGCCATCACAACTTCATTGAAACTTCAAGTTCACAATATTTGTAGTTTTTGGACTTGAGAAGAACAAAAAAATGAAGTTAGGATACACAAAATGACATAAAAGTTCATCTTCATTGAAACCTTCAAATACACTGAAGAACAAAAAAATGAAGATGACTTAGGCATTCAATCTGCCACTTCAAGCACCACCACCATTCTGGCTTTGTTGAGTTGATGGACCACCTTGATTTGCAGCACAATGTTGTTGGGAGGTTGATGCACCATCCTTTCTATAGATAGTACGGACTACCCTCGAACCCGGTTCACTAAAATAGATTTTGCATGTGCTCTCACTCATGTAGAAACCACCTCCTCTTGCATAGTTCCTTTGTCTCAACAAATGTGCAGCTCCCCCTACTTGAGATCTTGGAGCTTGAAAAGTGGCAGCTCCTCTTCTAGCTCTTCCCCTGCCACCTCTTCCCCTTGAATTTGCAGCACTTCTTCCACCACTCGAACTTGCAGCCCCTCTGCCACCTCCACCACTCGAACTTGCAACCCCTCTGCCACCTCCTCCACTTGAACTTGCAGCAGCTTCTGTTGTGGTTTGAGAGGGTTCTTTAGCAGGCCTTCCAGGCTTTTCCTACGAAGCAACAAGCATTATAAATATCAACATCATCAACCATCATCAACCGCAACATCATAAATATCAACCAGCAACATCATAAATCAACAGCAGCAACATCATAAATCAACAACAACAACATCATGAATCTCAACCAACAACATTATAAATCAACAACAACAACATCATATAAGCATGAAGAAAGTTACATACCTTTGGCTTAGGATGTGGTTCTGGGAGAGACATATTTTGACATTTTTTCTTATTATGACCTGCACCTCCACATTTTTTACAGTTCATTACCGTCCCATGTCTTGGCAACTTGTGGGTATTTCTTCCTTCCTTTTCACTAGCAGATCTAACTCTTTTCTTCTTAGGCCCACCAGTTTGTCTTCTTAATGCAGGAGGTTTCACTTTAAAACCATCAACTTCTGGCCACAAATTCTCACCATTCATTGGTTGCAATCCATGCTCATATCCCTTTAGACATTTCTCAACTGTATAGAATTCATGCACATATTCCCCCTGATCCCTCCCAATGTAAATGATTGAAGTTATAGCATGCAAACATAGTATACCAGTAATATTCATGCCCTACAACTACATATTTTCTGCCCTACATCAACCACAAACCTATTTTCAAATAATGACACCTCAAACTTATTATCCAGGTTTGTTTTAACATAGCAATCAGATAATTTCTTTCTCTGTTTCTCTAATTCCTTCCTAATATCAGGGCAGATTCTATCATTCACTTTCAAAAGTTCATCCCTTATTTTGACTTTATTATCCATCATTTTAGTCCTAATCTCTTCCATTATATGTATCACATATTTTCCTCTTGCATTTAAGATCCAATCATTAAAGCATTTAACAATGTTATTAGTAATCATGTCACTACAGAATGAAGTGGAAATAAATGCCTTACAAAACCTTTTTATGTCTATGCTCATGAAGTCATGATATGCAACCATGCTTTCCTTTTGCATCTTCAACAAATGTTGCTTCAGCTCCTGTTCATAAGTGCTTCTTGTTGCAGCCAGAAATATGTTCTTCAATGTGGAACCCTTGTGTTCTTTCTTCCAATTCATATAGATATGCCTAGAGCAATTTCTGTGCTCTACATGTGGTGCCAAATCCTTCACAGCATTTTCCAGTCCCTGTAACAGAAAATACAAAACAGAAAATCATTGCCTAAGAAAATCATAAACAGAAAACTAATCATACCATAACCATAAACAAAAATCACTAACTTTTTGTTGATCACTAATGAAACAATATCCATCTCCATTTCCAATTTCAATGTCATGTATTATGTGCTTGAGAAAGCAAGCCAACATTCTTCATTCTCCACCTCAACCGTTGCCCAAGCAATGGAGAACATTTGGTCATTACCATCTTTGGCTATGGCACAGAGGAGAACACCATCTAAATATGTCTTCAAGTGACACCCATCGAGGCCTATGATAGGTCTGCAGCTGTCCCTAAAACCCTTCACCAGTGACAAAACCCAACATACAATCCCTTGAACACATGATCATTACCTAAACGTAATTCAAATCTTCCATCTGGATCAGTCCTCCTCAATTCAGCAATGTATCTCCTAATCATACCATAGTGATACTCAATTGTGCCTCGTAGCATCTCTACAACTATAGCTCTAGCCTTGTACAACCTGTCCTTAGGCAAGTCATACCCCCACCTTTCATTTATATCTCTTCTCAAATCAGGAATTGAGAAGAGAGGCTTGTTTCTATACATATTCATGTACCTGGCTGCAATCCATTTAGATGTTAGGAGTTTGTTGCTCATGTGCTGTGGGCAATCATGATCACCATAATATGTTTTTACACAAAATGTTTGGTCTTTTGTCACAACACTAGCATACACCTTCCACGGGCATCCTTTAGCAGCACATTTAGCTAAACACTGTTTTTTACTAACTTTTCTAAACTGCACAAACTTGCCATTTTCTATGCTATATGTTGTCAATGCATTCCTACACTGCAATCCATCCTGAAACCTCATCCCAAGTACAATTTCAAGGTTTTTGTGATCACAACTAGGGTCATATACTACCTTATGTCTGACAGGCTTCACATTCTCCTCATCCGAATCTGTCTCATCTGAATTGAGATTACCATCACTGTCTTCATACTCAGAATCAACCTGATCTTGTTTATCATATTCTGATTGTACAAAATCTTTCATCAGCCTATTTAGTTCCTCAACTTTACTTTTCCTAACCTTTCTCCTACATTCTAGATACTCAACATCATTAGTTTTCAAGTCTTCATCAACTAGCCCATCATCATTCTCACCATCTGTCTCATGATCCTCATCATCTGAATCATGATGCTCAACATCATTCACATGCTCTGGCCTCTCACCAAATTGTTGAAATTGATCTTCATCACCATCAATCTCTACCTGAGTCACCACCCCATCATCATCACCATCAATTGACTCATCTTCATCAACTGCCTCATCTTCATCAACTACTGTAACTTCACTTATTTTCCCATGACTACTTACAAAAGTTGGTGCATGATGTGTCATGCGTGTCTTAAGAACACCAGAATTATCATCAACTCCACCCTCAACATACACACTAAGCACACTAATTTTGTCACAGAGCATGCTCAACATCTTTTTCACTTGTTCATCCCCATTAATCAACAAAAACTTTTGAGACTTAAGATATCTAAAGTACAGCCTAGTCCATGAAGAATAACTAACAAAATTCACTGATTCATTTAGCCTCCGAAAATCAAAATTTTTACGGTTTAAGTCGAAAATTCTCATGTAATATCCACCCATATAAACATCATCATTTTCTATCTTAACAAGACTACCTACATGGTGAATAAAAATAGCAAACTCTCTGCAAATCACAAAGGATTCAACTTCATTATATTCAGAACAAAATGCAGGAAAAAAATGAACTAAAACCCAGTTATAAACTAAAATTTTAGTAAAATTGAGTTGAATACAAGTTCCTAATTATAATTATCAATAACTGTTTTCGAGTAAATAAGAACCGAGAAGGATGTTTTGTAGGAAATTGAAATATTTTTTAGAGAAGGCACATGTTTTTTTGAATAATAACACAACAATTTGGGTTAATTTCTCCCAATTTCTATAGCACTTTGTGTGGAAATGGATTAGGATTCCGAAGGGAATGAAAGAATATACAGCAGAAATTATTCTAAGATATTCCATGAAAAGGGAAAAAAAAACTAAATATTATTGAGACCTTCACAATGCATGTGGGCACCAGATGGAAAAAAAGGAAAATTCTTATAACATGTTGGTTGGGAGCATTACCACTTTGAGCAATAAAGCAAGCATAAGGTGCACGACAAAAGTTGATGGATTCAAAAATTCTACTAAACCCAGACCCCACAGAGATGTTGCTATAAAAACTTATGAGAAATGAAGAATAAAATCAAGGAAACTTACCGCTAATCTGAATCAGAACCATTTTCTTCATTTCCAATCATAGCTCTAAGCCTAGCCCGTCAAATTCGTGTTGTGTAAAACCCCTCTCTTTGTCTCTCGCACTTCCTCTCTTCCTCGTGCAGTCAGAGTGTACTCAAGAGTGTATTCAGTAGGGGGTGGAAATAGGGAATAGCCTAATTGAGAAATAGAAGAAGGGGGAAAATCGACCAGATAAATTGAGAAATGAAAGAATATGAAACAAAACGGCGTCGTTTTGTGTTTAGTGGGGACGATGTCGTTTTGTTTGCCGGATCGATGTGGCCAACGTGTAATTCCGGGATCCAGCGTGTTGGGAAATTTATAAGAGTTTTGATGAATTCCAAAACCAACTGACTCCAACCGAGTAGATGTTGCCAGAACCTATTGTTAGTAGTTAGGCTCGCTGTTTGAGCATTGTCAAGATTTTATCTTTATAGGTCTCCAGCTGAAGATGGCAACAAGGCATCACTCAGACAGAACATCAGTTGTGAAGAAAGACAACTGAGAGTTCATTTCTTCAGATGCAAAGAGGGGGAAGTCTTCAGAACATCAGTTGTAAGGAAAACAACTGAGTGTTCATCAGATGAGAAGCAATAAAGGAGAAGAGAACATCAGATGAAAGAAAGTCATCTGAGCGTTCGAACCCAACTGATCAGATACAAGGAAGACAACTGAGTGTTCAGTTTCAGAACATCAGTTGTAGAACTCAACCAAGAAGATCAACAGCTTGAAGATGAAGTCAGCTGAGAGTTCAACTGTTAGTTGGCAGATAGAACATCGGCTGAAGAACAAGCTAGTTGAAGATCGAAAGTCTTAACCGACCACTCCTTGTTGGAAGTCTGTTGTTAAGATTTGAATTTCAAAAAGGAAGTCACGTGAGGGTTTGACCGTTCAGTCATTACCCCATTTGGCCCAACACAAGGCTATCTCATATGGAAAGCAGAAGAGCACAGATGCCATATCGGGAAAGTCTGCAGAGATTAGAGACAAGCCATCGCTTTCAAAAAACAGAGATCAACAGCTCCTCCAACGGCTAGTTGATACTCTCCGCCTATAAATAGAGGCATTCATTCATTCGAAGATTATACAAGACACACAAGAGAAGACACACGAGACGAGACAGAGCGAAAGAAAGAACTATATTCCTTACTCGAGCTGAATTAGATTTAGTCTCTAAGAACATCACTTGTTGAGAGTTCTAGAGCATTAGATTGTGTCTGAGTGTCTTTAGATCGAACCTTGAGAACATCACTTTGTGAGAGTTCGTAGAGTGTTAGATCCCAGCTCACTTCTTGTTCGAGCTGTTAGTTGGAACCTTATCTTTCATACCTGAAAAGGTTTTAGGACCCTAGTCTTCCCGTAACTGAGTAGACAGGTTGATTAGTACCCGTAAACTAATCTGTAAGGTTGATAAGTACCCGCAAACTTATCCTTAACGGTTGCACAGCCCGCGTAAGCTGTGTGGTTTGTCCAGAAGAACTTGGACAGAGTTGTGTGGACTCACAACTCCCCGTGGACGTAGGAGTGTTATCTCCGAACCACGTTAAATCTCTGTGTGCTTGTGTTTTTCTTTATTCAGTTATTTCTTGCATTCTCATCTGACTGACTAACCAGCATACAAACCGCATTTGTGCATTCTCAACTGTTTTGGTTTTTGACCAACCGTCCATAAAAGCGTGAGTTGTTTTACGAGTTTATTTTCCACCACATTCCGCACAGCACAACTCTTCCAGCTGAGGTTGCATACTCAGCTGTGAGATTCCAACTGAGTCTTTTTACTCGGTTGAAGTAATTTTCTAGAGTTTGATTTTAAAATCCTAACTGGTATATTCCTCTCCCCCCCCCATACTCCAGTAACTCGTATCGGGACCATCAAGTGGTTTCAGAGCAGTGGTTCAAAAGACTGCTGACTCTGTTTCACAAGGTGTAAATTTGAGGAATTTTATTCAGTGGTCAACTGAACAGATCTCTTTATCACGCTAGTGCATATCTGCTTGCACTCTTCTTTTGTTGTTTTGTGCAGATAGACGTCAAAGATGATGAGGTACAATCTAATCCTGCTAATTTGAATTCTTCAAATATTTCTAACATGCAGGAAACCCTAGATGAAGAGTTGGAACTCTCATGGGACGACTTCTTAGCACTCAATGAGGAAGTGCAACAACAGTCGGTTGAGTTTAAGAGTCTTCAAGTACAATTCGCCAAGCTTGAAGAATCCTTAACCGACAAGGACGATGTGATCAAGAGCCAAACGGAAGAGATTGACAATCTCAATAATCAACTGAATGCTGCCAGCCAACCTAAGGCTTCAACTGATGAGGAGTTAAAGAAATAGATCAAGAAGCAGGAAGATTAGTTGAACAAGCAAGAGGCGCATATCGGCCAGCTGGTGAAAAAAGTCAGACGAACAGTCCGAGTATATAGTTGTTCTTCTCAAAGAGTTGCAAACTGAAAAGGACAACCTGATCAAGCTATATCAGTCATCCAAGATCATAGAGAATCTAATCAGTTACAGCCGACAGATGGATGACTTGTCAGGACTCAGTTATGATGTGGTTAAAGATAGTGGAATTCCTCCAGCAACCTTCATCAAAGCTGTTGAGGTCAAGGTTGTCGAACCTAACACAGTTGAATCTGAATCTCCCCAAAGTAATGCAACTTCCACTTCTCAGCAAGCTCAACCGACCAATGGAACTCCAACTGAGAAGGGAAAAGAAACAGTGGATGAACAGAACGTTCCATCAGTTGGGACATCAACCAAGGGGGAATGTTCCAAGTCACAGAAGAGGAACCAGAGGCGTCGGAGATACAACCGAAACAAAAAAAATCAGAACCGATCTCTGAACCGTCCACAGAACCGACCACAGAAAGAATGGAACCGACCGCAGAGCCAACAAGGACTCAACCATCTGAATCAACAGCGGTTCCATCATCAGTTCAACCAGAGGTTCCAACCGAGTCAACCAATGAGGAACAGTTCGAACAGCTGGAGAAATTCATGCCACAACTTGAATCAACATCCGAGCATGACCAGCTGTCGTCGTCAGTCAGGAAGATGGAATCAGTATCAGCTACGAAGATTCCAACATGGCGTCCGATCATCTAGACATATCAAACAGGATAAAAATCGCCATCAAAACAGGGGGAAAGCCTCACCTCCGAGAGTTCAACACGGGAGAAATTCAACTCCTCCCAAGAAACAGAACATCACTGCTAACAACAAGCCTAAGGATAACCGAGGTGTTGTTATAGTTGATGATGAAGGAAAAGTGATCTGGAATGATAAATCCATCTGAGTATACAGGGAAAAGCGACGCACAGTTCCAGGGGGAACTGGTTCTAACCCTCCAGGACCCAACTGAAATTGGGGACCTAAGTGAGTTTCTCTTTGCAGGTACAGGAGAAACAGCTGAGGAAAAATAAAGCGTCTGCAACATTGTGGGTGATGGATAGTGGATGCTCGAAACACATGACAAATCTGAAGGATTTGCTTGGAAGTTTCGTGGAGAAAGAAGGTCCATCAGTTACTTTTGGTGATAACTCAAAAGGTTACACCAGAGGTCACGGTACCCTTGAAACCAATCATGTTTCGATCTCTAATGTCTCTTATGTTGATGGATTGAAGCATAACTTGCTCTCCATCAGCCAATTCTGTGATAATGGTTTCTCTGTCAAGTTTGATGCACAGGGTTGCAGGGTTAAAGATGTCGGATCAAAGCAGGTCATATTGTTGGGAAATCGATCGCCAACAGGGAACGTCTACTATGCTGACTGGAACAGTAGTCTTCCTGACACCTGCTTGCTATCAAAGAGCAGTTCAGATGTGAGCTGGCTGTGGCACAAAAGGCTCAACCATCTGAACTTCAAGACAATGAACCGACTCGCCAGACAAGAACATGCAAGAGGCATACCAAACCGAGTGTTCTCAACCACACATATCTGCAGTGCATGCCAGTTGGGAAAGCTCGCTAGATCCTCCTTCCGGTTGAAATCAACTCCCTCAACCGACCGAGTGTTACAGCTGATCTATATGGATCTCTTCGGGCCAGTTACACCAAAGAGCATGAACGGCAACGAGTACACCCTGGTTGTAACTGATGACTACTCAAGATATACGTGGACCATCTTCATGCGCCACAAGAGTGAAACCCGAGATGAGCTACCCAAGTTGATGGATTGGATATCGAACCAACAAGAGATAAAAATTATTTCCATCCGATCAGATCATGGAACTGAGTTTCTAGATCACAGTTGAGAAGAAAGACGTTTCCATGGAGAAAAGACTCCAACTGAGATTCAGCGAGCTGACATCTTCACCAAATCTCTAGTCGAAGCGCGAATCAAGATGCTATGTGATCTACTTGGATTGTTGGATCCATCAGATGAGGAACCAGCAGAAGTGAAGAGATAGATATCCATCTGAGGGGGAAGCTCAGATGAAGGGGGAATTTCAGATGCGGATCGCCAACTGATGACATCAGACGTCAGCTGAACAGACGAACTCGAGTCAGCTGATGGTATGCCAATCAGATGCAGATTGCCAACCGAAAGAATCAGACATCAGCTGAACAGACGAACTCGAGTCAGCTGATTGTATGCTGCAACATTGGAACTCAGCTGATTTCGACACCAGCTGGCAGGTAACATTTATGGCTGAAGGTGATATGTTCTTAAATGAGAATGTTTGAAATAAATTTAAACATTCCTGAAGTAGTCAGTTACATTAAAAATAGCCATCATGTCGTATTAAATGTAAAGTACGGCTGAACATCCATAGCCTACTTTATAGTGCGACTGGGCTGACAAGATAAACTGTACACCTTCTCACGCGCTGATTGGAACTCGGATCAAAACGTCAAGTCAAAGATAGTCAACAGTCGCGTGATCTCAGCCGTTGATGGATTCGCGCCATTTAACCCCAGCCGTCGATTTCATCCGAGTCAAGACCTATATAAGGCGAAAAATCAGGAAGATATCTCCTACTTTTCTCATTCGTGCATATCAATACAACTGTTTATCATCGTCTTCAATTCTGTCTCTCCGAATTTGGCTAATATTCTCTTTCCTCTTTGCATATATATATCTTCTCTGCAAATCACAATGGCACCCAAATCCTCCAAGAAGATGGTTTATAAAGAACCAGCCACTTTCCAGGAATCATTCGATATGCTGATATCGAAGATACATTTTGAGCATATCCTTTCGATGGACGCGCTGGAGTCACCGGAGCTCTCTCCCCTCGCCGATCTTCTCTCCGCGCACGGCCTTCTTCAATGGGCAACTCTTTCTCCCTCCTCATTCTCAGGAAACAAGTTGGAGAGTTCTATCTCAACTTACATCACGATACCCAAGTTGGTCTTGTTTCTACGGTTTCCTGCAAACAGCGCGATGGAGTTTCCAGAACAGTCCATGATTCCGCCGTCAAGATACGTGTGTCCGAAGAACTCGCCAAAATTATTCCAAGAAATCTTCAGGCCACAGACATCGTCGACAACTTCACTGATAAAGAAGCGGATGAATTCCTTCAGCAGGCACTGATCATCCCAGAAAAGATGAAGAGTAGCATGCAAAGGACAAAGTTGAAGCCACAACATCGACTTCTGTTTGATGTCATTTCTAAGTGTGCATTTGGATACGGTGGAGCGTTTGGGGATATCAGCCGCCCTAAACTGAAGCAGCAGAAGGCTCTGGAAAAGAAACACGAGGTCAACTGGCTTCAGTACTTCGAACATCAGTTGCTATTGGAGCAACAGAAGATTTCCGAGATCACAACTGAGTTCGGAGAGCGGTTGTTGAGTGTGAAAGGTTCACTCAACTTCGGCACCAAGATCTCTGCGCTGATCCTCAGTGCCACCAAGGACCAGAACCTGACCTGGGAAGACAGCGAAGTAACTCCCCTGAAGAAGCTGTTGCTATTCCCATCAACTAAAAAGGCTCAGGATGTCTTGTCTGCAGTATACACTCCCAAAGACAAGAAGGGAGCTGGAAAGCTAGCTGTGGAAGCAGACACAGCTGAGGCACAGTTGAAGTCTCAACCTCCTACAACAGTTGGCCGAACAACCAGATCAACCTCTAAACGCCAGCTGAGGGATGAGACTGATGAAGAAGAAGAAGAAGAGGAGGTACCTCTCCTGAAGAGACCGAAGATTCGATTCAAGCAGCCAGCTGTGCAACCAGTTGAGAAGTTGCCAGCGGAGGACACACCAGCTGAGAAGTCAACTGAGTCAAGTCCGTCGGTTGACCCAGCTGCGTATACCTTTGCTCCTCGAGATCCAGAGTCAATGGTTGAAGGAAAGGAAACAGATGTCGTTGAGTCGAGCTCATCCTCAGATAGCTCGTCATCATCTGAGGAGTCAGAACACAGCTTACCCTCTCCCCCACCCGTAGCTGATACAGTCCAAGGAATCCCAACCTCGACCGGATCCCTACCCAGTCCAACTGACCAGCCAGCCCAATCACCAACCAAAGAGGATCAGATTCTCACAACTGATCCTCAGACAATGATTCCGAGCCTCTCGCTCGATGCCGACATTGTGACCAGTTCTTTGGCCAATGTTGAAGAACCGTTTGAACCATATACCTACTCAATAGAACCCTCCCCCATCAATGAAGAAGAAGACCATCAGGCGGTTGTAGCTGAGCATGAAGGCAAGCTGGCCTATTGCTTCAAGAAGCTCGTCGGGATGTTTCCTGAAGCTCGCCACATGCCGATCTTTGCCATGTTTGGCACGGAGCTGATATACCAGTTTAGCATCATCTTCAGCTACTGGTATGTCAAGGAAGACACCCTCCGAATCTATGGCTGGGACTACCTCAAGGCTGATGAGTCACGCCTGCGAGAGTACTTCGACTACTCCAACCTTGAGGTTGCATACAAGAACAAGGTCACTGTTCTGAGTCGCAGATTTGATCTCAGCAAGGCTGAAGGGACAGACTCAAGGGATCTGTGCAACAATGCAAGAGTTGTCACCTTTCTGGACTCTATGCTAGCCAAGAGTGCTGAGTTTGTCGATGAGATTGATGCAACTAAAGCAGCAGCTCAGCAGGAAGAGGCTACACTTCAACAGTACCTGGCAAATCGTCAGGCCATGGTCACTGTACTGCCCCCACCAGCTGACCAACCAGATCAGCAGCAAGACCAATCTGGACCCTCTGCTCAGACAACTCCTTCCACAGACAAAATTTGTGAGCTGATATCTGAGAGGGTCACTCAGCTGAGAACAGAGCTGCTGTCAACCATCCAGCAGAACAAAGAAGAACAACTACTCCTGATCAAAGCTTAGGAAGAGCAGAACAAGCAGCTGCTAGCAGATAATGTTGAGATGAAGAAGAAGATGGATGCATTCACAACATCCTCCAGCACAGCCATCAATGAACTCAAAACCTCAGTTCGTGCAGTCAGTTCAGATCTGAACATATACAAGTCCGTCACCGACTCCAACCTCGCCAAGTCTCAACACACCTAAGATCAAGAATGGGTTTCTCAGTTCGAGCTACATAGAGCAGAGTTTGCAGCTTTTCAAGCCGAAACCTCCGCAACTCTCGCCGCCTTGAGGAAAGCAGAAAAAGAGCGTGGTGACGGTGAACTGGCAAAGAAGGTTCAAATAGAATGTGCAGTTGATGAACTATTCAACCGAGTTCAGCTCGCTGAACAAGCCCTCACCTCCCTGAATGGCTCAATCGCAACTCTTTTTGCTGATGCCAAAAAGGGGGAAGATAAGCAGCCAGAGGAAGCTGAAACTCAGGGGGAAGGAGTTTCAAAATCTCAGCTGGAAGAGACAGAGACAACTCAAATGTATGATCCGAGGAAGCCAACCGACAAGAAACTTCAAAAGAAATCTACTGCTGTCAGAGATCAACTGGCTGAGGACATTGAGCAGGCCAAGCAAGCTGGAATCTCCCACGATGCCATAGCTGAGGTAGCAGCAGAACTCGACGCAGAACTCGACGGCATCACAATCGAAGAGTGCATTGCTGTTGCAAAAGCTATGGGTGCTAAGGAGAATGATTATATGAATCCTGCATGGATTAAGAAGTTCGCAGCTGGCCAAGCCAAAGGTGTCAAGAAGTTTGCGGAGGAGCTGGACAAAATTGCCAGAAATTTGGACAGGAACATTGCCAGCCGTAGCCGAAGAAGAATCAACAAACATCAAGCAAAGGCTGAGGCAAGATAGAGGCAACATCAGCTGCAAGGGAAGTCCAAGCTCCAATCTCGGTTCAAGCACGTTGACATGTGGATGCCAGTTGAATGGAATGAAGACTGGGAGTCATTCAAACAAGAATTTGTGAATGACTTCTACTACAGAAAAGTCTATACAACTGAGGATCCACAGATAGCTTTCAGAGAAGCATTGACCGATTTGTATACTGGGGATCCGGGGATGATCAGTCAATTTAAACGAGCCATGATCACTGCTGGATATGACTTGAACACCGTCCCTGCTCCCAAGAAAGTCACTTACCGCCCTCCGTTCATCTCAGGCACAAGCACTCCCGACAGACGGAAACTCATGGCTGAAGCAAGACAAGTGTGCAGAGAACATGGAGTTGATTCTGGGATCGAATCAGCTGCAAAGAGAGAGATCTTTGTCCGTATCTTCAGCAAGTGTGGCCAGAAGTTTTGAGCTGAATTAGTTTTTGAGCAACTAATGTAAATTTTAACTGTTTTGTACCTATCTGTGTAATCATCAGTTGTAATGAAAACTTCAAGTATATATATTCGATTCACCTTGATGAACAATCCCTCATTGTCCAAGCTCTGAATCGCAAAGTCTTTTAAATATCATGTTATAACTGTGCTAACCCTTTGATGTTTTATCTTATAGACTGTCTAGAATTTCAGCTGAGATTTTAGATAAGTTAGTGAGGTTTAGATCAGTAGTGGTTTAAAGTTGTAAGTGGTTTTGGCATCATCAAAAAGGGGGAAATTGTTGGAAAATTTATTAGTAAGAGTTTTGATGAATTCCAAAACCAACTGACCCCAACCGAGTAGATGTTGCCAGAACCTATTGTTAGTAGTTAGGCTCGCTGTTTGAGCATTGTCAAGATTTTATCTTTACAGGTCTCCAGCTGAAGATGGCAACAAGACATCACTCAGACAGAACATCAGTTGTGAAGAAAGACAACTGAGAGTTCATTTCTTCAGATGCAAAGAGGGGGAAGTCTTCAGAACATCAGTTGTAAGGAAAACAACTGAGTGTTCATCAGATGAGAAGCAATAAAGGGGAAGAGAACATCAGATGAAAGAAAGTCATCTGAGCGTTCGAACCCAAATGATCAGATACAAGGAAGACAACTGAGTGTTCAGTTTCAGAACATCAGTTGTAGAACTCAACCAAGAAGATCAACAGCTTGAAGATGAAGTCAGCTGAGAGTTCAACTGTTAGTTGGCAGATAGAACATCGGCTGAAGAACAAGCTAGTTGAAGATCGAAAGTCTTAACCGACCACTCCTTGTTGGAAGTCTGTTGTTAAGATTTGAATTTCAAAAAGGAAGTCACGTGAGGGTTTGACCGTTCAGTCATTACCCCATTTGGCCCAACACAAGGCTATCTCATATGGAAAGCAGAAGAGCACAGATGCCATATCGGGAAAGTCTGCAGAGATCAGAGACAAGCCATCGCTTTCAAAGAACAGAGATCAACAGCTCCTCCAACGGCTAGTTGATACTCTCCGCCTATAAATAGACGCATTCATTCATTCGAAGATTATACAAGACACACAAGAGAAGACACACGAGACGAGACAGAGCGAAAGAAAGAACTATATTCCTTACTCGAGCTGAATTAGATTTAGTCTCTAAGAACATCACTTGTTGAGAGTTCTAGAGCATTAGATTGTGTCTGAGTGTCTTTAGATCGAACCTTGAGAACATCACTTTGTGAGAGTTCGTAGAGTGTTAGATCCCAGCTCACTTCTTGTTCGAGCTGTTAGTTGGAACCTTATCTTTCATACCTGAAAAGGTTTTAGGACCCTAGTCTTCCCGTAACTGAGTAGACAGGTTGATTAGTACCCGTAAACTAATCTGTAAGGTTGATAAGTACCAGCAAACTTATCCTTAACGGTTGCACAGCCCGCGTAAGCTATGTGGTTTGTCCAGAAGAACTTGGACAGAGTTGTGTGGACTCACAACTCCCCGTGGACGTAGGAGTGTTATCTCCGAACCACGTTAAATCTCTGTGTGCTTGTGTTTTTCTTTATTCAGTTATTTCTTGCATTCTCATCTGACTGACTAACCAGCATACAAACCGCATTTGTGCATTCTCAATTGTTTTGGTTTTTGACCAACCGTCCATAAAAGCGTGAGTTGTTTTACGAGTTTATTTTCCACCACATTCCGCACAACACAACTCTTCCAGCTGAGGTTGCATACTCATCTGTGAGATTCCAACTGAGTCTTTTTACTCGGTTGAAGTAATTTTCAAGAGTTTGATTTTAAAATCCTAACTGGTGTATTCCTCCCCCCCCCCATACACCAGTAACTCGTATCGGGACCATCACAGCGCGGCTCCACGTCAGAAAGAAATTGGGAAAAATCAATCTGATGTGCAAAATCAGAAGAAGAAAAAAAAGTGAAAGTTATTTTTTCTGAGCAAAAAAAAAAGTTGAGTGCAATTCCAAAATTGGAAAAAAGATTTGGGTTTTATAGGCTATTATCCCAAAAAGAAATGACTAAAAATCTTGTACTTTCCGACCAATTAATATTTTTCAATTTTCAATCTATCATATCATTCGATTTTAGGCGGTTAAATATTGACTCAACACGTCAAAGTGTATGTCACTATAATTTATGATATACTATACAATTTAAAAAAAGAAAAATCCGTATACGTGATGTGTGATATACTCCTATATCGGACGTTACGAATTATGAAAGAAAATATAAACGTTGGTGTATATGAAATTGTTTTTTCGTAGATGCACATAAATAGGGATTATTATTATTATGTATTTAATGACAAAAACTTGGGTGCAATATTTGTACCGTGCAACACCCACCCATTCGATCCGACCCGACCGACTCGTTTGACCCGGGTCAACCCCTTTAACCAGTTATTTATTTATTAATTTTTTTTTATTTTTCAGTTTTTTTTTGTTTGCCGCTTCTTCTTTGGTCAAGATTCGAGCGAGGGGAGTCAAAGGCCTCGGAGCGAGCCAAAAAAAATTCAAATTGTTACTAGCCGATTATCCTTATTTTAGTAATTGGAGTGAAGACGGAGCCGTAAAATCGAAGCTGAAGGTTCCATCGGGAAAAAAAATCTAATAATAATAATAATAATAATAATAATAATAATAATAATAATAATAATAATAATAAGGCAAAATTGCATAGAAATTACTGACTTTATACTGAATTCGCATTTTAAGAATGACTTTTTAAAATTAGTCCTAAATTACGGGACTTTTAATTGTATCGCGATTGGGTACCTCCGGCGGGTTTCACCCTATTTATTTGCTGACATGGCGTTCGGAATGCTGACATGGCAAGTCGTTGGAGTAGATCGAACGACGTCGTTTAAATTTGATCCAAAACGACGTCGTTTTGTATTAAAAAATTAAAATTAAATATATGTCACCGGAATTGACGCCGGAGATAACAAAAACTTGCCGGAATCTGGAAATCACACGACTGCCCGACTTCAGTCACCCCTCCGGCAGCGTTTCAACCTTCCCAACCACCACCAATCAACTCCCAGAGCCACGGCGAGTCCAGCAAAGGTGAGCCCAAGCTTCGATTCGCCGTCCGGCAGCCGGAAATTGCAGGTTTTTCACCGGCGGCAACCCAAAACCAAAATAATGGCAGAATTATTCCGGCAGCGAATCAGCCTACCCAACCACCACCAATAGATGCGCAAGAGCAAGACGAAGCGAATTGTACCTGTCCCCCCCCCCCCCTCGACTCGCCTGGACGGCGCCGAAAATTGCAGGTTTTTCACCGGCGGCAACCCAAAACCAAAATAATGGCAGAATTATTCCGGCAGCGAATCAGCCTACCCAACCACCACTAATAGATGCGCAAGAGCAAGACGAAGCGAATGGTACCTGTCCCCCCCCCCCCCCCTCGACTCGCGTGGACGGCGCCGGAAACCTCAACACAAACGACGACAGCAGGAAAAAGAAAAAGCTCTGGTAATCTCAGCCGTCGTTGAATCGAGGCACGGAACCACCACCGTAATGTGCGCCTTGAGGAGAGGATTCCAACGGTATATGGCAACGACGGTGGGTCGTTCGGACGGCGCCGGAATCTGCAAAAGAAAACCTCGCCGGAATCGCCATGTAAGCGACGGTGGGTCGTTAGATGATGTGTAATTTAATTTTATTTAATTTTAATTTTTTAATACAAAACGACGTCGTTTTGGATCAACGAATTGCCATGTAAGCTTCCCGACTTCCACCCCAGCATAAAATTAGGGGAAACCCGCCGGAGGTACCCAATCGCGATACAATTAAAAGTTCCGTAATTTGGGACTAATTTTAAAAAGTCATTCTTAAAATGCGAATTCGGTATAAAGTCAGTAATTTCTATGCAATTTTGCCTAATAATAATAGGGGGCGCATCACGTGCGGGTTGGGGCAGACGCGTGGACGGGGGTTATGCACGCAAGTGCAACTCATAATTAATAGGGATATAGAGATGATTAGTGAAACTTAACCAAATCCAAAGCAGTTGGCAAACGCCTCCCACGTTGTCCCCGCTCATCAGCATCAGCATGGCAGTTATTCCCCAACTGGCTAATTCAATCCGTTTTTAATTTTGCCCTATTTTTCTGCAATTCCTTCCAATCTCCCCCTTCCCTTCTTCAAATCAAATCAAATCAAATCAAATCAAATCAAAGTCTTCTTCACTCATTCTGCATTAATTCCACTCCCAAAACAACAAGGAAAAGACAAAAAAAAAATGGTGCGCATAAGCAATTGGCTGATCGTCGGTCTTAACGTCCTCACTCTGGCGGTGGCGCTCTCCGCCATGGGTTTCTCCCTCTGGTTCCACGTCAGAGACGGATCCCAATGCCAGCGGGTTCTCAAAACGCCGCTGCTCGCCGTCGGCGCCGCCCTCCTCGTGGTGGCGGTGGCCGGCCTCGCCGGCGCGCTGAGCGGCGCCTCACTCGTGATGTGGCTGTACCTGTTCCTGCTGTTCCTCCTCATCCTCGGCCTAATCGTCTTCACCATTTTCACTGTCATGGTCACTAATAAAGGCCTCGGCCAGGCCATCTCCGGCCAGGGCGTCGGCGATCACCGCCTCGCCAACTACTCCAAATGGCTGCAGAAGTACGTCGTCAACGCTAAAAATTGGGATAAGATCAAGAGCTGCTTGATAGATGCTGAATTCTGCAAATTCGTCGGCAATGTTAAGAACAACGACGTGTATAAGCAGATTAGCCCGATCATGGTCTGTCGATCTTCTCAATTTCTTGAATTCTCCTTTCAATTTTGTGTGTTAATTAGTTGATGAGTAGGAATTAGGGCAAAAAATTAGGGAAGAATGATATTGATTATGTGAAATTGTTTGTTTGTTTGTTTGTTTGGGTGAAGGCGGGGTGCTGCAAACCGCCCGTATACTGCGGGTTGGAGAGGAAGAACGGGAGCAAGAACTGGACGATGCCGAAAGCGGGTCCGGCGGTACCCGACCCGGATTGCAAGACGTGGAGCAACAAGGAGGAGAAGAAGTGCTTCGACTGCGATTCGTGCAAGAGGGCGGTGCTTGATAACATTAGGAGAGAGTGGAAGATGCTGGCTCTCATCAATATCTGCATCATCGTCCTCGTCATCATCGTCTACTCCATCGGCTGCTGTGCCCTCAGGAACAACCGCTTCCATCACCACAACAATATGATGACCTACAATAAACCCCCCCATCCTTGATCTCTCTCTCTCTCTCTCTCTCTCTCTCTCTCTCTCTCTCTCCCTCTAAGTTACAATTATCTGTATTCTTAGTTTTCTGTTTTTAGGTAGCTGCTGCACTCTTGAGCAGTTTAATTGTAGGTAGGTAGTAAGTGTGCATGGAATGGAAGGATAATTTGGTCAATTAACTAGTAAAGTTGGAGGATGTATGTTACTTTGCTAATATATTTACTTACTTGTCGTATTTTGTTTCCTTAGTATTGTAGTAGTAGTATATGTTTGTGTGCATGAAAGAGAGAGATTGTACTCTGTGTGTGTGTGTGTTCACAGTACTACTCATGAATTAAGAAAACTGGCCTGGAAATAGAAAATACAAATTGCTCTTCCCTTCCATGATAAATAGATAGAGAAATTAATGCTTGTGATTATTAAGATGGTTTAGTAGTAAATTAATGCTGTATTTCTGCTTCTTATATTATTACTTGAACTTTTTTTCTGTTTGCTGACGATTTTGTCCAACTCATTCGGCAGTTTTTAACAAAGTTGATGGATGGATGCTTGCATGCATGAAACTAGTAAGACCAAATATTCTATGTTAAAACATATGGGCCGGACTCAAAATCCAAGTTACAAGTTTGTAATAGATCCGGGCCCAAAATTTCGGTCCAATCCAAACAATATTTATGTACACTTCCTATAGTTTACACCCTTTTTTTGGGGTCTAATCATCAAATCCACCGTAGTCCTAATATTTTGTGTCGCATTGGATAGTAAGTATGAAGTGGGCCCAACTACAAAAACTACTTTTCTTTTAGATAATGGGAACAACAGACCCGTTTTCTATATCAGAGTGTTTCATAGCCTATATTTCTAAATAAAATAATAATTATCTATTCAAAAGTAGTGGGTCATACTATAGCCAATTTTTACATGTCACCTTAGACTACTTGTAATGGTAGTGTCTCTAAGAGTTTTTCGAAGATAGAGACAGTGAGTTGCAGTGGGGTTGTCTCTGAGGGGTGTCTTTATCTAATTTCTAAATTTGTATTTTGCATTAATTTTAATAAGAAAATTTGAAAATTTCATTAATTTAAACAAATAACTTGTACAATACATTAATTCAAATAAAATAAATAAAAACATTACATTAATTGAAATTTAAAAAATAAAAAACATCCTACTCCTCAGCCGGCCCAAATCGGCTACAAAGATGCTCGATCAAATCATTTGTGAGCCGATGGTGCTTCCTTATATTTCTCAATGCGGCGTCCCGTTTGAGAAAATTCTTCCAGGAGAGCGGAGTGGTGACTCGAACTACATTACTACCCGGAGCGGAGTGGTGTCCTCTCTCCAGTTCTCTGGATCCTCCCTCTCGTTTTCAATGATCATGTTGTGCAAAATAATGCACGTAAACATGATGTTGCGGAGGTGCTGTGTGTACCAGTTCCGCGCCGGATTCCGGATAATTCCCCATCGGGCTTGAAGAACACCGAATGTCCGTTCGATATCCTTCCTCGCCGCTTCCTGCATCTGCTTGAACCGCGCCGCCTTCTCGTCCGTTGCAAGCGGATGAGCCTTGATCAAAGCCGCCCAATCCGGGTAGATCCCATCGGTTAAGTAGTAACCGCCGTCGTAGTGCTTTCCGTTCACCACGAATTGAAACGGCGGAGCCCGTTCTTCAAGCACGTCCTCAAATAAGGGCGACTGATTGAGGACATTGATATCGTTGTTGGAGCCGGCTACTCCAAAAAAGGCGTGCCAGATCCATAAATCTTGAGACACCACAGCCTCAAGAATCAAGGAAGGCACGCCAATATCTCCTCGTGTGTAGGCAGTCGACCACGCCTTTAGGCAATTCGTCCACGTCCAGTGCATGCAGTCCAGGCTACCGAGCATCCCCGAAAAGCCATGCCTCTCCTCGTGCATCCGCAGCAGCCGGGCGGTGTCTTGAGCATTTGGCCTCCTCAAATACACGTCACCGAACAACTCGATGATACCTTTGCAGAACTTTCGGAGGCAAAGACGGCCGGTACTATCGCCGATCTTCAAGTATTCATCGAATGTATCCGGCGCTCCACCGGTGGCTAGTTGGCGAATGACTATTGTGTATTTTTGTACCGACGTGAGGCCCCATTTGCCGGTTGCATCTTGTTTCTGCTGGAAGTACCGCACATTCTGCTCCAACGCCTCGCAAATGTGCAAGAACAGATGCTTGTGCATCCGAAAATGCCGGCGGAAAAATGTTGGGTCGTACGTTGGGTTGTCGTTGAAGTAGTCGGCCATCAACTGCTGCAGGGCCACCTCCCGATCACGGTGTACGACCGTCCTCTTCAGCTTCTTTTTTTTCATAGAGGCGAAGAGTCGAGCGGCAGCAGCTTGGAGGTTCGTCACCATCGACATAATCTCGTCGTCGGTGCCATGAGAAGAGTAGTCGGTTGAGGAGTCTGATCACCTAATTATCTAAGCAATTTATCCGCACTTTAATCAGGTTATTGAAGCAATAGGGATCGAGTATCGTATCCACGAGGACTATTTAGCCGAGTTTTTAGTGGAAATAAAATTCATGCGAATTCCTACTATTCAAGCTTTGCACAAACAATGTTCGGGAATCATTCAAACTCTTAAACTCAAATTCAAAACTAAATAAACAAATAAGAGACAAGATCGTGCAAAATCAACAAACAAAAGATCAAACAAACGAATAAGGAACAATAAAGAGAAAGGGTTGGTCCTAGGGATTTATTTCGATTCTAGATAGCTTGATTACAACTTCCTAAATCATACAAACCATTTTTAATCCTCTTAATAGGAAGCAATCCACATAGAAATTCACTAATCTCTCTCGACAATTAGCGAAAGCGGATCATTCAATCGACTATCTCTATTACGACTCAAGCCAATCAAACAACTCCAAAAAGCACAAGAATCATAACCTTCTATGCATTGAACAATCACCTACTAAGTCTCAAGCCAAAACATGAAGTGAAATTGGAATTCCATGCAAGCAAAAACCTATTAGGAGTTTTCACAAACACTAGACATGCAAGAAAGGTGATCAACAATTCCCACATGAATGAAAGCACCAAATCCACAACTAAGAAGAGGAATGATAGGAGAATATAGCAAGATATGATCAAACCATCATCAAATCCACATAAACCCCTAAAACCAACAAGAAATCTAGGTAGACATAATGTTAATTAACATAAAGCAAAAGAGAAATGATAGCATAGATGAAAAACTAGGAACCCAATGTTGAAATCTTCACAAAGTCTTCAAATCCAACCTTAATCACTATTACAATGAAGTAAAATGTGTTTAGAACCCTAATTGGAAACTATTTGAAATGGAATCTATGTTAAAGGAAGTAGGTTCCTCGTTTTGGGGCTGCCAAGTAATATATATAGGGAGGAAAAAGTGCTACTCCAAGTTAAAATCGCGAAAAGGGGGAGAAATCCGCTTTTAAGCGGATACAGTGAAAACTGGCGGTTCAGGGGCATTTTTCGGCGGTCTGGCACTGGAAATCGGCGTTCTGGGTCCAAACCGCCGAGTGGACCGCCGATTTCGGGTTTCTTCTTCGGAAGCGAATCCAGTGAGTTTCGGAGGGTTGATCGGCGGTCCGGGCAGCTTTTCGGCGGTTTGGCTACAAACCGCCGGTTTTCTTCTTCCAACCACCGATTTTCTCTGGTTCGTGCCTTCACGTCCAGTTTTCCATTTTTCCTTCCCGTTTCTTCGTCTCCGCCCTTCTATGGCCTTTCCATCTCGACTTCAAGTCCCTAGCTCACCCTACACAAAATAAACTCCACCAAAACGTGAAACTAATCCAAAATAGTGAAAACAATACAAAAACCAATCACGTTTAAAGGTAGAGCAATGAAATTAGCGACATTAAAACATGTTTAGTTGCTACAAAATGGATGTTTATCAGAGTCCGACGACGAAGACTTTTTTATTGCGAAAAAATTGAGAGAAAAATAGAGAGAAAACTAAAGGAAGAAGATGAATTTGGTGTGGAAAAATTTGTGTGATGAAGTGGGATATTTATAGGTGTGAATAAATAAATAAGAAAATCGGCTAAAATAGCCGTTTATATCCGTTGGAAACAATCCTACCGTTGCCTATTATTTATTTTTATTTTTCGGTCAGGCGCGTGCAATATTAAAAACAAAAAAGTCCAGCTCGTCGTGGCGGGACGGGCTCGAGATGCTGTGGCTTGCAGCGGCCGTCTCGTCAGCAGCGGCGTCTCGAGCCGGAGGAACGAGACGACCGCTGCAAGCCGCTTAATACACGTGCCCAAAACAAACAAGTCACTCATTTCAGAATGGAGGGAGTACAATGGTAAAGTGAATATTCTTGAGGCAGTGTGTATTGGTCTAACGGTATTTTTTTTAGAATAAAATCTAATGATACTATCGTTAATACTTAAGGATAAAGGTTTCATGTTTGAGCTCAGCGTATCGTGATTTTTAAAATTTTATACAATTAATAAACAAAAAGTTCCCAAGCCAAAGGTCTCAAGTTGATTTTCATTAATGTTTTGGAAGTCGAGTTTGTCATGCATGAGTGGTTGTAGATTATTATTATAGAGTACTTTAAATTTTTTTAATGGGTAGTGATATTTGGCCACACTGTGGCCGACCACACAAGTTAAAAATAGTAATATAAGTTTTGAAAATGGAAATACACCCCAATTAGGAAGCATAAACCCTAGGGGAAAACGTGATTATTTCCATTTTTAGAATCAACTTTCATTTTCTGACGCGTGTGGCCGACCATCATTATCCTTTTTTAATAAGCTAAATAACAAATATATATTTCAAACAAAACAGTCGTCATTTTTTAAATTATCAAGATATATCTAACGCGATTAATTCATATCCAAACTAGGGACAGTTATGCAAATTATCCCTAGACATATATTGCAGTACTTGAAAACAGATTAGGATTGTCGAGAATTTGACGTGGAAACTAATTGTTTTGATGCCACATATGCTGAAAACGACGTCGAATTAAAAATTAAACAAAGGGAGAGAATGGACGCCGACCAGGCACCGGCCGCCAGAGGCGAACAATTTCCGAGCAAACGTAGGGTTTAGAGTCATTCATGTGAAATGCTTTTGGTCGCAAATTGACTTATAGCTTATAACTTGCCTAGTAAATTTCATTAAATAAAGTAGTATATTTTATTACCAACCGGCATGCAATTAGTAAACTCCTTAATTAAACTCGAGTAAAAAAGTAAGTAATTAAAATAAAATAACTGCGAGAATCGAGAGAATGCAAGTGAGAAATGTACGAAAAGGTCGTGAAAAACGGTCTTGTGTTCTGCACATCGTGTTATAAAGTTACAAATGTTTGTTGCATGCATTTGTTTTCTTCTCTTCATCTCATCATATGATCGATCGATCTATTCAATTTTTTTACCGATTCAATGCTTCGTATATATTGATATTTATATACTACCACTTGCCCATGAATTACATCTCTTTCTTTCTTGTTTCTTGGTTTTCCCCACCTCTCACATGTTGGAAAATCTGCGCCTCAACAATTATATTTTATTGTGTAAATTAAGAACTCTTTTTGATTTAAGTTAATTGAAGTAAGATTGAGTTAGTTAGTTTGACTGCTTTTATGAAAATAATAATCACTTTTTCTGACAGCCAGTCTTGTATTCTTTGGACTCCTTATATAGTCCATATATACCAATATTTTTTCAACCCATAATGTATCATTAAAGTGTGAATACAACCCTTAAAGAAAGGTTAGGGGCTCTCAGCCCCCTAACGTTCCAAGAAGTAGTGCAAAATTTCCTTGCACTTAATGGAATTGCAAATGCCGTCAATTTAAATTTCAGAATTTTTCTTTAGTTTTTTTATTTTTATTTTGCTGGGTATAAAAGCATATCTTGATGAATCCATTCCGCCACCGCCGAGTTAACTATCCACTCTATCTTCACGCAATAAGAATCTGGCGATTGCTCCACATCCACTACTGTTCTCATTTTCCTCGATTGCCGACACACAATCATCCCATTTCTTCTCAATTTTCTTCTCATCCACATTTTCCTCAAAATCGCCAACCGGCGTGTGGAAATTGCAGTTGAGATATATGTATGAATGCTTGATATATAAATACGCTAAAAGTTAAATTGGAAGGATAAATGCCTACCTAAGATTTCAGTTTAATATATTCTAAATAACAAAGTTTTAAACTACAGAGTCGACTTGATCAATAGATTTTGCATCCCTTCTTTTTTAATGGAGTTTTTCATATTTTATATTTACATGATCTTATTACGATTGAATCTTTTAACTCAACACCAGAACAAAATAAATTAGCAATGGAAGATTTGAACAAACACACAAGATTCGAAGCTGCCCTTACCGTTGCGGTTCGTTGCGTAGAACTATAGGTGGAGCGGCTGAGCAGGGATTGGGAGAATTCAGAAACTTGGATTTATCACATACGCTTCTTTCCCCAGCCAAAAAAAAGGGGGAAAAAAGAAAGAAATCGTTGACGGCGTTCGCAAGACTGTTAAGAATAGGGGCAATTTGCACTGCTTATTGGAACGTTAAGGGGTTGACAACCCCTAATATTTCCTTGAGAGTATATTCGCACTTCTTCTCTTACGATAAGGGTGTATTTACATCATAACCCTATTTTTTATGTTAATCTATTCGACGACGTCTGTGGTAATTAAATGTTATAGTACGTAATAAAAAAGGAAATGGATTAATTACGAAAGTTTGGAGTGAATATTTTTGTTCCTTAATTAGCAAAGAAAATATTTTGGAAATGCATTATATATTGGCAAAAATGTGTTTTGGAAATGCATTATATATTGACAAAATTTTGAGTACGGTCAACCTTTATCTATGGTACAACTACACATCATGTAACGAATTATGAAAGATCAACAGTTCCAATTGATTTGTTGGAACATATATTCATAAGCCCAACGGAAAAACAAATGTCATCATTTCAGTAGTTTTAAAAACAAATGACGTAGTTTTAAAAACAAAAAATGTCATCATTTCCTCAAACATAAACACTTATATTTATATTTAGTTATGCGTATTAGGGTACCGATCGAATAACAATATAAGTATTTTTAAAACTACATAGTTTTTGTTTCCGCCAGGCTTAGCCATGTAAACATTTTCGGATTTCATATCAGCCCTAATTTGGGGTAAAATGGTCGGAATTATCGAATTGCAAAAGGGGAGAATTTTCATCTAATTTAAAAAGGTGAGATATAAACAAGAAATTGATAAAAGGCGTGGAATTTAAACAAAATTAATTAATTAAGAAACATTAATTAAAAAAAATAGTAAGTTAATTAATTTGCATGCATGGCGGCAGACATGAGCAGAACATCTTAACATCAATTTCGAACCAACCCAAAAATTCACTCCCACTTTTCTTAACTCGTAACTTTGAACATCAATTCGAGTTCTTCTATGTACACATAACCTATATTTTAATGTAGACTACAGTATTATTTAAAGACATTAAAAAATTGATTAAAAAAAACATTTTCTTGGAATTCAAGCTTTGACCTCATTTTGAGACCGGCGACAACTTTCAACTCTTCATGTATATATATGTAGCACAAAAGACCCCTTTTATTTTGCATGTGCTTTCTGTTCTGTTCATAATCAACAAAAGAAATTAAGGGACAATTAATTTTGAAGAAAATGAAGATGAACAAGTTTAAGCTGCAGATTGTAATCTTGATTTTCATATTTCTTGCTCTGCAGGAAAAATCTTTTTCAGTTGCTCGTCCAGGTAAATTCATTCTTCTTCTAATTTTCTATCTCTGTTACTCAAGATTAATCTAATATTACTCTAATTATAAAAAAGGATTACTCTAATATCTATAATTTCTATATATTTGCTGCAGTGAAGAAATTGGCAATAAAGGGAGAGGTGGCAGTGGGGGGAGACAGTGATTGCTTCAGTTTACGACAGGTAACTTTAGTTTTGACATATATTGCTTAATTTTTCACTTAATTTAAATTAATTGTGATGGAAAATATATATTCACTATTTATATGGAATTAAAATACGAGTGCCTGAAAAACTGTGATATATGTGTGCAGGAAATAGTTGTTCCAGTTGAAAGAAGAGCAAGATTTAATGGTGGACGAAAATTGACAGCTGAAGCAATGAAAGGGAAGAACAAGAAAACTTCCCATTTTATTGGAAACAGAAAAGGTGATGAAGAAAATAATTTCATGGCTTTCGCCTCAGATTATCATCCACCCAAGCCGCATCCTCCCAAGAACAACTGATATATATATACCCAGAGAGAGAGAGAGAGAGAGAGAGAGAGAGAGTGAGAGAACAATTTTCCCCCAGCTCTTGCTTAGCTCTAGCTCAGAAAATATGAATTATATATAGTACACTATATTGTATTTTATTTGTATGTATATGAGATCATATATATATCAAGAATCAAATAGTTTCTCTTTAGAATTTTTTTTTATTTTTTTTAAATATAATGTGGAAGTGATTTTTAAGCTCTAGTTCTTTCCCTTGCAGTAGATACATGCAATTTGTGAATTTTCGTTCGGGCTTACACTTAAATATTTTTCTTGTTACATTAAAGAAGTAAATCAACACAATAATTAGTGAAACATATTGAGTATGAAATCAAATAATTAGTCAGGCATATATGCATCTACTGAGATGAATCAAATTGCAAATGATTAGTATTTTCAGTCATGCATGGTTATTTATTTAATTTATAGTGTTGCCCCCTCTATTTGTAGGGTGTGATCACTTATATAGCTAGTTTCAACTGAAAGTAGGAAAAATCAAACTTTAATACTCTACAACAATTAATTAATGCTAAAGTATATTTTTTAATTCTCTATTAATCGAACTCTAATAGTTGCAGAAAAACCAGTATACATTTGAATGTGTGCAACAAGAACAAGCTGGGCAGAGTCAGAGTGAAAGGTTCTGTACATGAATTGTATATATTATTGATCTGTAGAAAACAATTCCCTTTCTTCCTTCCACACCTCTTCTTTCTTGAGCTTTTTTCTTGACAACAATGGCGGATCTATGCTACATTCTCTACTTCTACCACAAAGCTTCAAGGAATTATTTTGAATCAAATATACTTTACAACAACAACCCTCCAACACTATTTACTCTTCCTCTTCCTCTGATGATGTGTGTAAACACTCCCATGGGTTGGCATAAAAGTAATCCTCCTCTTTAGGCCGTTCCGGTATCACCATTCTCTTCCTCGCCTTTCCCATACGATCACCATGAACAGCCTTCACTGCATTTGAGAACTCGTCCCAACTTAGTGATCCTGAGCTGTAACGGTCTATTAAATCGACTAGCAGCCTCCTGTTCACTAAGATCGTTTTCTTGAATCCAAGATATCTGCAACATATATATAAATATCTCAAAAACTTAATTTCACAGCTGATCTGACCAAGAAGCAAGATGCATGTTTATAGAGATGATTGAACAATTTTGAGCTTGTTTCACCATCTTATCCTTCGAACACTCGATCAATATATATGTGTTGTCAATCTAAATCATGACTCAAAGTAAACGTTCCTGACAGATAAGATGCCTGATTTCTATCAACAGATCGACACCAAATCACTCGTTTGAATTTGTTGTCATAGTTAGTACCTGCGATGCCCTTCAACAACTTTAGCCATGTTGCCGTCATACGTCGGAACAAAGATATCGCTCTCCAACGAGACGAGATAGTCCAATGCAGCCATTTGAGATGAGTGATTTTGGAAGAACATAAGGTCTGAAGGCTCCAACAGTGTCTCCTTCCTGACCTGTGACGACATAGCCACACAAGATTGATAAATAACAAACACATGAACGCCCTACTGACTAAATTTACATATACTTCTACTCAAATCGAACTTACAAGATTTGGATAAGATGATACGAGCTTTGACAATCTTCGTTTACCACCATATATTTCCCCAGAAGCAATGTAAATCTGGATGTTGGGTTCGATGCCTAATGCCTTCAATATAAGTGCAGTTTCCTCGGGTGTCAAAGGACACAACCCCTCTCGTCTCTTCAAATCGGAGTCTATGACTTTCTCTTTCCACCAAGGGTAGGCATATCTATCAATAATGGAAGACATGTAATATTGAGTTTAAGCACACTGTCTGCAGACGGCTGAAATAAGTAGAAACGGCCTTACCTCATGCTCGTTAGCTCTTCCACCTCCTCGGGATTGCACCCTTGATTACAACCGGAGAAAGCTAGCATGTCCATCTCATATCTGAGATGAAGCACTAAGAAAGGCCCATTTTGCCTCAGTATTTTGATGACTTTTCTGCCAAGTTCTTCTATTTGAGGTGTAAATCTTAAAGCACTAAAGTTTACTCGACAGCGCAGCCTTTGAATCTCCAAAGGCTGACCGTTGTTTGCTAGACGAGCATCTGTCCTATTCAAATGGACAACTTTATATCTCTGAATGAGAGGAAGAACCTGCTTGCACGAAATAGAGAGAGATGTCACTCAACTTGCAATCAAATTTGCAGAATTTATCGAAAAGGCAAGAAACGCATAAATCTGATGACCTGATTGTGATAGTATGAGATATCAGACCAACTAATAGGGGGCATAGTATGAATGATTCCGAGCTCTACTCTGCTCTTGACCCTCGGAGGTAGATCCTTGAGTATCCGAACTTCATCTCTCAGCGAAGTAATAAAATGATCGACATCAAATATGTCTTGAAATTCACTGCAAACACAAACTATAATGTTTTAGGTTGGGGAAGTAATATTATGGCCTCAAAACTCCTCATATAACATGCAGAATTTTAATATTTGTCAGCATTGGTCGTGAGGGTAGACCTCGGATCATTCCAAAACGAAGTCTTATCAAGCTCAGGAACTATCAATGTAACATTCAAAGATCTTGCAATTGCAACCATATCGCAAATCTGCATCCAGATAAAAGAAGCTAGTCAATGTCAAGCAATCGATCTTCGTAGAGAAAGTAGGTGTATGGAATATGTTAACATAAACGGAAAAAGCTACTCACTGCTGCCCTCATCTGATTAAGCCCTCCATTGCACGAAACCATTAAGTAACCGTTGTTTTTATAAACCCCTGAATCAAAATCACACGATTCAAAGTTCAGCACGATCATCCATACATTAGAAACTAATTCTACAACTGCAAGTTTCAATACAGCATATAAAAAGCCTAATCAAGATTATCAAACAAGAACACAAACTGCAACAGCTGAGAATCAAAACATGAATAAACTACAAGCACCAAACACACAACTCAATTCCAACAATAACCAAAATAAAGAATGCTGCAATTGCTAAGGAACTGTAAAGGCAAACAAGATTATCAATCTTCCCATCCTGTAATCCAAAAGCCACACAACTTAATCTGAACGAAGACGGAGTAAACGCTCACTCTTAGGTCGAAGGATTCTATCAGGAAGACGGGCTGAAGACCGAGTAGCCAACTCGAAGGCAGCAGGACTGGATTCATGCAAGAAACAAGAGGGCCAGCCCTTCAACACACGAGGCCCCCAAGTTTCACTCAATGCCGTTAACTGAACTACACAAGTCCATAACAAAACCGTGGTGGTTGCTCTGATCATCCATAGCTTCATCCTCGACCGAGGAACCAAGCCTGAATTCCTCAGCCTCTCCCCACCAAACGCCGCCGTTTTGTGCCCCATCATTCCCCGCCTTCTCCTCTCCGTATCACCCTCCTTACAACCCTATATTCTGCACATCTCAACCACCCCATATAATCCCTACCAAGCCCCAACCTCAACCTATAATAACAGACCGAATATTTTCCCTAAATAATGCAGAATTCATGCAATCTGATTGATATGGAAATGGAAAAATAGGGCAAGATTTCTCGAATCTAATGAAGTGGATTATTTAGATTGAATATGAGATTACGACGCGCACATTGCGATTCAATAGCATTAGAAAGAAAGAAAGATTCGATATTCAGCGATCTCAGATCAACAAAAAATCTAAAGTATCCAATGTTTTAGGGAAGAGAGAAAAATAAAAACATAGAGAAGGAGAAATTAAGTGTATGAGATCCGTCGTGATTATAGGGCTCAACGGCGGCGGATACAACAAACCAGCTCGAGGCAAGAATCTAGAAACAAGAGAGAGAGAGAGAAGGTGAGCTAGTGCGTAAGGATGGAGGTGGTGGTGCAGAGTGTCGGTGAGAAATTGATCGGAGGGCAGGGATCATCCAATCACTCGTAATTCTCGCAATGTCGAAGAAATTTTCCAAGGAATCCGCACATTATTACTCTATTACTATTTCACACACACACAAACAAAATACGAATTTGTACGGAGAGAGGAGTGATGATCGCAGGTCCCATTCCATAATTTCCATTTGTATAATAGTAAATCTTCATTTTTTTACCTCTGCTCCAGTGCCAGTTAAATCATACCATCTTCTTGGTTGGTACATTTTTAGCTCTAATTGGAAAATTACGTATACACTAGTATATGAATTCTTCTCTTATTTTTTTTTTTTTTTTTTTTTTTTTTTTTTGAATGTGATGTATAAAATACTTCATACATATGGCGGACTGACTTATTAGCTGTAACAATTAAGTATACATTTTAACTTTTTGTCTGCTTTATCATCGTCCCTTAATTTTTATTTTTATTTTTATGGGAACTCGCAGCCGCTATTTTTTGTGCGTACTGGGTAAATTCACGTCCTCGTGCAGTAGTATGTAAATCATACAAGTTCAAGTACATGTGTGATAGACTCAACCTATAAAGACATTAGTAGAAATTAAACATCAGACATCTCAGTCCCAGACAGCCCACTCTACCACTAGACCATTCTCAAGAGGGCATCTTTTAAACCTATTAATTTTACGAGTCAAAGTTCTATAGGCGGTTTGAACTCCTTTTTTTTTCAAGGACCTTAGATCACCTGCAGTGATCATTTGGCCATGCTCTACCATAACAGAGCTCCGCGCTCTCATCAAAACGATCACATTTTTTTTTAATTTTCCCTATAAATATATACACAAACAACACATTTTATATTATTATTTAAATATACACATAGTTATTTAATTAATGTAATGTTTTCTATTTGAAATTAATAAAATTTACATTTTAGAAAATAATTATTATTCATATTATGAAATTAATGTAATGTGTTTTTATCTAAATCTACTAAATTAAGTTTTTGTACTTTAAAGATTATTGTTATTCAAATTATTAAATTAAATAATTGTAAATAAAAATATAAAATGAAGAGATCAACATAGGCACACTTTTTCTTTTATTAATGTAATGCTTTTTTTTATTTATTTCAAACTAATGGAATTTACATTTTAGAAAATAATTGTTATTCATATTATGAAATTAAATATATATGAATGAAAAAAAAAATTATAGATCAACAGCTCTACTGTGGAAAAAACAGAGATTACTATGAGCCCACACATAAACTAAAAAAGGCAGCGATCTTCATTTGGAGATCGTCATTGCCCATGGTCTTATTCAAATATAATTAAATAATAGGATTATTTAGTTAAAATACACGATTAGTTCTACTCTATTTTGAGTTTTTAACATAATCGTCAAAAATTATTTCTAAATACACAAACTTGGCTTTTTTTTAAAAAAAAGAAAAAATTCATTTCATTTTTTAAAATATAAAATTGTTGCGAATAAACGTCAACCAAAATTTGATTACCATGCAATTTGGATCTTCTACTCTCTATGGTGTTTTATTCTCTATTTCATTCGTCGGATTTTTGACATTTGGCTATTTGAATATAATTATATATTCTATTTAGGTGGAATAAACCCTAATCAATGCCATATATCGTCCAACTAATAGACGGAGTAGAGAATGAAACACGAAATAAGAGTAGGAAATCCGATTTGATTACCATGAAAGACATGATTTCTCCCAAATTGAATTATGTAGAAAAATTGTAAAATAAAGCTAAGTTCATATTTGGAAATGTAGACATCGTGAAAAAAAAAAATTAAAAATATAATAAAATTCGTGTGTTTTAACCAAATTATCTCTAAATGCTACTCCTGATATAATTTGTTTATTAATTTGTCTTATGAATGTTGAGTCGAAATTGAGATATAGCTAAAAAAATTGTGCTAATTATAATTCAATTTTTTTATGATGATATATCATGCAACTGTTGTTTTTTAGCTATATATTAGGTAAACTATACTCACGTGCTATAAAATATAAATTACACCAAAAAAAATCTTATTAAAAAATATCTTATATAATAAAATTAAATTCGATAAATAAAACTAAGATAATATTGTATCATATAGTCAAAGTGAGCATTAAAACATAATATTTGTCTCGCCCTCTTCATAATTATAAATTATTCTCATTATTTAAAATTTAGAACAAAAATATCCTTAATAAAGGGTGCAGGTCATGGGTCAAGACGCGGGCGGGTCGGGTCAGTTCAGACGGGTACGAGAATTGTGATACAACTGGTACATTTGGTACACATTTAGTCTTATATTAATCGCAAATGTCCTAAATTATGTTTTTTTTTTTTGTTTTTTTAACCTTTTTTAATTAATAAATCCTCATTTAAGGTTTAGGATTTAGTATTCCTCAATTAGGACTATTTCCATCCATTTAGGGTCTATTTCAATCCAATTAGGGTTAAGAGTTTAAGATTTATTAGTCCCTAATTAGGATTTGTTAATTTCAATCACGACTTATTTCAATTCAATTAGGGCTTATTAGTCCACAATTAGGGTTTATTAATTATAATTAGAGTTTTATTATTCCCAATTGGGGTTGTGGTACATTTTGTACAATTTTAGTCTTCTTAGTTTCAATTGTTCCAAGTTAGGTACGATTGGGACAAGCAGAATCAATTTATACCAATAGTACAAAATCTTGAACAACAAATCGGAAAACACGCAGCGGAAATAACTTCGGTGAACAACGACGAAACTTCACCACCACCACCACTACCCACAGATAAATAAAAAATAAACCGACGACGGCACCGGATAATAGGAATAACAGTCTGGCGATAGCAAAGCCCCAGAAATTGGATCCCCCAAAATCCGAGCGAACTAGATGAAATTTGGGATGAAATTGATCGGAATTAATTTTCTAAGGTGATGAATGAAACAGAAAAACGATTAAATCGTTATAAATGGAGCATCGATTGATATAAGAAGAGAGTTTTTTTGATGATCCAAGTTGGTACGAATGACTCTCGATCTGAACCCGCCAAATGTACTAGATGTACCAAATCTACCCGAATGCACTCGTGCCTTGACCCGCGACCTGTGTCCTCCTTATTAAGAATAAATCCGACTTAAATTTAAAATAATGACTAAATTGTTAAATATTAGTATATTTTAATGTCCATTATAATTATTTCAAAAATTATCTCTAAAAATAACTATTCCCTTCGTTCTACTTAACTTGTCTCACTTTTTATTTTGGGTGTCCCACTTTACTTGTCTCACTTTCCATTTAAGAAAATAATTAAAAAATTACTTTATTCACTTTATATCACTTCAAAACTATTTTATATCACTTTATGTCACTTCAAAAACACTTTATATCATTTTATTAATTAAAAAATATTTTATATCATTTTATTAACTATACTTACTATACTATTTATATCTATTTTTTTTTTCTTAATCTCCGTGTCGGGAGCAAATGAGACAAGTAAGATGGAACGAGGAAGTACTAAATTGAAATTCAAATTTGAGATATTGAATTTATCAAAATACTCGTTTCACGGGGTACACTTGCCAACGGGGACCGTACATGTTTATTTCCAAATATCGAACGTGTGGGGGCGGCCGCCCACGTGTGTGGTTACTGATGATTGCAATTAGAAATTAATTTGAGGGCGACTACACAATAGGTAAAATAAAATAGCCAATCGACTGTCAGAGGGCCCCATTATTCTGACATGTCAAAGATCCGACCGTCCAACAGCCTCCGCAAACGGTACCACATTTGTCGCATATACAGCCAGAGACTATGCCGACCGACGGCCAACACACGCTCTCTTTCTCTCTCTAACTCTCACACAGCCTTGTTGAAATTTTTGAATTATTGTCCCCAATTGTAGTGATGATGTTACTTAAAACGGAAACGATGTACATTTATCACTGCTAAAGTCCTATTTTTAGATTTAATTCCAAATTTCCAATCATTTACACTACTCCTTCCTTATCATTCAATAATATCATTACTAATACATATGTTAAGCAAATAAGTTGTTGATGATAAATTTGGAGTGAAAAAGTGATTTTTTGTAATTATTTCTGTCAAATTAAGTTAGAGTGAAAAGGGAGTTAATAATTTTTTTGTGACATATATTACTTCCTCCATCCGTAAAAAACAATCACATTTGGAGGTGGACACGTATTTTAAGAAAGTTGATAAAGTTGTTATGAATGTATATAGAGGACCCACTTGTTGGGAGTGGTAAAGTGAATTGAAGTTAAAATTATTATAAGTGGAATAAGGATCCCACTTGTTGTAAGTGGAATTTTTTTAAAATAAAGTTAAACTTGTTGTGAGTGGAATAAGAGTCACACTTATGAGTGAAAAAAATAAAATGAGGGTGGAAGTTGTTGTAAGTCTCACTTAATGTGAGTGAAAAAAGTGAAGTAAGACTATTTTTCATGGACAAAAAAAATGTAGTAAATAGGACTATTTTTCGTGGACGGAGGGAATATAATTTATAGATTGCACTAGTAATGTATTTATTACTATATCTTGTATTTTCAATTTAGGAAATGAATGATCGTCCAAATAAGAAAGTGAGCTTATTGAAATGATACGAAGGGAGTAGTGTACAAAAATATGGTGTTGAGAATTAGACATTATAGTTTATGGAACAAGTTTTGATGATAACCCGATTTTGAAAATACAACACGAGAAGTAAGAAACTACTGAAACTTATAAGAAACTTAGATTAAAACTTAAATAGACACTAGTGAAACTTAAAAGAAACTTAGATTAAAACTTGGATAATAACAAGCGTGTATTCATCAAGTTGAGTCAAATTTTCATTTTCAAAAGATTATCTTCCGTGCCATATTTAAAACTTCACTCAAATATCATGTTTTTAACAAATATTTTCAAGTTCACACCATTTGCTAAGCCCATCCAAATGATCAGGCCAAAAAACTTGAAAGTATTTTAAGAATTACCACCTCTATATAATATTATAATTAAGAGGGATTCTCTCTTGACTCTTAAAAAAAAAAATTATAAATAGAGGGATTCTCTCTTCAAACCTAAGCAATTTTTAAAGTAACCCAATTCTATCCAGAAAGCAGTACAAATAAATGGCCTCAACAAACACTGCAGTTTCTCGTACTTGCACGCATTATCTTGTTCTTGCCAGGAATACCAAAACAAAGAGGTGACAACGTTAACAGTTCAGAATATTTTATGAATTGAATGGGACACAGAATATCAAAAGAAAAATGATTCTATATCCAACCTAATCCCATCATCCACACACCCTTGAGCTAAAACTGAATAGAAAAACCGAGGTAGTCAATACAATGAGAGAAGACAGAATTTACGATTGCTAATTGGATTGTTCAGTAGCTAATTGGCAGCATCCTGAAGACTGTTGTTTCATAACATAAAGAGTGAAGACTAATTTTTCTGAACCTCAAAACTTTGATCATCTTCACCGGCTTGGCTTTCGGCTGTCTGTTCTTGTTTTCCTGTGAGACTAGGTCACCGGGTCAATAAAAGTACATCATCAACGAGTGGAAACTACCAACATGGTGAGCAAATGACTTTAAACGTGTTGGCAAAATAACGAGTCCAATCATCTTACACATTAGTGGTTTTGATTATTCTAAATAAGTTCAGGTTTCAAGAGAATCAACGTAATTTGCAGAATTTTCAGCAGTAGCAGTTCCTTTTCCATATGAAGGCTCATCGAGGGACAAAAAAAAAAAAAAGTGTTTAAGCAGAGCATAAAAAGTATGCAAAGACACAACAGTAGAAGAGAATTCTACACTTCACTTACCAAGCTATAACTTGTCAAAAGTCATCATCAAATCCATTGTCTCCATCATCTGATAAACCATATAACTAGTTAGCAAGCCAATATTGAGCATAACATAAAAGCAAGGGTTTCGGTCAATTCAGAAAAGGATTTATTGGAAGTGAGAACTCATAAGACCTAACCAAGTTCAATGTTCGTTTACATAATAAACCTCGCAGAAAAAAAGATCCTTAAAAGAATGGCATCCTTGAAACTCGACCTATGCTTATTGCTAGAAAACCAAGCATGGCATGAGATGATGATATGAATATCTCATGCTGAGTTTGTATAGTGTTAGGGATAGAAGAATGCAACCAAATATATACACTTGGGTTATGTTCTTGACAATACTTCTTTTAGTTCAACAGAATAAAACAGAAGACAGCTTACTTGTCAAATGAATCCAAAAGCAATTGCAAGCACATTAAAGCTCATGCTTTCATTTTTACTACATGCAACAACGGGAACAGGTACAGCATAGAGTGGAGGCTGGAACTAAAAGAAACCTTTTATACTGTTGGGAAGTTACATGTGAACAATAAACGGGAATATTTCTTGGGTGGCTTTACATGTGATGCATACAGGGAGGCACTTTGACCAAATTAGGATAAACAAAGTTTGACAAGAACATGCTTATTCAAAAGTCAAGGCACAATAAAAGTTAAGAGCAAAGGATAGTGGCAGCATTTCAAGAAGAAACAAAGAAAATAAAAGCAGATAAATCAATTTCATTAGCAATAACAGTGATCCATTAACGTACCTGGACCATCATCTCCATCCTCAAGGTCTCCAAGAAGAAATGCATCCAAATCTTGCTCTGAAGCTTTCGGCTTCGTATTATTACTTTTCGGTTCCGTATTTTCGTCTGCTGTTTTTGAAGATGTTTCACCTGATGAAACTTCCTTCACTTCAGTTTCTTTCACCTTTTCAGCAGCTTTATTCTTTACATCATCCATGTAGCGTTGTTCGTATCTGCCATAGACTAATAAGTTAGAAGTACTTAAGCCAAACACTAAACAAGCCACACAGGCAAGCATATGCGGAGGCAGAGAGAGAACACATATTTGTTAGTGCAATTGGCAGAAATTTTGTTTGGTCTTTTTGTTTTTTGCATTTTGGCACAGAGAGAGATAGAGATCAACTTTCTTTATTCCATTTGGTCACTATACCATTGCAATTTTGAATTTCATCAATTTGGCTACAATATGGCTTTGCACTTTCAAACCAATCAGTATTCATGAATGTTTGTTATAACATCTTTTCCTATAGTCTCTGTATCAAAAGTTGTGTGCAGCCATTGGATGTGTACTAATAAATGTATGACAGATTCCAAAAGTGTTTACGTTATAGCCTTTTCTTATTTACATAAAATTCTTTTGGCCTGCCTAAACAACAATGTTCTACATTGAAGCTAAAGTTTCCAAGTGAAGCACTCAGTCCACTGTTTGAATGTAGAAGGGGAAGCTTATATAAATAAGAAATTCGGAACCCCCACCGAAGTAGTGAAATCTACTCGCAGTAATATTTATTATTTGTTGGTAGACTTTAGCAAATTAATTCAACTCCAGTTTTCCCAATGTGTCAGACTTGTTTGTTCATTGATTCAACTCAACTATTGGGAGAACTGCAATACAAAATCATACCCCCAAAAGTTATATCTCTTTGTCACTCAAACACGAACTCCTTCTACCATTTATGAAATGATGATATGCATCTTTTAGATACCCCCAATGTGTCAGGCTTGTTTAGGCTGAGGCTTACCCCTCCTCGCCTAACCCAGACAAAACTCCTCAGGTACGCCTTAAGACGTTTACAACATTGCTTAATATATATAACATGGTAAAAGTTTCACCTGAAAATCAAAGGGAACTTCTCCATAAACATAACAACTTACGGAGCAACATGACTGTTAACTAGAATGAAGTAGATTCTCCAGAATTTCCTTTCTTTCATCACCCGTGGGCATAACTGATACCTTAGCTTTGAAACTTCCTGAAAATAATAAAAAGAAAAAGTTAAGTTCGTATTTACTTATTTGAGGACCTTTAAGATATTGAAAAGTCTTCGAAATGAGATGTGAAGCCACTAATATTGGATGACACACTATATCTCCCCTCATTCCAGGGTTGTCTTAATGAGTACACATGGAAGATCTTTTCGGTCCTATAATACCACCTTAAAATTAGTATAGCAAAAGTGATGGAATGACAGGATCTATCTAATATCCATAGAGATATGAACATTATTTGCCACAGTAAACATACAAACTAGCATATGAATGTTTTCAAATTCATGATCCCTGTTGTGTTTAGCATCAAATGTACGATTTAGCTGACACCAGCACTGTGGAACCATCACAGCCTACAGCAAAAGGTAAACCAACAAACCACCTAAGGGCAATCCATGAATAAATGGTAACATTATGCCATCTATGAAACTCAAAAAGGCAAATATAGTGGGACGGGCGATCTTTTGAAAAGCACCAAGACCTACTCTGATATCTTACAGTCCTAAGCCTAGTCTAGATTAATCTGGTATACCATGCTAAAGTTTGATATCTTACCATAAGGATTATGGTTAGGGTAAAAAAATATCACAAAATCCTTGATAACCACCATTGTTCAAGTCAATATTCACATTGACATTCTAACCTTCACAGTTAATAGAACAAACTTCGCATGCTTTTCCTGCCACTCTGTGAGATCCTGTTGGATATTTGAAACCGTAGGAATATTAGACATCTCTGAGTCATCTGCACATCAGAAAGGCTGGTTGACATTAAATTTTGCATCAACACATGAAATACATGATACACAATTTAGAGATAGTTATATATTTGGGCATCTACCAGCTCAAGGGTAACTATGTCCTTCATAATAACAATATCGCATCAACAAAATACTTACATAAAACACTAGCACATTACTACTGAAAGGCTTCAGTAATAACTTGGTACAATAAATGAAACAGCATACTCAAGCAAATACAATGTTAAAATTGCATAAACTTGTACAATTCTGCCTAATCCTAATGCTGGAGAATAATGCACCTTTTTTCCTTTTTCTATCATTTGTTACCCTCTGTTTTTTCTAGAAGTAACAATTACCCTGCCTAAATCCAATGGTTGAGAAAAATATACCTCATATCTTTTTTAAATTTGTTCGCCTCTGTTTGCTCTGTTCCAGATTTTCCATTTTATTTCTAGAAGTAACAATTACCCTTAGGGCCGTCCTTCTGTGGGGGCCTTCATGGCATCATGATATTGACATGTCATAGATGGCCTATGAAACCAGGATCTGAGAATGACACTTCTGTTTTGATTGTTCACTAACCTAATTTCTAGGTCAAGAAATGAGAAGAAAATCTCTTAATTGTTTACCATGGACATGCATAAGTTAGTAATTCAATGCCTATATTCTAGATGATGAACTAAGAATGAGCTGACTTCACCATGTCTTACTAATCCAGACAGAGAAAATAAGTAGTAACTTGCTCCATAGATAAAATGATGAGCCAATCAAATGTCCTAGAAAGAAACTACTAATTATTCCACCACATCAGTTCAACAAATCCAAACAGAATTCATCAATAATAGTTTACTAAGCACGTAGATCCAGCAGCAGTGTAACAAAATTAAAGCGTGAAAAAGAAGAGTTTCCATCTAAAACTAAAGTAGTGCTAGTACATTAGAGTCCAACACCTTCAAGCGGGAAATCCTGAAAGGTATTCATGGTGATTTCCTTCACAAATTCCCTCAGTTCATCAGTAACGCCGTACTTTTCGAGATCAGCGGCGTCAATGTCGGTGGTCTTGGGAGCGGCGGATTCGACGAGATTAGTAATGGCGGCGGCGGCGGGCGGAATCTGAGCGGTGATCTGATCAGCGCGCTTGAGAGCCTCGGCGGCGAGCTCCTTGGAGCGCTTAGAGGCCTCGGAAACGACTTCGGAGAGGTTGGTGGCGGCGATGGTCTGCCTGAGCTCCTGCGATTTCTTCGCCGCTTCCTCGGCGAAGGTGCGAGCTCTGTTCCAGATATCCATGGACGATCGGGGGAAACACAAGAGTGGACTAACTAAAATTTGTTTATTTATTGCTATTTGGAATTTGGATTGGATTTTTTGCTACGTAATGCGACGACTAGTCTATAGTCGGGTAACAATGACGTATTTGATTTTTATTTTCTACGTTTTTGGGCCATAATTCACAAGAACTTACACGGCACTTGACACATCAGACTTTAATTAAAAATTTATTTACATTTAATTAAACAATTCAATTGTATATCATTGGGTCAATTTTCCGATTGATCAAACTTTCAACTCTAATTAATGCATTATTATGTTTTTAAATTAGGGATGGCAATGAGTCGGGTACCCACCCATTAAGTATTTTCCAAACTCAAACCCATGAAAATTTTTCACACCCAAACCCGTCCCAAACTCGATTGAAAAATAATTTTAAAATTCATACCCGACCCGAACCCGTTGGGTAATACCCGTTTATTACCCGTTAAAAACCCGAATACTAAAAAGTAAATATCAAATAATAAAATATTATAAATATTATTAAAACATAAACATCAATAGAAAATTTCACTAACATTAATCTCAATGCAAAATACTACGAACTTACAAAATCTTATAATATAACTATAAGATTATGAATTATTGAAGTTGCCACTAAATCGTCATATTTCAGAAGTACATTAACAGAAGTAGAAGAGAAACATTAAAGACTCGACTCTTACGGAATGTGTGTGTGGGTTAAGAAAATAATATAAAATCCTAAATCTATTATAATTTTTATACTAATAGTTGTAATTATATGATAAATTATACATATAATATCTTTTATCTTATATATATATATAAACAGGTTTGGGTAGTGGATATCCGGAGGTATTTGCCCAAACCCGACCCAAACCCGTGACGGGTTTGCATATTTCTACCCAAACCCGTCCCAAAACCATTTAATATTTCCCAAACCCGTCCCATCAGGGTTTGGGAAGTGCGGGTACCCACAAAAACCCGACCCATTGACATCCCTATTTCAAATACAGAACATAATGATTTTTTTGATACAGAAATGTCATGCAGCTATATGGTGCCTATATTGTGTAGTTGGCACAATACAAGAGCCGTTAGATGTGCGACACCTCATCACCCTTCCAAAAGTCTTCATAATAAAAATAAAATTTTATTCTTAATTTAAATTAACTATAGGTTAAGTGGTTACCTTAGTTTAGTTTGAGTCAAAAAGACTGTTTTAGTCAACAATTTTATAGGCCCCACTTCTGACATCATGGCCAAAATTGGAACTCCATGGCCATCGACGTTGAAGGTGGTCGGAATGTGTTCCGATGACGAAATTTTTTTATGGCCTAGAGTGGATCGGTAATAACTCGTGATTCTATCTCTAAATATCATCATGGCTAAAACATAAATTTCTGATTTACCTAAGGATGGAAGGAAGATTAGATAGATAATTGTTTTAATTTTGAAAATGTATAATTGAAAAACCATTTTCTGTCAACCCTCATTCGAAACTCCTCAAAAGCTTCGATTTTGCAGCGACGGCGAACGGGATTGAACGCCGGATTTTGTTGGGGAGATTCACCGGCGAATATCTTCATTCCCCAAAATCTATTTCTGCAACTACCCCTCATTCTTCGTTCCTTTTTCATTTTGTTGACTGTTTGCTTCAATTTGTATCCCTCATTTTTCGTTCATCATTTTTATTTGGCTCGATTCTTGGCTTCGATTGAGCTTCGAGTTCTATCCCTCATTCTTTGTACCGCATTCTTCGAATTTGAGCTTCGATTGACGGCCCTTCTTATACGTCGAATTTGAGGCTGGATTGTTTGTTTCGATTGAACCGCCCATCGATTGGTTGTGTAAGCCTCCATTTCCATCGATGTCGAAGTTGGCCGAAATGTAGTTGAGCCCGACCTCGATTGTGACGACGAAGAAGAAGTCGAAGTAAGTTTACCTGGTCTATTTTTAGCTTACTTGATTGAACATATTTTCGTCCTTTTTATGCAATGGGGTTGTTAATTGCGTAGGTTAAATGTGTTTTTGTTATGTTGTTATTGATTGTTGGTGTAAATTTGATCCTTGAATTGAATTGAATTGAATTGAATTGATATCGAGATGTCTATACCGTTATTGAAGATGGGGAAGTAGTTTAGGTGTCTGAAATTGTGTTAATAATCTTAGTTTTTGTGGCCTACATTTGCAGGTATTTCGAACAAGATAGTTAATTCGATTGGTTGGAATTGGTTATGTTGATTTGAATGTGGAATTGTGGATGTTTGAAAAGTTTGCGTTAATATGGGAGTTGGGGATGAAAATTTGGGAGTTGAGGATGTTGATTTGAAGGTGGCTTTGGGCTTAATACCGCCTCCACCGGTTTTGACTTTAGCAAGTTTGAGTCGAAATTTGATGATGATGATGATGATAAGGAATTTGCTAGAGTCGTTAGGCGTAAGTTTGTTGGTAATTGGCCTAAGTCTGTTTTTAATCCTCCATCAAATGGTGAGGAGGACAGAGATTGTCATATTGTGGGTGCCACAGCTAGTAAGCTTTTTAGTGTGGAGATTAATGGGCCATTGAAGAATGCTGTAAACGAAGCACGTATCGTTGATTTAAGTGAGAATCCGGTGGTGTAGGAGTCAAAACCAGAAGAATGAGGTGTTGGGAAGAGTGAGATTCCATTGAAGGAGATCAAAAGAGAAGAAGAAGGCGGTTTTGAAAATGATAAGAATGGCAGTCCATCGAGGGAGATAAAAACAGAAGCACATGATGTTTAGAATGATGAGAAGGAGTGTGAAGTTCCAGTAAATGAGGCGAAAAAGGAAGAACCTGATGCTGATGAAAAAGATGAAGAAACAGAGCGTGATGTTGGAATTAATGGTAGATTGGCTGCCGCAAGAAATTGTTTTGATCTTGAGGAAAAATTAAAGATTGGCACTGAGTTTCCAGATTTGGAGCAAGTTTATCTCTTATATTATCAGTATGGTCGTTGGAAAGGTTTTAGTGTTTGTAAAGGAGAACAATGTTATTTCGGGAAGACCACCAATATTTGATATAAGGAGTTTACCTGTTCAAGTACCGGGTTTCCTAATTATCAAAGCTATAAGCACAAGCTAGACATGTACAAGAAACTTGTGGTCCGCACGAACTTTAAAGCAAGAATCAGTGTGTCAAGGGATGATTTGGGTTCATTTGTTGTCATGTTTGACAAGGAACACAATCACGAGCTCGTAGACTTTGATCAGACCTTTCTGTTGCGATCCAGTCGTCACATGAGCTATGCCAAGAAATCCGAAATGGAAGCTCTCCATTCGGCTGGTATCGGTGTTACCGTTGCGTTCAATTTCATGGCGAAAGAATGTGGCGGCGTGGAGAATGTTGGATTCACGAAGAGAGATGCATATAATCACATGAACAAGGTCAGGTTGGAGACGAAGGTGGAGGATGGAGATGCAAGGCTATTGTATGATTATTTCAGCAAAAAATCCAGTTCGGATCCTTTCTTTTTCTGCAAGTATCAGCTTGACGACAGTGGACGACTCATGAATATTTTTTTAAGGAATAATCGATGTGCTTTGGACTACGGTGTCTTTGGCGATGTCATGTCCGTCGACAACACGTACCGAACAAATAAATACAACATGATATGCATGTCTTTTGTAGGCATTAACCATCACACGCGTAATGTCATGTTCGGCATGGCTAAGCTGTCGGACGAGACAACCGGAACATTCAAGTGGCTATTCGAAACTTTCTTGCAGTCCATGCATGGAAAACAGCCAAAGATAATCTTATCTGATCAGTGTAGGGCAATGATGAATGCTATTGATGTTGTGTTCCCCAAGTCCAAACACAATCTTTGTCAGTGGCATATAATGAAGAATTGTGCATCAAATTTCGGTAAGTTGCATGGGGATTCATCCTTCAAATCTTTATGGTACAAATGCATGAACATTGTGGAGAGCGTGGAGGAGTTTGACAATACGTGGCAGGCGATGATGCAGAATTACGAAATTCCCAACCGTAGGTGGTTTGATGGAATGCATAGTATACGAGAAAGGTGGGCGTCTTGTTTTTCATGCGGCATTTTTACCGCTGGTCTCCTTGCCACTTCGTTGAGCGAGTCAACGAACAAGGTTCTGAAAGATGTTGTCTGCCACACTGTCGCCTTGATCGATTTTGTTAAACAATATGAAGAAATTTTAAACAAGTGGCGAAGCACGGAGCGTACGGAGGATGCATTTGGGATTTGGCAGCCGGGGCAGGCCATCACTCATTGTGGCCTTCTTAAAAAAGCTGCAGCCGTATTCACCCGTACAATTTATAAGCAGTTTGAGCATGACCTTGCGAACTGCATCACCGTGGTTGTTGATGTGAAGGCTGTCGTTTCGCTACCCGACAACAACAGCAAGTACACTGCTAGATGCCGAGAAATACGTGATTATGATCGCACGGTGTTGTTTAATTCAGTCGCCCACGTAGCCACGTGTGATTGTGGGAAGTGGGAAACTGAAGGATTGATTTGTCGGCATATTTTGAGGATATACGTCATTGAAAATGTGAACGACATCCCCAATGCTATGATTTACCACAGGTGGACAAAAAGAGCCAAAGATCTCAACATCCCTTTGCAAGATAATACTGTCGAGGAGAGTGCAATGATGAGGCACATGACCATTGGTAATGAGTTTATGAGACATCTGTCTGAGCTCGTTTCTACCGGCTTGAAGGTCGACCCTCAAGCTTGTGAGCAATTCCTTAAACGAATGAAGGAAGTGAGTGAAAAATTTAAAAAAGTGCTGTGGAATAATGCTCAGAATGGTTCGGAGGCTCCGGTGAAGCAAGCCCCTATTACAGTTCTCTTGTTTCGCGATCCGAGAAGGATTTGCCCCCATTGTTTTTCCAATGTTAGAAAGCCAAATCCTTTCCGGTCAAAGGGCGTAAAGAGGCGTCGAAAATCCACACCAAAAGGCAGATTAGGTAATCTTTCATTTTAATGCACTTATATCCAATTTCTGTCTTCACATTTGTCTAAGTCTTTTTATGATGTTTTTATTTTGTATTGCAGCAAGGAAAGCAAAGGCGGATGAGACCTCACCACTGAAAATCCAAGACTTCATGCCACCAAGCAACACGGACAAAATTGAGAGGGAGAAGGAGAAGGCCGGTGATTCCAATATTGATGACTCTGATAATTATTTCTTTCCATTATCACTTTGACGTAGCTATTTCGGTGCTTAGAAATTATGTATCCATAATCTGTTTTTAGACAACTTGTATGATTTTCATTTTTGGAATTGTTGGGGAGAGTAATGTACTCTGGATTTGGTATGTATTTTAGGTCAATTGATCAATTTTATGGGGAAAACATACATGCTGATAACATTTGTATTTTATTATTGTTTGTGCATGCATGGTGTTTGATAAAATGCCACAACCACTTCTGTTTTATGTTCTTTATTTGTTTATGCACGCATCGTGTTCGATGAAATGTCTCATTTTTTTCCTTCTTTGCAGTTGCAGCAAACTTAATTTGCTATTGCACTTATTTGCACTTCAAATGCTCGATAAAATGCCTAAACCATTTTCAAAGTTCACTACTCAATAACAGATAAGAAATACATAATATTTAGGCGTAGAAGCCACTCTATTCTACAATATGAGTGCGGAGATGCTTACGAAGACATCATTACATCTCTTTAAAATCGTTGTCATCATACCCCCATCATCGGTTGTTGGGCACCCTAAAGCAAATGCTTGTGATTCGATATTTGAATCCGGCGACAGTGTGGGGCTCGGCGGTTTCCACTCGGTGACGATGCGGCTCAAGTAGAGCCAATTCGCCTCTCCTTCATGACGGTAACACATTAACTGTGGTTTTCCTACACCAAAATATTAAACGAATAATTAATAGTTGAAAAAATACATCATCCTTTAATAAAAGAGCTTAGCATTTGTACCCTTGCGATTTTCTTTCATATAGCTTTTGAGGCTTCCACTTTCCTGATCAATCCGTATTGAACTTGGACGACATCCTCCCTGTTCCAAAGAGCGTTGAAATTATTGTAACGTTGTTCCCACTCTCCAAGCTTACGACGCCATTCTCCTATGGAGATCACTGGCCCCCCGTAATCCATTGATCTTTTTGCTCCAGGCAGCATCTCCTCTCCGGTTAAACCTTGAAACCATTCCAAATGAAGAGCACCTAGAGCCCTCTCCTCCACGCTTCTTGACCACAGACCCGTGTAGAAGACTTCGTCTTGCGAGATTGCTCTTATGGGTGCCCTTTTTTGTGCAGAAATGGTAAGTGCATATTATTGGAATACATCCATCAATTCTTATAGCTGAACATGTTATTTATTTTTTCCGAAAGGAAGTGAATATTTGCAATGATGTGACTACTCCCCATGTTATCACTTACCATTATTTATGTGTTGAAAATGCATGTGACTGACTTCTTTCTCCATTATTTAGGACATCACTACGCATGTTTTGTCATGGCGGGCCATGCTACAATTTACTTTAAGAAGTAGGTGAATTAATATTTTTTACCATGGCTAAAGTAAGAATCACACAGATTAGAAACAATAAATTAGAAATTCATCCATGACCAAATACAAGATCATATCACGTTGCAAACAATACACTAAATTTAGTCATGGCGAAAGAAAAAAATTTACACCTTGCATGGCAAAAGCACAACTATCCGCCATATGGTCGAAACAACAACCTCAAATCATCGTACAATGGCTCCTTGCGATTTTTGTAAACCGCGGCTAACGGGCACGCCTGAAATACAAAAATTATGTTAGTATTTGAGATTATTTTCGATTGTCATAGAACATGAAGAATACGAAACTTACATTCAATATTCGCTGCCACCCCACTTTAGTTTTCAGTGATACCTTCTCAGTGTTGTCGTCGTAGTTGATGTCGTCATGAGCCATCAAATAATTAATTATACGCCACCTTGCTCTAAACTCCTCATCTTTCCGCCACAATGAAGGAATAGGGAACTCTTGGCCAGTTTCTCTCAGTATAATTTGTTGCACCCTTGTTGTCGCCTTGGATCCATAACCCTTGAAGCCACTTCTCCTTCAACAATGCAAGGAAATATGCCTCAACTTACTTTGTCCATAGGCCATTTTCGTCGCCAAAATACTGTCGCCATTTCTTAGAGTAACTCATCATTTTTTTGGAATCTCGTATATCTACGGAGTGGACTCCTTGTATGAATTTATAACGTAAGAAGTAGTTGAAATCATTTTCCATCACTATGCTCCAAAAGCAATGTCTTAGAAAAGTATCACATGCATGCATGCCTATTTTCAACACCTAAGCACGCCTACTGCCTTTTCCTTGGCCAACGCCATTTGAGTAGGAATCTCCACTATTTGTCTTCTACATATTTTGTTTTGTTGTAAAATTTGTTTGCAGGAGGTAAGGAATCTCCACTATTTGCAGTGTTATCATTTCAATCATGTCTAGAGAGTCTACAATGGAGTGAAGAGAGACAATACTTTGTTGACGAAAATGAGCACGAGTTCATTATATTTATGCATCAGATGAAACCAAACCACTACAAAACTGAGAATAGGCTTCATTAATACTGCAAATAGAAGGAAGGCCTCCATAGTAGTTTACAGAAAATAGGCTTCATCACGTAACTACAAAGTAAAACATGAAGATAGAGGCCGAAAGTGCCATAATTTAGTGCAACTTCTGACAAACCATAACCAACTACGATAATATGGAAAAAACTTCAACTTATATTTTCCCCCCACCATGAGTGTTGTGAAATGCTCGGATGGTGAAGACACCTTCATCGTCATCTGAATCGTAAGGTTGTTCGCCATCCATTCCAACCTACGGAATAATGATGGTTGATTACACGTGGCACAAACATAACGATACATTAATGAAGGATTATGCTTAAGGAAGCTTGTATTCACCTGCCATGGCATCTGATCCCCGTTCAACCTGTCGCCATCATAAACAAACGTGTAGTAGTTTAGGGGCTTCTTCTTCAACCTATGGTATTCGGTAAAGACCTTCTTGAATTGTATTGTCAACTTCGGTGCAAAATACCACTCATTATCATCCTCCCCCTACGCCGAAATGAAGGACAAATTAATCACATAATCTACAAAGAAAATGAATCTTCTAAAATTCAATACCGACGTCGAAAGAGTGGCAATATTTCCATGAGCAAGATAGCAATAATGTCGACGAAAAGATAAGCTGTAAAATCTGAAAACAAATTCACCACTCACCATAGCCACCACCTTGATTTTGATTCTTGCCGGGATTTCGATCGGCTTGCCCCCCTCCGGCGCTGCCATCTTCTCTTCTTTTGCTTTGAGAATGTCGAGCGAAATGTGGAAGACGTCGGTTTTGGTTTGTGGAGAATTAGGAATAGGTTTAGCCCTAATTTTATACCCAAAATACTATAAAAAGGGTTTTAAATAAAATAATGAAATGTTTATTCCCCAAAAGCATCTAAAGTTGGTCAAAACCTCCAAAAAATGGGTACCAATCGGTCAAAGGGTGGGAATCCCCAATGACCAACCGTTGCCCCCACTTAAAAAAAAAATTGTTTAATTTTTTGGAGAAGTCTAGAAGTTGATGGCCTTTGACATTCCAACTTGGGCATCCAAAAAATACTTGTAAGATTAAAGGTAAGACATGGCCTTACTTAAATATGCTAAATTTTCCAATGGCTTTATGCAATTTCTCATCCACATTGGGTCATGACGAGGTTACTATATAGATATTTAATACTGGAGACCTTATTTTATCATATGCATGCACATTTGCTCTATCTGTACAGCAATGCATTTTTTGGAAATATAAAATTGTCACACATCACTTAAAATTGTCAAGACCCATTGTCATTTACTTCAGAGTTTCCAACTTATTTGTCGCCATTATATTAGACTCTAAAATTGTTTCACGCCATGCACATTTATATCAATTCAACCAACTTTGATTTGGCCGCCACCAATTACCAAATTATTTACCATGGCATCATCATCTCCTTGACAAATAAACTGTAAATCTGGGTAATAATGACCTGAAACTTGTAAATTAATCTAAATGAATTTAAGGATTCCACACTTTGAAGTGAAATAACAAATATAAGTTAGTTTTTAGTACTACCACATTGGAAGGTAGGCCCATAGTGGTGAATCACTTACAGTTTTGCAGGCGCTATGAAAAAAGATTACAAAAATAGATTTACCATGGTTGTAAAAACTTTGTAAATTTCCTCGCCATTGTGATGTACAAGATACTTGGATGTGGCCATGTGATATTATTTTCAGTGGCCTGTATCTCAAATGGCTTACTTTATTTTTTGTAAGATTATCATGACATTAAGCACAACCTAAAGATTAGGGTTCAAATAAGTGTTTTCATTGTGAATCTTCACAATTCGCCTTAAAGCAATTCCCAAATGCGCAAACACTCGTCTACCGATTTTGTTAAAAGTTTTTTGTGAAACAAAATAGAAATATGATGAATTATAAAGTGAGGTCATCTTAAAAATGTTCATAAAGGTTACCAAAAAGTTTAGGCCACTTCGAGGTAATGTAAAAAAATTTATGGCCATGGACATTTATCCATTATCAACTTCGTTGACCACGGCCATGTTCATTTCCGTTTAAATTGACCATGGCGAACTTCAAGTTAACTCACTCAGTCTATATGTGTACGTAATATAAGGTTCGCATCTCCACTTTTTCAAAATCATTATACAACTTGCACACTTTGAAGTGAAGCAAGAGTTCTAAGTTTGACAATTGTACAATAACATTGGAAGAAACTAATATGATCATGATACATATGTTCATCTTTTTTAATATTTACAAACTAATATTGAATATTCATTTATATCTCTTATTTGAATACTCTAATAAAGTAGCCATCATAAATAAACGTGTTGTTAGATATCGCCATGACCAGCAAAGTTTTTAAGCTTAGATTCAATATGGCTAGTACGAATTCACATTCAATTTAACATGGCAAACCAATTTAAGGATTTTAATAGCTGTAAATGTGTGTGATGTAAGATGGTCATGTATATTATTGCTACATCAATATACCCCATGCACACTTTAAAGACAAAAAGAATGAGAAGTTTCAATATTCTTAGTGTTTACTTCCTACTTATTCATATCATGAATTATAATGTGAGGAAATCATAAATATGTTGATAAAGGTGACAAACAAGTTTAGGCCACTTTAAGGTAATCTAAAACTATTGACGGCCATGGACATTTATCCATTATGAACTTGGCCTACAATGACCATGTTCATTTCCATCGAAATTGACCATGGCGACCTTGAAATTACATCATTGAGTCTATATTTGCACTTAATATAAGCTTGGAGTCTACACTTTTTGAAAATCAAGATACAACTTGCACACTTTGAAGTCAAGCAAGAGTTCTAAGTTTGACAATTGTACAACAACATTTGAAAAACCTAATATGGTCATGATACATATGTTCATCTTTTTTTATCTTTACAAACTGAAAATGAATATTCATTTACATCGATTATTTGATTACTGTAGTAAAGTAGCCATCATAAATAAACGTGTTGTTAGATATCGCCATGACCAGCAAAGTTTTTAATCTTAGATTTAATATGGCCAGTACGAATTCACATTCAAAACATGGCAAACCAATTTAAGGCTTCTAATAGCTGTAAATGTGTGTGATGTGAGATGGTCATGTACATTATTGCCACATCCAGATACCCCATGCACACTGCCAAGCCAAAAAGAAATATAAGTCTCAATATTGTTGTATTTACCAAAATACTTGAGGCCAAAATGAGAACCTCAAGCATGCACATTCATATATGATATCCAATTTCGTATAGGCCGTGGCGATCTTAAAAATAATTAATAACCGCCACTATTGAATAATGTGGATATGCTTTAATTTACCATGGCTGCATTTCACACACACAGGATGAAATTGGCCACAATATTTTAATGTGTATAGTATCATAGTAATGTATAATTTCTACATTAGTTTGGTATATCGTAACAAACACACAACTCTTCCCGTAACTATCGAGGTTTCTCCAAATGTTTAAGTTCACTACTCAACTCCTTAAGTCTTAGTTGCTTGGAATGGTGAAGTTTGTGTGATTGTTTGCTTTAATTGGGGTGTTTTGCATTCAAAGACAATGGGATTACCTTAACTTCCTTATTAGGGTTTAACAAAACTAATGGCCACTGACGAGAATAAATCAAGTCATTATGGCCAATTCTACTATTCAAATTTTAATAATATGTCTGGCTATTGAAAAATTATGCATAAATCATCACGGCAAGTCATAACTAGCTAATACTCCCTCCGACCCCCATAGTTATGCATAGTTTTCCTTTTTCGTTTGTCCCCCAAAATTGTGCATAGTTCACTTTAGGAAATAACTTTTTCACTTATTACCCTTATAATGTGGGACCCCATTCACTTACATCCACTTATTCTCCACTTACATCTCACTTTTCAGGATTTTCTTAAAACCCGTGCCCACCAAAACTATGCATAAATATGGGGGTCGGAGGGAGTATATTTTTAAAATAACAAGGGATCTTACAAGAAATTGGAAGTATATAAGTTTCTTATGAAGTGATTGACCTCATTTAAATATGAGGCCATATAATCCACAACTTGCCTTGTATTCATAGTGCCCTTTTTGAAAAAAAAGGTTAAAAAGTAATAACTAATTGTTTATTTTAGTAAGTCAGCCTCTACAAAATTTGTCGCCATTATGAAATAGATATGAATTCATAGTGGCCAAATTATCGTATTCCATCTTTTGCATTACATCACATTGGCTTTGACATCTCACAAAGGCATTCTCGTTGGCCAAATAAGAGAATATATATCCGTAGTTTAAATTGAATTTTCATAGTAAAAAATATAATATTTTTATTACATGAGTTATGAAAATGGGAGTAACACTATCCCACTATTAAACCAACACAATAAGTGACAGTTTAAAAAAAAAGTGAAAAAACTGGCGGCAATGTTGAGCGCCAAAATTGCATCTTCACTTTGCTATTTATATTCCTTGTATGAAATTAAAGTCAACACTCTTAATTGATTTTCAAATGTCTTCTTTTTCCAGTGCGAGTAGCTATCGGAGCACGAGTTCCCCTTCTACGGAACCACCGAGGCGATGCTTCACCCACGACGCCGAGCTCAAGGTGGTACCTTCAAAAACACCGAAAAATCCCTTCTAGCGGTATTTGGCCTGCCCGATTTGTGGATTTAAAACATTTATAGACCCGGAAATGCATTCGTACCAAAGAAAATGCGTTGCGAATCTCATGGCGGAGCGGAATCACTTGGCCAAAATGACAAACCGCTTGAAGGTCTGTGTGTATGTGCTTTTGGTGCTTCTTGTTTTGTTAACTGCCATTTCCTTCGTATGGAGAAGAAGCCAGCGTTGTGGGTTTAGTGGAATGAGAGTGGGTAGATTGATGTAGGGGAAGACATCTATATATCATCTTAGAGAAAGTAATGTATGTATGGTGTTTGTGAAAAGGTCTAAATGAGATTATCTTAGGGTTCAGTGTAAGGTGTTTGTAAAATCCGAGTAAAATACCATGAATTTCCATTGCGTATCTTGTTATTCCAGGTGTTGAAGGTGTTTGTGGAAAATTGTTAATGACATTTTCATATTTTTCAAAGCACATTATAATGTATGTATGGTGTTTGTGAAAAGGCCTAAATCAATTTTCAAAACTCATATTAAAATGGTCTTCATCAATTGTCATGTGGATTCACGATAAGCGAATAATTATCCGTGAAATATAGTAGACTTCATAACGTAGCTAAAAAGGCCGTAACAAAATCCGATATAGTTCAATTGTTCATAGTTACCTAACAATTGAGTGAAATTCCGAGTAAATATATTTTTCTCCATATTTGTTTCCTAACACTTGTTTCTAACACTATAAATGCAAGAATTATAATGTTGAGGTCACAAACAATATAAATTTACCATCACTAAGTACTTCATGTGGCCTGCCAAATTCATAGAAAAGCACCAAATGCGTGCGCAAATATACATATTTAAAGCAAAAGAGTGTTTGTCACAATCACATACTATAAGACTAGCCAAAAATTACATAACAGTGTTTATGAATACCATAACACATTAGCGTTTGTCAAAAAAGGATTCCATATACATCATGCTACATTCAAATCCGCAGCCTCGAGTTAAAGAACTCGGCACAGTAGTAATCCCCGCTAGCTGAACTAAAACCGCCACAAGACAAATAAGTCACTGAACGCCCCACAGCCATACACTCGATGAATTTCAATGCATAAATTTCACAGTCGCTGCCGTTTGGCTGTTGAGGCGTGTTTGGATTTTCAATGATATCCCATACATCCTTCTCCGGGCCTTTAAAGTGGGTCGCATCGGCTGCCCGACACAACCAATTGAGCCTAAATGATATACGGACAAACTGCTCCTTCACTGACTGCCATCTCCTTCGGGTATCGCACATCGAATCATAAATAACAATCTCGTGCTCAGGGATCAGTATGGCGTGTGCAACGAAGTGATTTTTAAAGAGATATCCAATACCAAATACCTAATCTACATCTCTCTACGGTTTGCCAAGCCGAGCAGGCCTCCTTCTCTCGGCTTATGTCAACAGATATGAGCGATATGGTATTACATCGACTTCAAACATATGGTGCTGCAGGATAAAATACCAATTACAGTCGATCGCAGAGTTTTCAACCTAAAAAAATAACAATTAAAGAAAGAGTGAAAAGAGAAAGCTGTACCCATAACCAATTTTCAACCACAGCCCACCGTTGAATGAATAACTGAGGTTGGAGATTTGCTTTGTAAAACAACATATTCAACAACGCATCACAATTCTGCAAGAATTATACCAATGAGGACGCAAAAAAGGGAACAGGAAATAGCGTAACAATATTAGGTAAAGAACAACATAAACTAAAAAATTAGGTAATCTATTCATTCTAAAACTACTTAAATACCAAATAACCTATTAGGTAAATAATAGCATAAACTGGTTGTTAACAGCCTTTTTCAATCACTTCATTCATGTAGTAGGCAGGGTCGTACCTGCATAGAGGCCCACAAGGCAGCTGCCTTGGGCCCAAGATTTTTAGGGGCCCAATTTTTTTTTTAATATATATAGCATACATAAAAAAAATTAATAAAGGGAATAAACTCGGAGAGAGTCTGCGAGAGGGAGAGAGAGTAAGCAAGTTGGATGTTCCTTGGGCCTTTAAATTTGGGGCCCAAATATATATATTTGTTTTTATATAGCTTACATAAAAAAAAAATAACAAAAGGAATAGGCCAAGATTCGGGAGTCTGAGAGACAAGCGAACGCCGTGACTGTGAAGGATTCAGTTTTGCGACTTGGTAGATCGAGGTAGAATTTTCTGTTAGTTTTCTTTTGATTTAATGATTTTCTCCTTTTTTCAACTGTCAATGCTATCTATAATTCTATATTTCTATTTCTATTGTGTATATATTTCTGAATTTAGAGTAGATATATGTTAATTTAGGGTCGAAAAATCGATTGTGTCAATTGTTTAAAAGAATTATTTTTGTCTTCATGTCTAGATGGTATGGGGATTACAGTAGAACATCATATCATACTATATTGGTTTATTGGTTAGTCCTTAGTGCTTATGAGCAATAATACTTTGATTTTTTTTTTCATTTGTGAAACATCAAGATGGCTCCTAAGCAAGATTCTGGTTCTAAAAGTTGAAAAAAAGGAAAAGGATGGATCAACTTATTTTAAGTCAAGCAGGAGATATCAATAAATATTTCAAGTGTAGTCGCGAAAAAGAAACACATGAAGAAGAAACGTTAACAGAAGTGAAACACCAAATCGAAGAGGAACTGGAACAACAGAAAGTGGTTGAACTTGAACATCTTGAGTCACAACCAATTGAGAATGAGGAAGTGAATAAACAAGATAAGCCTGAAAGCTCGGTTCACGAATCAGACACTCTTTTACTTAGTGGGATAAATTTGCAAGATCCTAAAATTGGAGAAATATTGATCAGAAGATGAGGGATTATATTGTTGAAAGGGGACCACAAAGAATTGAAGGCATAGTGTATCCTGCCAACACAAAGGGCAGACGCTTTGATTCATCACAGTATATAAGGATTTTGCCAAATGGACAAAAAGATAATAGAAGATGGCTAGTTTACTCTATTTCTTTGGACCGAATCTTTTGTTTTTGTTGTAAATTGTTTGTTACTGAATAGACATCGATGAGAATTGGGGCTCTAGCTTCTAATGGATTTTGTGATTGGAAAAATATGCACACTCGTCTCAAGAGCCATGAAGGGAGTAAAGAGCATATTCATTGTATGGCTAGCTGGAAATAATTGGAAGATCGACTCGGGCAGAAAAAGACAATAGATGAAAGTGTACAGTTACTTATCGACAAGGAAAAGGAGCACTTGAAAAAGGTATTAAGAAGAATAATTATAATTGTGAAGCGACTTGCAAAAAACATCTTGCCTTTTCGAGGAGACAATGAGAAGCTCTTTGTCGAGAACAATGGGATCTTTTTGCAGATGGTGGAAACGATGGCTGAGGTTGATCCAGTACTAGAAGAGCATCTTCGTCGAGCGGAAACACGTGAAATACAATATACATATCTTAGTCCCAAGATTCAGAATGAATTTATCCAACTTTTAGTAGGTGAAGTTAGAAGTGCAATCATAAAGAACGTGAAGCATGCATAATACTATTCCATTATACTCGATTGTACTCCAGATGCAAGCCATGAGGAGCAAATGTATTTAGTTATACGATGCGTGGATGATTCCACAGACTCCCCAACTTTAGAAGAATTTTGGATTGAATTTTTGAAGGTGGATGATACTTCTGGACTCGGGCTTTCATCGGTGCTCTTAAATACACTTGAAAAACTTGATCTTAATGTGAATGATATGAGAGGTCAAGGGAATGACAATGGATCAAACATGAGTGGACGACATAAAGGAGTACAAAGAATATTACTCGAGTTAAACCCCAGAGCTTTCTATACTCCATGTGGATGTCATAGTCTTAATTTGACAATATGTGATATGGCAAATAGTTGCAGAAAGGCTAGAAGCTTCTTTGGAGTGATCCAACGTGTCTACACACTGTTCTCTTCCTCTACAAAGCGGTGGAAAATTTTTAAAGATCATGTTGTTGGACAGACAGTTAAACCATTATCTCAAACTCGACGGGAGAGTCATGTTGAGAGTATTAATGCTATAAAAGAGCAAACTGTACAAATTCGGGATGCTCTACTCTTTCTAGCCGAGAAAAGTGAAGATCCCAAAACTCAAAGTGATGCTGAAACCTTAGCAACAAATGAGCTTAATAATTTTGAGTTTTTGCTTGGCATGGTGATTTGGTATCGGATGCTTCAGACAATTAACAAAGTGAGCAAAAATCTTCAATCTGAAGATGTAGATGTTGAAATTGCTATTACACTTTTGCAAAGACTCATTACATTTTTTGATGACTTTAGAGAGCATGGATTCAATCATGTCATGGATGAAGCTAAAGTAATGGCAAGTGATCTGGGAGTTGAAGCTAAATTTGTTGAAAAACGCATTATCTATAGAAAGAAACAATATGATGAGATTGGTAGTGATGAGATGAAACAATCACCAGAGAAATCTTTTCGAGTTGATTATTTTCTCTACATAGTAGATCAAGCACGATCTTCACTTCAAGAACGGTTCGAGAAATTTAAGGAATATGAGCTTATTTTTGGATTTTTGTTGAAGGTTGACAAGTTAAAGACCGAATCATGTGATAGTATGTTGAAGTCTTGTATGAATCTTGAGCAATATTTGAAGCACAATGGGAATGCTGACATTAGTGGAGATGATTTATGCACGGAATTGGTATGCTTGCAAGCTTATTTTTCAAATGAAATGTCAAGAGCAATAGATATCTTGAGGTATTTGAAGAGGGTGAATTGTTTCCCAAATGCTTATATTTCCTACAAGATTTTATTAACCATACCAGTTACTGTTGCATCAGCCGAAAGATCTTTCTCCAAGCTGAAGTTGATCAAAACTTATTTGCGATCAACTATGTTGCAAGACAGGTTGAATGGGTTGGCTATGTTATCGATTGAAAAAAAACTGGTTGATCAGTTAGATTACACCGAGTTAATAAATACTTTTGCCTCCAAAATTGTAAGACGTGTTGTATTTAGATAAAGTGAGGTACATTTTCTATTTCGAACTAATTTTATTATATGTTATATCAAATTTTCATATTATTATAGCTTAGTATTTGTTATGACTTCACAACTAATATATATATATATATTGTGTTGTTGTGTAGGGAAGGGTTACTGCTTATATCGCCATTTGTTACTTATCTTGTTGCTATAATTGGTGCATCCATCTTTGACTATGATGTTGGATAGGTATTTCGTTTTTCTTTTTCAATTTTTCAATTTTTACTTGATGACATTGTTGTTTTGGAAGAAACTTTGATTATAATTTTTGATAAATGGTAAAAAGTATTTTAAATTTAACTTTTGAGACTTTATCACATATATATATAAAGGCCCATTTTTTTTCTTTCGCATAGGGCATTGTCAAACACATGACCGGCCCTAGTAGTAGGACAAATGGAAACTTTATTCTAATGCTCTAGCCTATTATAACCCGGAAGAATTAAACTGGACAAGGTAATATCAATAATGCAGGTCAATTCGAATTTATGAAAAACATGTCATTCAAAGTGAAGTTCAAAAGGTGCCACAGATATCCATTACAAAACTTAACAATATTCATTTCATAAACTATAATGGAATGATGGAGAACTTACCGTCGTTGACAACCATTTGGATTTGTTTGTCAAAGTTTCAAAAAATCATTGCCCAACCTTGAACAAGCAAACAGTACGGAGTTTGAATGCACTGCAACAATTAATAAAAAAATTTGTAGTATGATGAGTCCATATTTCATATCTTTCTAGTGCCTGTTTTAGGTAGTTTAGATCGAGTCTTTGCGTGCGTTTTGTCTTGTTTCTATGTCTGAGAGGATGACTGCTACCTTGTAGGTAGAAGATGGGCAAAACAGGGAAAAGAAGCAGCATTTTTGGAAGCAGGTCAGGGAGAACCATATTGGCCAAGACAGATAGGAGGAGTGCCGTGCTCAACAGGCAAAGTTTCTCTCCTAGGTCTAGAAGGATAAGGAAAAGATGATCTAACTTAAATATCTTTCCTTATCCGACTAGATTTAGGATCCGCAAGGGATCTCTTGGAGATAGATGTGACTTTCCTTGTTGGGGTCGAGCTTATCAAGTATTACTTGCATCCCAAGGGAGCTCGTGGATTCTTTCCATGTTAAGGACTAGGGGGCCCAAACCCTAAGCACTCTCCTATAAATATCGAAGCCCTGCTGCTGCATGATACGCCGCCGTTCTTATGCTTTATTTTCCCTGTAATTATTCGAGAGTTGGTGAGGAGAAAAACAAGTCCTAAGGGCATACTATATTTCGTATTTTGTTGATCGGCACTTTTGGTCGAGTTTATTTTGCTATGTAGACTTCGTGAGTTTTAATATAGTGTTTATTATGTTCTTCAATTCATATGTTTGTTATTTCATGATTATGTCTAGCTAAGCTTTTATACTTGGTCTGGGCAAGACGAGTTAAGTGTTAACCAATGCTTGAGAGGTCTAAATTGTGCTAGATAGTTGCATGCATGTATTCCCATAATGTTAATGAGCTTGTTTTAATATGAGATAATACGAATAGGGGATTAATAGGCCGTTAATCACTTAGGAAATATTAGATCACCAATCAATTGGGGAGTAGGAGTGATTTCCAACATCTCCTTGATTTAGATCGATTAATATTAGAGGAAGGTGTCTACCCTATTGGGCTAGACGTGATGATTCCTTATTAGGCCTTTCTAGAGATAAATGCTCCTTGGGCAAGAAACTGAACGATGACTCCGACAGAGGTATTGCCCAAGGTAGGGAGCCGGCGGAGCGTCGCCGATTAAGTAAGGATTGGTAAGGGAAGGGTTTGTTGAGGGCGTGACGAGTAAAAAGGGGTCTCAGCATTCAAGTCCTATAACTAACGATGCATGCATGTGATGAATATATTTGCACCAATGACCAAGCTAGAGTTTTCACTTAACAATGTCTAGATCCAGACCAAGTCCTTTTTATTATTGATCAAGTTCTTTGTCTACTTTTCAGTGTTTAATTGAGTTCTCGAATTGGGCAAGAGAGCCCTAGTGACCAAGATAGCAAAAACCACTTTTCTGAACAGGTGGAGGAGGTTTCAAGAGATAGTAACATTCAACTCCTTGTGGATCGACCCTGTACTTACTTGCTAACTATATAGCTATGAGAATAGGCTACAAATTCATTTTGAGAGTGCGAACGACAGCCTCGTCAAAATTGGCGCCGTTGCCGGGGAGCTGATTCTGTAACTGTCTCTTGAGGGAGAGACCCTGTGCATGTTTGGCTCCGACCCTGTTTGGATCAACGGTGAATTGAAGTACCATCCTGAATCGGAGAAGTACATCAAGAAGCAAAAGAAACTAAAGAGGGAAGTTGAAAAACTAGCACGAGCGGAGGAACTGGCGAGTGACGAGGAGAGGTCACCACCAAATTCAGATTGTGAACAATCTGAAGAAGAAGAGATGCCACCCCGAGTGGATCCTGAGAGGACTCTGAAGGAAATCATGTTTCCAACAGAAGTCAATCTGAACCCAGCAGGCATCACTTTGCCTACCATCACTGACAGCTGGGAGTTGAAGCACTCGCTGATACAGATCTTGCCCAAGTTCAGCGACATGCCCGGAGAAGATCCGCAACCCCACTTGCAAGATTTTGAGATGGCAATGCGTACGGTGCACACAACCGCTGCAGAAAATACATTGAGGGAGCACATCCGTCTCCTAACGTTTCCATTTTCACTACAAGATAGAGCTAGGGAATGGCTGTACCAATTACCGGAAGGCAGTGTGACATCTTTGCAGCAGATGCAGCAGAAGTTTCTGGAACAGTATTATCCCTTTGCCCGAATCCCAGAACGCAAGAGCTGCAATTCAGAACATAAAAATGGGCAATGGAGAGTCTATATATGATTACCACTCGAGGTACAAGAAGCTGATTGCTAGATGCCCTCAGCATGGGTTGGGAGATAAGGATTTGACCAATGCTTTCATGAATGGCCTGAGGCAATCTGAGAGAGACTGGATCGATGCAGCATGTGGAGGCAATGTTATCAACAAACAACCCAGAGAGATCTTCAAGTTGTTTGCTGAGATGGCAGATAGAAAGAGGAATCAAGATGAAACCATCGTGCCTAGGACGCATGAGCCGACCAGCAGTGACTCTAAATTCGATATCCTAATGTCTATGATGAAGGAAATGATGAACCAGAACAAGAATAATGCCAATGGGAATGACAACCATGGACAAATCTTGAGGAAGAGAGTTATGAAGTGTGAACTTTGTGCTGCCAACACTCATCCCACTGACCGATGTCCAACACTATATGAGGATGAAGAAGTAAATGCAGTTGGACAACCATACCAACAAGGAGATGTTGGGCAACGAAGAAACTTCAACAATGGACCTTGGAGGCCGAATGACAATCTGAGATACAGGAACAACAATTACTTGAATGCACCTCAACAAGGGCAACCACCACAGCAACCTTACGTACCTCCACACAATCGCGATCAACCAAAGGATACCCTAAGAAGTGAAGTGGAGAGACTTGCAGCTGAACAAAGAAAGGGGTATCAGAAATTGGATAGTTTTCGTATGGAAACGAGGGGAGGCATGCGAGATATCAATGGCACCTTGAGCTATTTAGTGGAATCCATCTCCCAGATTAAGTCAATGTTGAATGGAGGAAAAGGAGAATTACCATCCCAAGTTGAGATAACAAAGGCTTAAGTAAATGCTATCACACTGCGGAGTGGAGCCAAGTTGCCCGAAGCGAAAATGCCTGACCACTACGAGCTTCAGAAAAAACTATCTGGTCAACGTCAGTCTCTTGGGCAAGATGTCAATCTGGAGCAAGAGGGGGAAGCTGAGCCAGAAAAATACGAAGAGGTACCCATGGGATCAGGTGATGTTGAGGAGCTCTGGCAAGAATTGTCGGTGGAAAAAAGGGCACATGTTGAAAGGGAGGCAGCAGACATAAGGAGAAAGGCTGAGCAAGATGCAGCTGAAATCAGAGCCAGGGCCATGAAGGATGCTGAGAACGTGATAAAATCCAAGCCTTATGAACCAAAAGCTCCTTACCCAGGACGGTTCTCAAAGGAAAAGGAAGCACAGGAGATGAAGGAATTGACCAAGATGTTTCAAAAGGTCGAGGTCAATATACCCCTCTTGACTGCCCTACAATCAATGCCCAAGTGTGCTAAGTTTCTTAAGGAACTATGCACGAGGAAGATTAAGTATACAAACGATGCAAGATTTCAAGTGAGTGAGAATGTCTCTGCAATATTACAAGATACTCCCATGCCGACCAAGTGCACCGACCCAGGGATGTTCTACATCCTATGCATCATTGGAAATATGAAGATAGAAAAAGCTATGCTGGATCTTGGGGCATCGATTAATGTTATGCCCAAGTCAATGTATGATGACTTGCGCATGAGACCGCTCAAACCCACCAGGGTAGCCATCCAACTAGCGGATAGATCAACTGTTTGGCCAGAAGGAATTCTAGAGGACGTTTTGGTCAGGGTAAAAGATTTAATCTTTCCAGCTGATTTCTACATTTTGGATATGGGAAGATCGTCACAAAAGGCGCCGGTAATGTTGCTAGGAAGACCGTTCTTAAAGACAGCCCGCACCAGGATCAATTGTGATACGGGCAAGTTAACATGTGAGTTCGGGGGAGAAGTAGTATCATTCGACATCTACAACACAATGAAGCAGCCTAGCGACGGAGAGATGGTGCATAGCATCGACCATATTGATCAGACGGTGGAAGAAGCCTGGCAAGAGATAGCAATTGAAGATAGGTTGGATGTGGCTCTACAAATTAGCCTAACGGAGGTTGTTGCCCAAGACGGGTCTGTGGAGCTCGTTGAAGCAGTCCACTACCTGAGAGGAGAGGTAGAACAAACAAGGAGAGTGGAACCACTGGTGATTCCAACACTAATCCAAGAAGACAGATTAATGCCTTCGATCGAGAAGGCGCCTAAGCTGGAATTAAAGACCTTACCTAGTCACTTGAAGTACATCTACTTGGGGGAGAAAGAGACACTACCGGTAATCATAAGTGCAGAGTTATCTAATGAGGAAGAGGAGTGTGTTAAAGAAGTGTTGATAGAGTACAAGTTAGCCATTGGCTGGACATTGGCCGACATAAGAGGCATAAACCCTACTGTGTGCAGACATCACATCCTGCTCGAGGAAGACGTCGTGCCCATAAGAGATCCTCAAAGAAGATTGAATCCAGTAATGAAGGAGGTAGTGATGAAAGAAATCTTGAAGCTATTGGACCTGGGGATTATCTACCCGGTCTCTGATAGTAGATGGGTTAGTCCAGTACACGTCGTGCCCAAGAAGTCTGGAATTCAAGTGGTGGAAAACGAGCAAAGAGAAATGGTAGCAACCAGACTACAAACAGGATGGCGAGTATGTATTGACTACAGGAAGCTGAATCAGAAGACCAAGAAGGATCATTTTCCGTTACCGTTCATTGATGAGATGCTTGAACGGTTGGCGGGCAACAAGTACTTCTGTTTTCTTGACGGGTACTCGGGCTATATGCAGATCTGGGTCGCGGAGGAAGACCAGGGCAAGACAATGTTTACTTGCCCATTTGGTACATTTGCCTATAGAAGAATGTTGTTTGGTCTGTGCAACGCTCCTGGTACGTTCCAAAGATGCATGATGAGTATATTCTCAGATTTACTTGAGACATGTATAGAAGTGTTCATGGATGATTTTATTATCTATGGATCTGATTTTAATAAGTGCCTACAAAATTTGGAGATGGTGCTTAAAAGGTGTGTGGATAAGAGCTTAGTTTTGAACTATGAAAAGTGTCACTTCATGGTCAAAGAGGGGATAGTCCTTGGACACATCATATCCGAGCGAGGGATAGAGGTCGACAAAGCCAAGATTGACATCATAGGCAAGTTGCCTTACCCGAGCAATGTGAAGCAGTTGAGAGGTTTCCTTGGACATGCAGGATTCTACAGGAGGTTCGTCAAGGATTTTGCTAAGATTGCACAGCCCATGACCAGATTACTACAAGGAGAAGTGGAGTGGAACTTTGATGAAGATTGCAAGAAGGCCTTTCACACACTAAAGGAGATCCTAGTGTCGGCACCAATAATCCAGCCACCAGACTGGAAGATACTATTTGAAGTAATGTGTGATGCAAGTGACTATGCCGTAGGAGCAGTTCTTGGGAAAAAGAAAGGAAGAGTGAATCATGTCATATATTATGCATCCAGAACCCTTAACCCTGCCCAATGTAATTACTCCACGACAGAAAAAGAGTTACTAGCTGTGGTATTCGCCGTTGAGAAGTTTCGATCATACTTGCTCGGGGGCAAGACCATAGTGTACACCGATCATTCAGCTCTGAAGTTTCTCATGGCCAAGAAGGAGACCAAGCCTAGATTGATAAGGTGGATTCTATTGCTTCAGGAATTCGATTTGGAGATCAAGGATAAAGCTGGAACTCAGAACCTGGTGGCTGACCACCTAAGTCGCATCATTCAAGAAGAAGAGATCGAGCCAATCAAGGAGACATTTCCAGACGAGCATCTGGCTCTTGCCCAAGACAACCCAGAACCGTGGTACGCCGACCTTTGCAACTATATTGTTTTGGGAAAGCTTCCAGGTGACCTCAACCCTTACCAGAGGAATAAGTTGAAGGTGGAAAGTAGATACTACATATGGGATGATCCATACCTATGGAAGATGTGTACTGACCAAATCATCCACAGATGCGTTGATGAGAAGGAACAAGCAAGCATTCTGGCCCATTGCCATTCCAAGGCGTGTGGTAGACATTTTGGACCTAAGAGGACGGCAAGGAAAATCTTAGATTGCGGGTTTTATTGGCCCAACATATTTAAGGATAGCTTTGAATGGTGTAAAAGCTGTGCCCAATGCCAGAAGGAGGGCAACATTGGCAAGAGAAACGAGATGCCCATGACACCTGTAATGCCCGTGGAAGTATTTGACATATGGGGCATGAATTTCATGGGGCCATTGCCCAACTCAAGAGGAAATCTCTATATTCTGCTGGCGGTAGACTACGTGTTTAAGTGGGTGGAGGCCTAAGCAACAACAACCAATGACTCGAGGGTGGTGGTGGAATTCCTCAAGAGCAATATTTTTAGCAGATTTGGTGTGCCAAGAGCAGTAATTAGTGACCAAGGAACGCATTTTTGCAATGGAGCTGTTAAAGGATTGATGAGTAGATATGGAGTACACCATAGGATCTCGAATGCTTATCATCCTCAAGCTGAATTGTCTAATCGCATTGTGAAGGCTGTCTTGAGGAAGACAGTTAGTCCAACAGGGAAGGATGGAGTTTGCGTCTTGAAGATGCATTGTGGGCATATAGGACAGCATTCAAAACCCCATTTGGCATATCACCGTACAGAATGGTCTTCGGCAAGATGTGTCACTTGCCCGTGGAGATAGAGCATCGAGCGTATTAGGCAGTCCAGAAGATGAACTATGATTGGGACGAAGCTGGCCAAGCCAGGATGCTTCAATTGCAGGAACTTGAGGAGATCAGATTCAACTCATATGACAGTGCTGAGTTGTATAAGGAGCGGATGAAGAAGGCTCATGATGCACTGATCAAGGTCAAGAAGTTTGAACCTGAGCAACAAGTGCTTCTTTATCAGTCCAAATTTAAGCTTATATCGGGCAAGTTATCCACTAAATGGGTGGGTCCGTTCGAAGTTCAAACCACATACCCCAATGGAGCTGTTGAAGTGAGAAACACTAAATCAGGAAAACTTTTCAAAGTCAATGGAGAAAGATTGAAGGCCTTCTTTGGCCAAGCCTTTGAGAAACCAGAGAAATATTTGAAATTTCTCTGTGACATGGAGCCCTAACAGGGGCAAGAAGGACGTCGTGCCCACGACGGTAACTAGGGCGCTGGCTAGGAGGCAACCTGGTATGTTTTCTTTTCTTATTTTGTTTCTTTTTCTTTATCTTCAATTCAAAAAAAATGTAAGGTAGGGATTAAAATAGCCATAATTTTAATCTTTTCATTAAATTCGGGCGTATTTTAATTCCATTATGGGTAGACATGTCTAAGCATAGGATCAAGTACTTTTGTCTTGTGCATGGAAGAGTGTTTGTGAGTTGCAGAAAACAGGTACTGGGCAAGAGGAAGAATGAGGATTAGACACTTTGCTTCGAGCAAAGTGTGTGCGCAGGAGGGCACGAGCGGCGCTCTGGGCAAGAAGGACTGATTGGGCAATACTGCTGAGTAGGCATTAACTGCCAGACCACGTGCGATGTGACAGCCGCACTCAATTCCTACTCCTAGCCCTATAACCGTCTGTCACCCTACCACGATTCTCTCTCCAACTCTTCCACTCCCCCACGTAAACCATCACTTCAAACACAACCGCCATACACCACTTTCCCCCCTCAAACCCCCAAATTTCGGAAGATCCTGCAGATTTCCTTCCTAAATTCTAAACCCTAAAATTGCAATGGTTTCAACTCGGCCGAAGAACAAGCTAAATAAAATCCCTCACGGTACCCACATTGACCTAGAAGAACCACAAACACCGCCGTCAGAGCCCTTTGCAGTCGAAGCAGACCCATTACTTTGGGTGGTTCCTTTCCCCCTCACAGCTGAAGTAGAAGAAGCGGTCGGCAAAGCTGTTAGCGAAGCCATGGAAATACCAAAGAAAGCGCAAGAGGCAGCAGCGTCAGAGGAGGAGAACTTCGCTACTCCAGAAGGGACTACTGAGGAAGCCGCGAAGGAGATTCCGGAGAATGCATCGAAGGCATCAGAGCAGGAAGAAGCGCAGCCAGACGACGACGTGGAGATTAAGATACAAGAGGAAGACGAGGGAAAGCAGGAGAAGAAGGAATCCGGTGATTCCTTCGACAAACTCTGTGCTGAGGTTGAGCGAGAGTCCAAGAAGAAGAAGAAGGTGAAGGGAAAAGGGAAGGAGACTCAGCAGAAGAAGACGACCAAGGCCGTTGTGTCTGAGGCTGCCTCTTCATTAGGAGGAGAGTCATCTACGGAGGAGAAGAAGGTGGCTACACCTTCGTCTAAAAATCCAGAAAAGAGGCAGAGGATCGTGGAGTCGGAGGACGATGAGGACGTCCAGATAGTGGGGGAGAGAATCACAAGATCATCCATTCGGAAAGTGAAGAAGGAGGACTCCGAGTCGAGAGGCAAGAAGAGGGCTAGGAAGGCAGAGGATCCCTCTGCTAGGAAGGTGTTCGTGCCCAGGGAGGTCGCCTTCAGTGATCTTGACAGTTTAGGCATAGCTTGTGCGGTGAGAGACCTGTATGAGGGATGTGGTTGGGGCAGATTTCTGACGCTACCCTGCCACATCTATGAAGATTTGGTAAGAGAGATGTACAGCTCGCTGGAGTTTGAGCTGGATGGAGAAGGGAAATCGTCGTCAATTGAGTTTACCTTGAATGGGCAGCCATATGTGGCTGGGTTAAACGATGTGAACCAGATTCTAGGGTTCGCCACCATGGTGGAGCTGCAAAGGCCGGAATATCGAAGGGCAGTCAAGAAGGTGCCGGTGGACGTGCCCAAGGAGGAGTGGATCCGGATGTGGAAGGAAGTTAGTGTGGGGACGGAGTTCAGGTCTGGGGACAACAAAGCTTCTGATCTCAAGACGCCAGCCTTGCGTATTGCCCATAGGATCCTTGCATACAACATGTTTGGCAAGGGAGACAGCGGGAATTCGCTGGCCAACAAGGAGATATACATATTGTATTGTATGTTGACCAAGAAGAGGCTAAACTTTGCAGCCTTCTTGATGGAACAGCTGAGGGCAGTAGTGGCCAAGGCGAGTCAGAAGTGTTCATGTGGGCAATTTGTGACTGCTTACATTGATGGATTTGAGCTACATGATGAGGTGAAGGAGTTCGAGGTGACGCCAGCGGAAGTGCTCAACATGGAGAGGCTGAGCAGAATGAAGGAGGTGGTGAAGCACGGTAAAGGATGGCGCCTGTTGGAGGCTCATGAGAAGGATCAACCAGCTGCAGCTCGCCTGCCACCCAAGAAGTCAGCCAGATTGGCCAAGAAGTCTGCGATCGAGGAGGATGAGGAAGAAGATGAGGAGGAGATCGAGTCTCCTTCTGCCCAGCTTAAGGAGGTACTGGAGAGGTTGGGCAAGACAGAGACGTTGCTTAAGGAGCTATGCGATGGGCAACTTACCATGCAAGCCACTCTTAACAGTCTTGCCCGCCACCTGAAATTGGGGTCAGCTTCTGGTCCCTCTGCTTAACTATGTCCTCCTATTTTGTTTAGTTTTGGTTTTAGTTTTTTGTGTTTTTGTTTCTTTGTTTTGTGTCTTTTGTTATTTGAGTCAGTAGAGTTATTCGAATACCTCACCCACAATTTGCCTTGCAAATTGTGTGGTGAGGTGGGCGAATGGCTCATGTTTGTTAGTGTCTTGACCTTCTTACGTCCATTATTTTGCTATAAGCAAAGTGTGTGCGTGGGAAGGCCATCTGTTTATCAGAGTTTGTGTTAAGTCCAAGGTTGAGGCCTCCATGGATAGACTTTGCTATAAGCAAAGTGTGTGCGTGGGGTGTCTGTGTCGTGTGTTTTTTTTGTTTGTGTTGATCAGCATGAAGTTGTTGGGCAAGATGATATGATGATCTGTGAGCTTAATTGATGCTTGTTGAACAGTGTTGAGTTTTTGCATGCTAGGGAAGACTTGTATGATGGATTGAATTGTGAACATACCCTGTGAGGATTTTTGAGCTTAATTGAATTCATTCTTGTGTGATACAGAAAACATCTTGATTAGGAGGAACTAGAACTTGCCTGTACTTTGATTTATGATCTTTGAACTTAGATGATTTAGGACATTCTTTTATTAGCCATTTTAAGCTATTGATTGCCTCTAATCATTATCCTTTGATAACCTTTTTTGAGCCAAACTAATTCTTTCTATCACTTGGACACTGCCTAGATGTTAATCCTGTTTTGGGAACCTGGGCAGTGTAAGAAGTTAGGGGCAAGGGTGAGATGATTGGGTGTGTATTATGGGCAGAAGTTTTGTGTTGATAGTTGGGTTGTTTCTCAACTAAGAAAAATGAAAGAAATAAGGGGAACAGAAAAAAAAACAAGAAATAAAAAATTAATAAGTTCCCCGGAGAAAAAGAGTTAAAGCTTGAGCCTAGAAAATAAAGGCTAAGGATTGAAAAAGAGTTGGGAACCCCTGTTGCCCAATATGAGTTTAAGCTGCCCTTAGCCATGATCTAAATATTTCCTATCTTTTGTTTCGAGCTTAAAACCTAAAAGCCCTAATGATGAGTTCTGAGATTTGAGATAAGTACTTAGATGTAAAGGGCAGGCAAGCCTATGGTGGTACCGAAGTCAAGATGGTTTATGAGTGTGGAAAAAGAGCTAAAACACATGAGTGATGAGTGTTGAAAGGAGATCCTAAAGGTTCACAATTCATTCTTGACTTGTTTGATAGCGTTGCATTCTCTTTTCCCTTCACTTGCAGATTTTTATGAAACGATTGTTGTATTGCTTTGACTAACTCTTCTGTGTTGATTTTGTTTTGAGTCTTTTATTCTTTTGTTTGTGTCTTAGGCAAGTTGTTTGTGCACACTTGAGGACAAGTGTGGGTTAAGTGTGTGCGCATGATGAGTCCATATTTCGTGTCTTTCTAGTGCCTGTTTTAGGTAGTTTAGATCGAGTCTTTGCGTGCGTTTTGTCTTGTTTCTATTTCCGGGAGGACATATACTGGGCAGGAGGATGTCTGCTACCTTGTAGGTAGAAGTTGGGCAAAACAGGGAAAAGAAGCAGTATTTCTGGAAGCAGGTCAGGGAGAACCATATTGGCCAAGACAGATAGGAGGAGTGTCGTGGTCAACAGGCAAAGTTTCTCTCCTAGGTCTAGAAGGATAAGGAAAAGATGATCTAACTTAAATATCTTTCCTTATCCGACTAGATTTAGGATCCGCAAGGGATCTCTTGGAGATAGATGTGACTTTCCTTGTTGGGGTCGAGCTTATCAAGTATTACTTGCATCCCAAGGGAGCTCGTGGATTCTTTCCATGTTAAGGACTAGGGGGCCCAAACCCTAAGCACTCTCCTATAAATATCGAAGCCCTGCTGCTGCATGATACGCCGCCGTTCTTATGCTTTATTTTCCCTGTAATTATTCGAGAGTTGGTGAGGAGAAAAACAAGTCCTAAGGGCATACTATATTTCGTATTTTGTTGATCGGCACTTTTGGTCGAGTTTATTTTGCTATGCAGACTTCGTGAGTTTTAATATAGTGTTTATTATGTTCTTCAATTCATATGTTTGTTATTTCATGATTATGTCTAGCTAAGCTTTTATACTTGGTCTGGGCAAGACGAGTTAAGTGTTAACCAATGCTTGAGAGGTCTAAATTGTGCTAGATAGTTGCATGCATGTGTTCCCATAATGTTAATGAGCTTGTTTTAATATGAGATAATACGAATAGGGGATTAATAGGCCGTTAATCACTTAGGAAATATTAGATCACCAATCAATTGGGGAGTAGGAGTGATTTCCAACATCTCCTTGATTTAGATCGATTAATATTAGAGGAAGGTGTCTACTCTATTGGGCTAGACGTGATGATTCCTTGTTAGGCTTTTCTAGAGATAAATGCTCATTAGGCAAGAAACTGAACGATGACTCTGACAGAGGTATTGCCCAAGGTAGGGAGCCGGCGGAGCGTCGCCGATTAAGTAAGGATTGGTAAGGGAAGGGTTTGTTGAGGGCGTGACGAGTAAAAAGGGGTCTCAGCATTCAAGTCCTATAACTAACGATGCATGCATGTGATGAATATATTTGCACCAATGACCAAGCTAGAGTTTTCACTTAACAATGTCTAGATCCAGACCAAGTCCTTTTTATTATTGATCAAGTTCTTTGTCTACTTTTCAGTGTTTAATTGAGTTCTCGAATTGGGCAAGAGAGCCCTAGTGACCAAGATAGCAAAAACCACTTTTCTGAACAAGTGGAGGAGGTTTCAAGAGATAGTAACATTCAACTCCTTGTGGATCGATCCTGTACTTACTTGCTAACTATATAGCTGTGAGAATAGGCTACAAATTCATTTTGAGAGTGCGAACGACAGCCTCGTCATAGTACCAGGTCAGGTCATACATAAAATGAATGCGGTTGAAGTGAGATTACAAAATACAAATTAACAGATTTTAAAAAGATATATACCTCTCCTGCCGTGGTGGATTATCATATCAAGTCATAAAGGGTTGCACATATGTTTGGTTGTATGTCTGCAGAGGACCAAACATTTCAGTACCCGGACCAAACCGGGTAGCAACCCTTCCTGTCTTGCTACGCTGCGGGCCACGCCTCTTATCATTCAACGAAGTCGAACCTTCACTGCTCGAGGATACCACGAGTGGGTTTGACCTAGTGTTGTATCTCTTGTTCTTTTGATAACAGGTCTCACCGGGTCTCACCCCATCCTCAACATCACCCACATTCTCCAAAGCCTTAGCCACTATCTGCTCATCACCCCCGATTACATTGTCAACCCTTTCGGCAGGATCAACGGCCTTCACTGGTCTCCCCGTGCCTAAGATATCATCGGATACTTGATCCACTAACTTACACAGCTTCTCCATATCAACTTCCACATCTTCTGTTCTATCTTCTTCCTTTTGCAAGTCATCACCAAGTGCCGCATCATCATGATCATCAGCATCCACCCCATTCCCATCACCAACTGCACCATTGCCGTCTAATGCATCTACCTCCTTTGTTGCATCATCACCGTGTACTCCATCATCTTCATCAGCATCCACCCTATTCCCATCATTAGCATCTTCCGCATCATCATCATCACCAACTGCCGCATCATCATGATCATCAGCAACTGCATCAAGATCATCATGGACCATCCTTATTTGACCATTTTCATCCACACAATGATCGTCCAAAACATCACGTGTACGCCCAATAAATGCATCGCGCATATCTACCAAACCATTTGCATGGCTGGACGATAACTCAACTACCGGAATGTTCATAAGCTTATCATCTTCAACAAAGAGCTCTTCAACAAAATCATCCCCACCTTTCGGTGGAGACTCACCTTCTGCACCGTTCAGGCCTTCTTCACAAACTGAACCTAAACCACCCTTCAAACCAACATCCGTACTTCTACCCATGTTTGAATTCCCACTCAAATTCCGAACAAGCTCCAATATAATGCCAATATTTTTATTCATCACACCCAGATCATTCATGTCACCCCATTTTTGATTCATGTCTCTACAGCATACTTCCAATTTCTCCATCCTAAGAGTCATTGCATGCATGAATTGCCTTTCCTGAACGTTGAAAACCTAAAATATTGCAAAATTACAAAAAATGCAGAAACTTAGCAATAATATGAGGCATTGCAGATAAAAAGAGTTAAAGACAAAATCTGACCTTTGCATCCGGTGTGGAAACGGACGGGATTGACTGTTCAGAACGCACATCTGGATCTTGACGAGGCTCGTTCTGACCGACGGCAGCTGTTGCAGATCGCAACACGGGACGGCGCTTCATGGAACAGTCACCATCCTCCAAATTGAGCTTCCGCTTCACTGATTTCCTCTCCGTAGGATGGGCATCCTCATGCATCAAATGTTGCTCGTGTCGATCATCCATGACGGGTTCGGAGTCCTCTACATCCACCTCTTCCAACACAAATTCTTCTTCCAAATATGCCTCACGTGCGGATAAGCGCATTTGCTCTTCGTTGGAGGCAATGAGAGGGTGCTGCAAAAAATAATATTAATGTTAAAACATTGGAAACAAGATAAAGAATCAAAAGTAATTAAAATACATGGTTGGAGAAAATTTTACCACTATCTTTACGCCGTCAAAGAGGAGGTGAACAGTCTTATAGTCCGTTGACCCAATGCCGTCTTCCACCGGAGCACTCGCGGATATATCTCCTCCGAACCCTGGAGAGTATAAACACAAGAAGCTTCGAGCGAAGGAAATATCTCGTACATCCAATATTGGAAGACGAAGAGGAATCCAAAAACCTCAAAATTTGGTTTCCCACTGCCCTTTTTCTTCAATAATCTGTTCATCCTATCATAAGCTTTCTCAAACTCTTCCACGAAATATTTTTAGCTCCATAACCCCCAAGGAAAATGCATTAGGGATTTCAAACTGTCGCATGCATGCAGGTACTTCAAATCCAACTTCTTCGCCTCTGAATCGCGGGGAAACAAAACCCCGTAGATGAATAACACGTGGGCCAGCAAAAGGCAAGTCTCCCCACCGCCTGATCCACCTTCACTATCTTCCACAGCTGTCTTGAAAGCATCCTTAATATGGCGCATGGTCAGTGTGTGAACACTATTGAAAGTAGTTTCCCATAATGTTGAAGTCGTGAGAAATTCTTCAACGGGACCAAACTTCAACCCGGAAAGCAAGTAAAAGTCACGGGGCCCGAAAACAACCTCAGAATTATTGAAATTAAAAACCAACACTCCCTTACGACGCTTTGATCGGTTCAATAATTTCATCGCATGATAGAACAACTGACCCTGATAGTTTTGAGGGGAATGCTGTAAATTCAGTAAATGCCCAAATGGTCCATTCCTAAATTTCTCAAAATTCTCCACATCTAGGCAGTCACCGATCAATTTAATTACAAACTCGGAATGGCATCGGGCCGCAACAACAGCACCTATACGGTTAATAATTCATATAAATACCAACATTCTTCACCATTCACAAGTTACAATAAACTGTAAAATTAAGAATCCAACAGACCAAATTCATCTACAAAAATACAAAGCACCATGCAGACACTGTTCCAACAAAACAAAGCAATCCTTCAAAGCCACGACACCCAAATCTTTAAAACAAATCATCTTTTCCAATTCAAACACACAAGAATTAAGCAACTAAATCACTGAAATTTCTGTTTTTCCATACAAAAGGCATTAAACCCTTCAACAATAACAAAAGTCGAATTCCAAAAATCAACATACATACTCAAACCAAGCTATTCACCACTCGGCCAAACCCTAACACCCTAAAACTCATCAATATAACACAAAAGAATAACAAATAAGTCCAAAAATATAAACAAAACGATCAAACATCACCAAATGGTCATAAATCATCAATAAAAAAAATAAAAAAAAAGGCAAAGGCTTCGAAACTTACCTTTCGAAGGCATAGCTTCAAAACCACGAACAAGAATGGCAAATGAGTTCAAAATGGGATGCTTCAAGCAACCACGCCGTCGTCGGCGTCGCCGAAAAACTTCCTCTCTCTCTTCAAATTATCGCCGCCTTGTCTTTCCCCGGCCGGTCTCACCCTTTACTCCAAAATAATCGACGGCACTCAACTTGGAAAATGGGAAACCAAAGCCTTTTCAACCTAATCGGTTCAAAACCTATAAAATAACTTCTTCAATCAAAGGCGTCGGGGAAGGCGTCGCCGGAAAATATGGCTCCTCCTCGATATCGCCGCCGACCCTTCGACACCGTCGGTCTCACCTTCTCTCAACAAAAACCACGCCAAATAGGAAACACCAACATTCTCTACCGTCGCCGCCTAAACTCCTACACGGTCGTCGTCGACGGAAAAAGGAAGGCAAGGAGTCACGAAAGGGTGCTATCGCCGGTCTCTCTCTACTTTCTCTCTCTAAAATGATGAATTCAAATGTATTGTGTATACTAAAGAATAAAAATGTTGACCCAAAATCTACTATCCCTATTTTTTATTCAAAATCTATTTTATTATGCTAATTGGTATGTACTAATGTCATATACGTATTGGCCATGAAAAAATTCCTTAAATTAATTGGGATAGATGACTAACCAATAATCAAAGCCATAGTCACAAAATCCTAATTCATCCAAAACTATTATTAATGGAGAAAAAATTAAATTTTAGTTGACAACCCCACTTAGGAAGTAAAATTAGTAAATATAAACAAGACATACAAATTAAGCCTCAAATATGTTTATTGTAATTGACTACTTTTAAATACAAAGAATTATGGGCCATAAATAATTACATTAATTTAATGTGTTAATTAAATACACAACGCAAACGGCCATGGTGACAAAACTCTAAATCGACCCAAAATTATAATTGCTTTTAAAAACATTAATCTTTCATACCATGCCACACTTAAAAAATTTAATGCTACATCAAATTATCTTATCGTAGTAAGCCTTAAACGTTATTAGTTTTATTATATGGTACTACATTCATGAAATCAAATCATAATTTACCCACTTAATTAACCACAAATATCATGTTCGCCATAATTAATAACTTAAACACATAAAAAATGAAATTATTAACCTAAACACATAATTCCTTATAAAAAAATAAGAAACGGTTAATTAAATAATATAACGAAATTATTAACCTAATTAACAAAATTATTTAACTAAACAACCTAAACAAATAAAAAACGGTAAATTAAATAATATAACTGTACATAATTCCTAATAATAAAATAAGAAACGGTAAATTAAATAATATAACGAAATTATTAACCTTATTAACGAAATTATTAAACTAAACAACCAAAACAAATAAAAAACGGTAAATTAAATAATATAATGGTACATTAAAGATATATTCAAATTAATGATAGTTAATCATCATAACTATAATTAACAAGTTTAATAATAAAGTCAACAAAATAAAAAAAATACAAAGTACCATATAATAAAATAGAATATAACATTTTTCAATGTAGGATAAAAACATGTGGTGCAAAATACATAGATATATTTGCCCAACCATGGTTGGAAAGACAAAAAAAAAGCAAAAACACCTTTTTCTGGATTAAAATTAATTCAAAAATATTTAATAAATCAAAATGCCTTGGATCAATCCTAGCCATTGGCACAATACATTTGCCACAAATTGGATTCTCCCTGCAGCTATGCATAAGTAAACTCCACGTAGATTTTAGGTGATCGAGAAAGTTGAGAAGCGCATAGAAATGCAAATCAGATACTCTATTATCTCCCATGTCACATCTTCTATTACTTTAATAAAGTGATGATACGTGCAGGATTAAGGGTTCAAAATTTAGGATATATATATTCTTAAATATTTTATAAATCTTAAACTATTAATTATGCTACGTGTCATTTACTTATTAAAGTAACACGAGATGTCACACAGAAAGTCACTAGAGATTCAATTTGATAGAATTGTTACGTGGGTTGGCTCTTGCCTTGAAATGGGTCACATATGAGCCTATTTCCAAACCCAAACTCCCACCCGGCTCGGGTTTACCTTAATTGGGCCTATCATGAAAAGGCCATCTCATGCCCGGCCCATTACAGTCGTGGGTATGGGCCTACATCGTCCCACTCATTTGATAACTCTTAGTAGAATCTGTGAAAATTGAGAAAGATTTGCAACCCAAGAAACCCACATCATTAACCATAGCCTAAATCCTTATACTGTAAATAAAATGACCCAGAAATTGTTTGAATGCAGTAATTAAGAAAGGATCGCTACTGACTGGCGAACAAAAGATCATCCCATCTTCAGCTATATTCATCTCTCTCTCTCTCTCTCTCTCTCTCTCGCTATATATATATATATATATATATATATATATATATGTGTATGTATGTATATATACCAACTGTAGCATTGCCTGTCAAAGAAAGAGTCAAAAATATAACTTCTACTTGAAGCATTGGAAAGAATTGTTTCATCAATCAGTCCCAAGTAAATTGCTCCTGTTTGAATATTAACCAAGCACAAGCAGGTATTGCAACTTCAACAAGCAAACATGAATCATGCATGGAATTCTTTTTCCAACAAGTTAAACGTGGATCCAAACCATGAAACTAACCTTGAAAACTTTAGATTCCTCGTGTGATACCGTGATCGCTTGTCCGTCACTATCTACTTCTTCGTCAACGCAGGAGGAACTATGGCATGAACTCCTAAGTTTAAGCAATTGAGAGTGTAACTTACACTATAGTATGATATTACAAAATATTAAAGAAATGAGTAAGCTTGGTAAATGGCTGTGTAGAAGTCATACACGATATAGGACTCTCGTGACAACACAAATCAACACAAGAGATAGTTGAAAAGGCCATTCAATATATGTCTTAAGTCGAAATGTGTTTTTGAAATGACTGCATAAATAGACCAAAAGAAAGAGATCGAGACTGACCTACAACTCCGAGATAGTTTAGCTGCCAATATCAGAGCCAAACGCACTCTCTATCTGCCGGAGCTATGCATTCTACGAGCCCCATTTGTTTAGATAATTGAACCAAGCATTCATAAATCTGGTCAGATTGAGAATGTGATTTATCTCTGACCACGAACTCATACAGATCCCCGTTGACCACAATGGAACTGCAACCGGGGGTCTTATATACTCCTCTCGCCCTCATCATCTTCCTCACCTCCTCAGCCTCGTGCCACATGTTTCTTTCAAGATACATGCTTGCAATCGAAAAATAAATTCCACTATCATTACGATCCAACTGAAGAAGTTCCGTAGCAGCTCTCTCCCCCAACTCAATATTCTTGTGCTTTCGACTAGCGAAAAAGATGGCTCCCCAGACCACAACATCTGCTTCCATGGGCATGCTTTCCACAAGTTCTATGGCCTCCTTCAGAAGACCGGCCCTACCAAGAAGGTCGACCATGCATGCATAGTGCTCGACTTTAGGGGGGACGTTGAACTTAGAGTTCATGAATGAAAATACCTTACGACCCTCTTCCACCAAACCTCTATGACAACAAGCGGTCAAAACCCCAAGAAAAGTTACTTCATCCGGCACCAGACCAGCACGGATCATCTCGTGAAAGCAAGATAAAGCATCTTGTGCATCCCCATGAAGTGCTAAGCCACCAATTATAGCTGTATAAGTCAAAGCATTTCTGCTCGGAATCTCATGGAAAACTTCGAGTGCCTTGGTGATATTGCCGCACTTGGCATACATGTCCACCAAAGCTGTACCAAGAACTACATTCATGCAGAGGTTATGTTTTTCAATGTGACGATGAATCCAAATTCCAAAATCGAGCGCTCCAAGCTGCGCACAAGCAGATAGGCAACTAACCATAGTCACCTCATCTGGTTTAACTTTCATCGCTTGCATCTCATGAAATAACGACAGTGCTTCTTTCCCACACCGGGCTTGGACATAAGCACTCAGCATTGCATTCCAAGGGACAACATCCTTCTCCGGCATTGCATCAAAAAGTCTCCGAGCAACATCTAAATAGCCATATTTTGCGTACCTCACCACCATTGTAGTCCAAGTCACCTTCGTCTTCTCCTCCATCGTCTCAAATAACTCATTCGCTCTCTCAAGATCTCCACACTTGACATACATATCCAAAAGTGCATTAGCAAGGTTGAAGCTCATATTCAACCCTCGGTCACTTATATATCGATGGAACTGGTGACCGAGCTCCACATCCTCCACCTGAGAACATGCCATGACTACCCCAACCATAGTAATCTCATTCGGAACAACGCTCCTCTCCATCTCCATTCCACTATACACCCTCAAAGCCTCTTTCCCTTTGCCACTCTTCACATACCCATTGATTAAAGAGTTCCAAGAAACCAAGTCTCTCACACAACTTTCATCAAACACCTTGTGTGCAGACCCTAACTCCCCACAAGAAGCCAAGAAATGAATCAAAGCGTTACGCACATATATATCATCGCAATAATTCATCTTCACAACATGACCAATAATCCCATGCCCCAAATTCGAAAGCAATAACTTAGCACAAACTTTGAACAATAAAGGAAAAGTATAGTTATCGGGCCTCAAACTAACATCACTACAACTCACAAAAGCTAGCATTTTCTTGTATAAAGTGAAAGCTTGTAATGGGTATTGGCTCTCACAGATTGCTCTGATTAAGATATTCCAAGAAAATGCATTTGGGTTGGGCATCGCCAACAATAATCTTTTGGAATAATCAAGATTGGCCGTTTGAGAGAGTGCGGAAAATGTGACCAAGCGGCTGTAAGCGAGGCCGTCGAGAGCGAGGCCGGTGACGATCATCTGCGACTGGATTTGCTTGAGGTGGAAAATTGATTTGCATTTGGTTTCTAGAAGAAACAGGGTGGGATTTGAGAGTACAAATTTGTGGGTTGTGTTCCAGTTAGCAGTATACTGGAGGGGAGAGAGGGTGTGAATAGGAGGGAAGAGAGAGAGTTTGAAGGGTCTGTGGGTAAAACAGTTGACGATGGAGCAGAAACGCATTATACTTCACGCACCCAAATGCATGGCTTCCACCTCTGCGATGCTTGTATACTACGTCAACTCAACATAAGATTATTATTTAGAGAAATTAGAGACGACGAAAGTTTAATTAAAACACAAAATTGAGTTTTAAGATGTCATTCCTCAGAAGAAAAAACTTGATACAGATTGTCATTTTTTCCAGATTTTTAAAATTTTAGATTTTAATTTCAAAGAAATTTCAGTTTTTTTTTGTTTTAAACAAAATTATTTCCACATTTACAGCCATTTTCGATTTTTCCCCATGTAACACACACAATAAGTAATTTTTCTAAAACTATATATGGGTATCGAATTTACAAAATATGAATAAGTTACAACATTGTATAATAATTTGTAAATATTGTAACAATAAGTGATATGTTTGACTCATCTGCAATCTCCACTTGTGATTTCATATCTTCAAAAAATATTACAGTAACATTTTAAATTAAAAAAAAAAAAAAAAAAACACCACGCATTTAATTTGTTTTAGTCTTCATCGTCTCGTTAGTATTAATCAGATTTTTTCAACGCATTGACATTTGACACTATATAACTAAAATGAGGGTGGAGTATATTTATCTAAAAATTACGAAGATGAGGATAAGAACTCGAGGAAAAATTATTGATAAGATTACAAAAAAATTAAACACCATATAGATGGTAGTGTAATGATTTATTTTATTCAATATTCATACCTCATTGTAATACCCTAAAAAAAATATCCTCAAAAAATCTATATTGTTCTAGACTTACTTCTTCTTTTTTTATGTTGTGGGAACCCACAACCGCTACCTTCTGTGTGTACCGGGTAAACCATTGTCCTTTGTATATCTAGATTTACTTCTAGGTTATCGTAACTAATACTCCCTGCATTCCAATAGTAAGGTTTCACTTTCTTTTTTCGTCTGTCCCATTAACATAGTCTCATACCAAATATGGATACAATTTCTTTTTACTCTTATTTCTTAATAGCCGTACCCAAAGCAAGTGAGACCTTACTATTAGGACGAATGGAGTACTATTTGTATTCATCCAGAAATACCATTATAGGTTGGCCCAAAAATGTAAATATGTTTTAATAACGGTTAATTGCCTGTAAATTACACAACTTTTTCCAAATTCCGGTTCAGCAACCGTAAGGTCAATTTTAGCCAATAAATTCCGTAACTTTCAATTTGACTCAATGTGCAACTCCGTTAGCGCTCCGGCAAGTGCAATTAGGGGATTTTGCTTATGTGGCATAGCAAAGTCGAGGTGGCGCTGATTCAGCAATTTGTTGGCAATCCAGATTCAAACGACGTCGTTTCCATTCATTTCAAACGATGTCGTTCCATTCATTAAACAAATCCCTTAATCCCTTAAATAAATACCTAAATCGATATACGTTGCACTCTATCAATTAAAAATCTCTGGCATTGGTTGTTGTTCTTCAAATTTCGCTTCTGAATCTTCAATTGTTGTCGAAGATTCGAATTTATTCACGCAGTTGTTGGATATTATAGTGCAATTTTGGTGGATATCGAGCTGTGTTGGTTGAGAGAGTGCTTCAGTGATCCCCTAACTCGCTTTGGAGTCGCTTTCTGCCAGTATAATGGCGAAAATGTAGGTCCATCTGCTATTTCTTTATTTATGTTGTTTATATTGTTTGGTCACTTTCTGTTATTTCTTTATTATCTATTATTTGGGAGTCGTTTTCTGCCGATTTTGTTAGGGTTTTTGGTTGCTTATTATTTCCTTTTTTTTGTTCATTTTGCAGTCAATATTTTGGACTAAATATTTATTATGGTGGTAACATTTGTTTGAAAGACTTCATTCTACAGTACATAGGAGGTAATTTTATTGGTAAATTTGGGCTAGACCGTGATAGGTTTGGTTATTTTTACTTGGTTGACTTGATTAAGGAATTAGGGTTTCATGCATGGGACAAGTTGTGGTATCGAATCCCTAGGACTCATGCATATAAGGAGATAGTGGATGATAAAAGTGTGATGGAATTGTTGTCTTATGTGGGGAAATTTAGATTGCTAAGTGTATTTGTGGAAGGTGGTAAAACTCTGGGAGATATAGCTGAGAAGGAGGTGGCAAGTGGTGAGGGAAATGGTGAGAAAAAAGTGGCAGATGCTGAGGGAAATGGAGAGGGTGATGCTGAGGGGAATGGTGAGGGTGATGCTGAGGGAAATGGTAGTGGTGTAGATCAAAATAAGAAAACAGATGATAATGGTGAGGATCTTTATGATACACATATGTAGGTTGGCAAGATGGTAATGAATACACAGGAGATTGGGAGTGGGATGGTGATGTTGAGATAGAGATTAATGATGGTGATAACAGTGAGGTGGGTAAGAGTGATGGTGAGTATAGTGATTCTGGTGACTACATCCCTAGTGATTCTGAATCTGATATTAGTCTAGCTGACCTTGAGTATATCTCTGACGAGGAAAACATCAAGCTTAGAAGAAAAGATGTGGTGAATGTATTTGATGTTATTAATGAACATGATGGTTTTGAGAATGACTTTGAAGAAGATAAAGTATCTGAGTATGAAAATGATGAGAGAGAGTTTGATACTTCTGAATGTGATGAGAGGATGAGAAAAAAGAAGATAGTTTATGATCCGAGATGTGATCATAAAAGTTTAGAGCTTGTGCTTGGGATGTATTTTGAGGATGGTTTTGAGTGCAGGGAAGCATTAACTACCTGGGCCATTGAGCATCAAAGATATATTCGGTTTAGAGTTGTCTCTAAACACAAGTTGTTGGCAAAATGCACTCCACCCTGTCTATGAAAGATATATGCTAGTTATGTGAAGGCGAATGGAACTTTCATGCTAAAGTCCTATGCTGGTGGGTGGCCATGACTGCATGATGGCAATGAGCAACAAGTTGTTGAGCTCCAAATGGCTAGCTAAGAGGTACTTGAATTCTTTCAGATTGAAATACAACATAAATATAGTGGATTGGGCTACAGATATTTGTGAGAGATTCAAGACTAGAGTACCTAAGAATAGGCTGTACAAGGCAAGGACATTGGCACAAGAGATGGTCAGAGGTTCAGTTGATGGTCATTATGCAATGATCAGAAGATATCTGGCTGAGATGAGGAGAGTTGACCACGAGGGCAGATATGATCTAGTGTTGATAGATGGAAATGTTTTCAAAGCATTTTACATGGGGATGAGTGCATTAAGGAAAGGGTTTTTGGCTAGCTGTAGACATGTGATTAGCATAGATGGATGCTTTCTGAAAACTTATTTGGGAGGGTTTTTGTTGTGTGCAACTGGTAAATGTGGAAATAATGGCATGTTTCCTATTGCTTGGCAGTAGTGGAAGGTGAGAATGAAGTCTGTTGGAGATGGTTTCTGCAGCATCTGGTGGATGATTTAAGGTCGGGAGATGGAAGGGACACCAGCAAATTCTATAAGACCTTCATTTCAACTGTTCCAAAAAGTGATTGTGTAGACAATAACATTAGTGAGACTTTCAATGGTTATATACTTAAGGCTAGGGGTAAGCATGTGATCCATATGTTGGAAGAAATTAGGAGGTCTTTGATGGCTAGGCAGGTGGAGAAATACAATTACATGGGTAAGGTGACAGGTAGGTTAACTCCTAATGTTAAACAACTTTTGGAGGATGAGAAACAGTTGAGTGCAAACTGTCATGCAGTGTCTGGCATGTATGATACATTCGAAGTTCATTGTGAGGGAGAAAAATTTGTGTGTCATGTGAAAAAATCTACCACTGGCATCAATACATTCATGTAGGGCATGGGATTTAACTGGAATTCCATGTAAGCATGCCATATCTGCCATGAGATTTCTGGAGAGGGACCCAGTTGACTATGTTTCAGATTATTATACTGTGGAGAGATACTTAAGTGCTTTTGAGTGGGGGATTCCAGCAACTAGTGGGGGAGAAAATGTGGCCTGAAGTTGAAGGTGATGTGGTCAAACCACTTGAAAAATTGAAAATGCCAGGAAGGCCAAAGAAGAATTAGCTTCCAAAAAAGGCAAATCAACAAGGTAAGGAAAATCAGCTTTCTTCAGGGACAGAGCAATTCCAATGAAAGGAAGTGGTGTGTACATCAATGACAAGACTGGAAATGCTTTTTTCAGGGTAAACGTCTCTTTCCATTTTCTGCCCACACTATTATTATGATTTTTCATGAAATAAGTGTTTATTGCTTCTTAAATGTGACAGCCTTCGATGACAAGTAAAAGCTGTGTCAACATGAACAATTACAAAAGGCCAAGACTTGTTGGAGAAGGATCATCTTCAAGCATGCAACCATCTTTCCAGCAAAATGCAGTGGAAAATACCCCCACAACACAAGAGAGTAGGAGTGCAAGAGGGTCTGTTGAACCCTAGATATAGATTGTTTATTTGTAGTCGGTTTTGTTGGATGTACAAGTACAAGTACAAATACAATGTTGTTTGATGTTTTTGTGGTTTTTGAGAACATATTTACTTATAATGGAATGTAAGGTGATGATGTACACTTTACACATCTGTATTATTGTGGTTTTTGTTATGTTTTGGCATCATTTTATGTACTAACTGACAGCTTCATGAAAACAAATTTACAATCACAATCAAAAGCTAAAAATACAATATTACATTGCAAAATTACAATGTTAATGTCAAGATTACTATACATGTTGATTACATTACCAAAATAACAACATGAATTACTTGGCCGGATTATTTAGTACACAAAATACAACAAATCCAAATTGAACTACTAGTACTACTTAGTACACAACATACATGCCATGATGATTAGCGCCAAGCCAAAAGCAATCTTCAAACCCTAATTAATTTAGCTTGTGATTCAATAGTGGCTTCTTTTTTATCAATGTCAGATTGAAGATCGGCAATGCCGCAATCCAGATCTTCGATGTTCTGCTGCAAGTCAATAATTTTGGTCTTCGCTTCATTGCACTCATTCATTAGTGGATGCAACCGTTCGACATTCATACTCTCCATGAGCAAGGCATGACGGAGCTGCTCTTGTGCCATATCACGCTCATTCTTGAGGTTATTCATGTAACCTCTATAGTGGTCCGTGAGGGGTTCATCAACCCAGTCTCAATCGTCGCAACCTCCAGCTTTCTGTGAATTGACAATGCAAATAATATTCCATTATCAATTCAACAAAAATAAAAATTAAATTAATCAAAGAAATTCAAATAATCAGTAGAGAAATCTCACCCCGCTAGCCCTGCAACATAAGAATCTTCTACTGGGATTGTCAGCCGTACGCGAGGTCCGTACGACAGCCATACCATGCTCGCAAGATCGACGAGGGCGGCGGAGATAGCACGGCGGACTCACCATATTAGGGAATATTTCATTGGAAGTTGTCGGAGAACCACTTGAGCTTGCCATTTGCCTCTGTTCGAATAGTCGACTTCACCGTGGGGAGTGTTGCTCGGCTTCGCCGTCGACAATGTTGCTCGCCTTCTTCAATTTCCAGCTGCAACGCATTTGGGAATAAATCTAGGCTATTTATTTTTGGATTTGGGCATAAATCTGATATCAAGCAATGAACGACGTCGTTCTGGGATATAAAGGCAATCGTTTTAACTAAAAAAAAACGTCGTCGTTTTAATAAATGTCGGCGTGTCCAGCGTGGCCTTTTCAGGCAACCATGTCAGCATTGCACTCGTCGGAGCCCTAACGGAGTTGCACATTGAGTCAAATTGAAAGTTACGGAATTTATTGGCTAAAATTGACCTTACAGTTGCTAAACCGGAATTTGGGAAAAGTTATGTAATTTACAGGCAATTAACCCTTTTAATAATATGAAAGAGAGATTATAAATGGAAAGGGTAGTGCTATTTGGATACACTGTGGCCGGTCACACAAGTTAAAAATGATAATATAGATTTTAAAAATGAAAATTATACTTTAATTGGGGAAACATAAATTCTATGGATAAATATGATAATTTTCATTTTTACAATCAATTTTTTTTTTCTTATACGTGTGGCTGGCTACGTGTTACCGAATAGGTTTATTGAAAACGGGAGCTGCATGGAGTCAGAGACATCAAGCAAATGGCAATAACTACTGTTTGTTCATCGTGTTAATGAAAATTTAATTGATCTTCAATTGGTAGTTTCTACAAAGTTGGGCCCATTGGACAAAAAATGTTACTATATATTTAACGACCGAATGTACAAGTTTGATTTGTGATCGTAAAGAAAATTACTACTCCTACATAAATACTGGTCAGTGCTACTTGGGAATGACCTTATATTATGTATAAAATTCAAATCCTCTAGTTTAAATTTCGAAAATATTGGCGATCACACGGGCTTAAGCCTACTAACATAATTTTTTTTTTTATTAGTATATATATATATAAAAATATTTTCTTTTTACTTGAAAAAAGGATCCAATGAGATTTGAACTATAAACCTCATTTTGCATAGACTGAAATCGCACTATTTGAATCTCTCCTTCAGAATAATACATATATAATCTTTAAAAATGTTATTTGGAAAAAGACATTATCATATTGAATTATCATCTCAAACACTTATTCTCCGATAGGAAATGAAGAATTCTGTGAAGAGTTCTTTTTTTCCTTGTCCCACGTTTACCTACGAACACTTTATAATATGAAGCATTATAACCCAAAGATTTTCCTAATAATTTAATGTTTACGATAACATAAATGAATCGAGTCGAGAATGAATCATTATTCATTAACTATTATTTTCCTAAAATTACGTTGCAGATTACCTTGCCATTAAATTTATACACTTAATTAACATTATGGTATCACGATATCTAACTCCATTTTGTTTGTTCTTTTTCACTTAAATAAATTAAAGACGTTTTACAATAATCGAGGGTGAAGAAGGGTAATGAAGTAAAATAAGATATCTGTTTTTGGCAAGATATTGTTATTAAATTATGTAGATTGGTGCTAGTAAATGGGCCAAGAGTAGAACGACGTGGCATGTTCTGAATCAGTTGTATCTGACACCAAAGACATTGGCCGACAGCACCTGATCACTCCCCTCCCCTCCCTCCACATCCGGCATCCCCACACGTGTCATCCCTAATTAAAGCTTCCATCATATTTATTTATTTTACTTTATATTTTTTTAAAAGTGATGTTATTTAATCATATATAACTATCACTTATATAAAAATGAATCGATTTACTTTTTTTTAATTTATTTTTAAAAATATAAATATATATTTTATCTTATTATCATATTTTTAATTTAAATTTTGTTATAAGTAGTATAAATATATAATTTTTCAATTATTTTTAATAAAAAAATTATATTCACTCTATTATCTTTATCGAGATTTTTATTGTCTCAAAATTCAAATACTATCAACATAAATTTATATAAAGTGAATATTTAAACTATTAGAAATCATTTAGAACTTAGAATTATAAATAAATAATTTTTTTTTATTTAAATTAAATTATGACAAGCCATACTATGACTATATAAATTTATTCTTTTTTCAATAAAGAGAACAATTAATTAAATTTATTCTCTAAAATACTTTACATAACTAATTTAGATTATGGAAATGTAAATAATTTATATATGAATGATGTCGATTAACTGGATGCGACGACAGAGTATCTCAAGTGATATGTGACCTGATCACTATCATGATATTTTTTATGTCTCAACCGAATTTCAACTTTACTGCTTCATCCCTTCTCTCGGTACTTCCCGGCACTTTAATTGGTAATGTTTTGGAGGGTAATACCGTCATTTCCGTTCTTCACTAAAATAGTTATTGAGATTAGAATATTTGCTAGGATATTTGTTTGGGGAGAGAGAGAGAGTTGAGTGACTCACATCTCAACACTGAGCTTCTACAGTTTGGAGTGGCGAATGCCGGAAAATTGGGTGCTCGTAAACTTAGAGGAGGTAAAATCGTCTAGAATGCAAAATATGCATGGCATTGGAGAAGCGAGCGGCGGCGGCGGCGGCGGCGGCGGCGGCGGCGGAAGGTTTATTGGCGTCGGCGATAGGCGGCTGCGGCCGCTCAACCACCAAGCGCAAGCGGTCAAGTGTCCGCGCTGCGATTCGCTCAACACTAAGTTTTGTTACTACAACAACTACAACCTATCGCAGCCGCGTCACTTCTGCAAGAGCTGCCGCCGCTACTGGACTAAAGGCGGCGTCCTCCGCAACGTACCCGTCGGCGGCGGCTGCCGCAAAACCAAGCGCTCCAAGCCGAGGAGCAATGCTTCCGCCGCCACCGACGCGTCAGGAGAAAGCAAATCCATCGTTCAGAGTTCGAGCAGTGAGAGCTCCAGCCTAACCACCACCGCGGCGGAGACTGCTGCAACTACCGCCGCCCCCGCGGCCGAAGAAGGCTCGGCGCCGATCTATAAGACGTCGGATTCCGCCGTCATGTACAATTTCGCCGACGCTAGTTTCTCCAACGTCAATCCCCTGGCAAACCCTAACCTCGATCACCAGCCGTCGGTTAATCGTCCGTCGTCGGGCGGCGAGATCTTCTCGATCGAGATGGGGAGCTTCACCGGCCTGATGAAGCCATCAGAGGAATTGATGATGGGGCTCGACATGGCGACGGCTCCGTACGCACGGGAGGAGGCGGTGATCCAGGCGTCGGTACCGGCGCCGGAAAATCCATGCGCGGTGAAGGTTGAGGAGTTGAAGATGGAAGATATGAGCAACGATGGGCTAGCGGCAGCGCTGGAATGGGGAAGCGGCGGCGGTGGAGATCAAGGGCTCTTTGATCTAACGGCTAACGTTGATTCTGGTTACTGGAGTCAATCCGACTGGACTGACAACGACCAATCCCTAAATTATCTTCCCTAGTTATTAATCTCTCTCATCACCCTTTTTTTCTCTAATTATTATTATTACTATTATTACTAGCTTCACTACACAGAAATATATTTCTAAATATCAAATACTATTGTTTTTTTTTTTTTCCTTTAGAAAATTGTAAATTTCCTCTCTCCTTTTTGAACAATATCACTTGGGTGTTTCATTATGGAGTTCATTTTTAACATTTTGGTGCTCCAACTGTAAACAATTTACAAATAGTTAAATTGTGCTGGTTGCTAATTACTCACAGATTATTACTATATATTTACATAACTGTCTTTCTTTCTTTTATTGTATTTTCAATATCATTGAAAGCATTAGCTCATTTTCTCAGTGATCGACGCCTAATTGAATTAAACAATAATCAAATTTAGAAGTTCAAAAATTTAGAAGCAATACTCTTAAATATTTTTAAAAATACATTTATACGGACGTTGAAAATGTTAAAAAATTGAAAGGAGTTATATTCCTCTTTCTTTCTTTTCCCCCTCAAAATGGAGAAAATTTGTTTTTATACCGCTTTGCATACTTTTTTGCTTACAAATTGCAATATTAAAATATAAGGAAAATAGTTCTTACCACATGTGTAACAAATTCAGCATTACCCAAAATTGTCTTAATTTATTCATATTTTGATTTAGACGTCTTTTCCCTAGATTGACTTCAGGTTTTAAATATTGCTTCGGGGGTTCATTGAATTTATGTATTTTCATTTTTCTCTAGGGAGCTGCTATTTGGATCAAATTTGATCCGGATCAAATACAATTAATGATTGAATTTTAACATAAATATACCTTCTTATCCTTGTTATATTTTCTTATTTCATAATTATAAAGCAATAATTAAATATATATTGGGAACAAAAAATTCATTACATGTTTTTGTTTTAATGAGAAATTTGACTAGTTTTAACGTGTGAATTAAATACATTGTTAATATGTTCACAGTTCTATGTATTGAAAATACATGGCATCCACATCTAAATAAAATACATAGATTGATTAATAATTCATCCTTAAATTTGTTAAAGAAAATCATCGGGGCGATATTAGCATTTTAAAAAATTAATAATTTATTTTAATTAGAATATATATTATTTCATTCCATTTTAAAAAATTTGTTAAATTATTTAAATAAAGTTATAATGTATATACTCAAATTTCTATCCTTCAACAATAAAATTCAAATTTCTAACTTAATGAAATATATTTAAAAACACTAAATCGACCGATCGGAGATCCAAAATAAAAAAAATAAAAATTAAAAATTAAAACGAACCAAAAATCCGAACTTAACTTAATATTTCAGTGTGATTTGTTTCTATTTTCTGTTATTTTGTTCATCCCTAGTGCAATTGATGCAATTGAAGTTCAGTTATTCACTATTTAAGTCACCTTTAATCCAATTGTTAAAGTTGTAGTGTAGATCTGTCACTCATATAAAAGAGGGCTTGTTTGGGATCCATATACGTATATCAGGTATGGGTATCAATATGGCTCATATATATGCCTTGTGTTTGGTGTATCAGTATATGTGTATCAAATTGATATACTTGATATGTTAATTTTCAATATTTTTCATATATCAATTTTTACTAGTATATAACTCATATCTCAACTTTCCTTCCCATTTGATATCAATCGATATCTTCAACATATCAAACACGAATATCAAATATCAATCTGATACTCATAGCTAATACTCCCTCCGTCCAAGTTATGTCTATCCATTTGGGGTGTGGCACGAGTTTTAAGAAAGCTGATAAAGTAGTAGTTGGTGGAATAAAATGTGTATTTGAGGGGTAGTGAGATAATGACAAAAAAAATAGTGGTAATGACAAAAAAGAGGTGGTATTGACCAAAAAGTAGGAATAAAGTTCTTGGGATGATAAAAAGGTAGAAATAAAGTTGATGTGAGGTGGGATCATCAATGACAAAGGGTAATAAATAGGAAAAAGAGATGAGGGTATAGGTGTAAAATTCTTAAACTAGGTAGACATAAAATGGACAATTTTTTTGTGGTAAGTAGGTAGACATAAACTGGACGGAGAGAGTATCTGATACCCATACCCATACCCACACCTAATACCTGATATACTGATATATAAATACCAAACGGGCCCTGAGTAAGTAACTAGTATAGTCATTGCATGCATAAATTTAATATTTATTTTATTTTCAAACCAACAAGTAACCCGCCAACATTCGACAAGTTTATGTTTTAACTTTAAAAGTTCTAATGTTGTTCCAAGTTAATTGTAGAAAACTAATTTTATATATTATCGGTTTACTTTTTTTATGTATGAATTATTTGAACAATTGATCCTTTTTTTGATAAGTTCAAAAAAATTGAGTAAGATAACTACAAAAATATATAAATCCATATATAGTTAAACTATTAAAATGATTATTAAGTTGGAGATATTTGGAACACATAAATGAAATTCAGTATGAATAAATGACACTTGTAAGAGCATCCACTGCGGGATTTGAGCGGAGGGGTCGAAGGTTGCGTCGAGCGGCGCTCGACGCACCTCCGCTCGACCTAGCATAGGTCGATGTTGCAGTGGAGGAAAGACGCAGGGGTAGGGCGAGCGAGGTGTCAAAGGCTGTGTCGATTTATCGACACAGTCTTCAACTCAGTGATGATGCAAGATGGGGATACGTGGCGTGTCCCCATTGGTCCGATCCTTTTTTTTTCTGATTAAAAAAATTAAAATTAAGGCAGCAACGACTACTTGCAACGGATATATACATGTATGCAACGACTAATACCCTATTTTTCACTATATAAACCTCTTCATAATTCATTCATTCTCCACACAAATTCCTTTCTTCATCCATTCTTCTCCACACAAAAATTCAATCTTTCAATCCTATTTTGTGCAAAGAAATGGCTGACGAGCAATTCAATTCGTGGTACTCGCAGTATTTCGGTTCAAACCCACCGAACCAATCTCCCAATCCGGCAAATCCAAACTCCCAATTCTCCCATTTTCCCGATTTCGGCCAATACTCGCCCCTGCAGGGTTTGCACCTTTTTCGCAGACGCCGGGTTTCTCCCAATTTCCCCCGTCGGTGGGGTTCTCACAGCCGCAGAGGTTCTCCAAATTCCTTCCGGCGACTGGGTTCTCGCAATTCTCATAGCCGCAGGGGTTCTCCCAATTCCCCCCGTCGGTTGGGTTCTCGCAGTCTCCGACGTACTCCCAATTCCCTCCGTCTTACGGCTACTCGCAGGCCGCAGCCGTCGGGGTTCTCCCAATTACCCCCGACGTCCGGGTACGAGCAAAATTATTGTAATTTTGCAATTTTTAATTATTGTATTTTTTTTAATTAGTGTATGTTTTAGTTTTTTTAAATTCAATAAAATTGTCATTTATTCATTTCTGAATTTAATTAAGTTCTTTTTTATAATATTTATTACACTAAAAAAATAAACAACAAAATAAAATCTATTCAATCATTAAAATCACGCTTCTCGGTGCTTCAACCTAGGTCTTACTCAATCCCATTGTAGTGAAAATATTAACCTAGGTCTAACTCAACACCACCAATCATTAAAATCAAACTTCTCAGTGCTTCAACCTAGGTCTTACTAGACGACCGTAGTGGATGCTCCTATGAATAATAAAAGTTTTGAAAGTATTAATAAGGGAACTCCTAACCTAATAACTTTACATTGTAGAGTTTGGGTAGATCAAAATATTTATATACCACCAGCAGCCACACTTGATATTGGAAGTATTAAAAGTTTAATTGATTACTAAGAGTAATTTAATTTTGTGCTATTGTAATTGATCCATGTAAACTTATACTAATAAAATTTAATCCTAACAAAAAATCTTCTGATTTTACTGATTTTGGATTAACAATAATTTGTGGTAATTCATATTTATAACAAAAATTTCCTGTAAAGTCTAGGAATTGAATTCTTAATGCTTTAACTTCGTGTGTAATTGTCATTGTTCTATTGCTTTCCTATAGGCATTCTACTTCCTTTTTCTTTAAATTAAGATTCTCCTTCGTATTTTAGATTAGAAGGAGCCCAATTTCTCTACACGTATTTTCTGTTGCACCTGGTCTGTATGTGAAAATTTCATTTTTTATTTTTTATATCCAATTATAATTGTATCCATAAAATTTGCTACTTTTTTTATAAAGATTTGTAATCATACTTTTACCATTTATTATATCACTTACTAAGAGTAAGTTAAAATATTTTTCTAATTCAACATATGACTCTTCATAATTCATACCTAATATATATATATATTAGGGTGACAAACAGAATAGAGGCATTATTTACGTATTTAAAAAGGATATGTGCTTATTGGGACGTATTTCACGGATATAGTACCTGCACATTCTTTCAGCACTATATATATATGTCTTGCCCATTTTTCTCCAAAGATTTATCGGAACTTTCTTAATTCTTATTAAGAAAACGAAACTATTTAAACATAATTTTGAAAAACTACCTTAAAAAGGAACTTATTGAAAAATCACACTCTCCAAAATGATAAATGAAGAGCAATTATTGCACGCGTGTCGTCATTGCAAATACCTAAGGTGTTTTCCCTAGATCTGTCTAATCGTTGCGGTTAGTCGATTTTTAACCGATTAATTATTAGTAATCAAAAATTAATTTTATTAATTATTAGTGCAGTTATGAATTTAAATTTTGTAAGTCAATCAGTTATTAATTATAACCAACAATTAATTAACCCCATATCAGTGGCCTATTAGACAAAGGTCAATTTGTAATTGAGATGCCATAAGTTTGAATATTTTCAATGTATACCTTTAGATCGATATCATTTGCGCGCTTAAATTATCCATATACTCTCAGGAAGAAAAAAATAATATTACAACTAATAAATAACTGCGTAGTACTTTCTATATACCTTCTCGAACTTACACTTACCATGCATTTACATAAATAAATTAATAGAGTATATATATATATGATGTAACAGAAATTAAATATCATTGAACACGAACTTGATCACCATTGGACTTGGCGATGGCCTAATAATAAAAAATGAGCGCTTGAGACTGAGAGGTCTTAGGTTCGAACCTCATGAAATGCCTATAGATCGAGTTTGTCACACCTGTATTTGAAAAATGTGATTTACCTGCCATGTGTGGTTTGCAGGCTACTGCACAAGGGACAGGGGTTTACTCAGTGTGCACCGAAAGTAGCGGCTGCGGGTTCCCACGATATCAAAAAAATAAAAATAAATAATATATATATATATATATATATATATATATATATATAGTAGAGTTATTAGTTTAAACTAAGTTAGGTATATTGTACATTTTATAATTAAGAATGTACAACACAATCGAATTACAAATTGAATTTACACCTAAAAAGCGAAAAAGGTGGTAGGGTGGTCGATTAGAAATAATAAGGCTATTTACAAAAACTATAGTAATAGTTAACCTTTTTTGGTTAGAAGTATAATAATTAACCTAATCACACCTAAGTTTGTCTCTTTCAGGTCGTTAATCGTGATTAATGATCTTATTTTACCTAAAGTAAAAAAGGCTTGCCTTTGTTTGATTTTAATCATTTCTTGTGTTTTTCGCTAATGCATTCTAATAATGAAAGCAGGCCTCGGATTTGTTTGTAAAATTTTAGTGGGGTAAATATAAGTATTTCATTTGTCCCGTTCAATAAGTCATATTTTGTCATTTCGGGTATCCCACTCAATAAGTCTCATTTTCTTATTTGGCAAATATTAATACACTATAACTCATTTTATATCACACTCAAACGTGAATAGTGTTATTTACTTTATTGTACAGTATTTTTCCGCTCAATTCACTTTAACATAAATAATAAAATACTACCTTAATCACACTTTTTATCATCTAATTCTCTTTTTCTTAATCCACGTGCCCATCTCAAATGAGACTTATGGAACGGATGGAGGGAGTATAATTATTTTAACATACTTATTTGCATTCTAATTATTTGTTTGTATATTCAATTGTACATTTTATGTACGGATAAATGATGTTTGTCGTATATAAGATCAACAATATTACTTTCTCTATCTCGAAATAAGTGGCTCGTTATCATATTAGGTCGTTCCATAACAAGTGACGCTTGTTTCCAAATAAAAAAATATATACCTCTTAAAAAATTATGAATCATACTACCACTTAACCACTTTTTACCATTTACTTTAATACCCGTGTCTAATAGAAACGAGTCCACTTATTTTGTGATGGTGTGATTATATAATTGTTTAGAAGAGTTTTTTCCCCTAAAAAAGGTTTACAAACACATTTTTCTAAGAAACACCAAAAAAGGTCCTAAGTTTATCATGTTCTAAATTTGAGTAGCAGCAAACACGTACCGCCGGTGATTACAACAGATTAGTCAGTGATTAACCAAATAAACATTAAAATTTTGTTTTGTTTAGGATCACTGTATTAAGTTATTGGTAGGGAATTTATTATGGCAAATAGAGAGTTATTACTTTTTTAAATAATTCATTAACAGACTTGTTAACATTAGTTATATCTATACATTTATATTTTCTAACATTAAACTTTTGATATTAAAATTGGTTTTTACCGACGTAGGTTGAGATTATTGAGTGCATGCGATGCGGCGCACTAATCAAGCATCGTACGGAGAGAGTAGAGAGCGGTGTTTACGTAATAATAATAATAATAGTTTAGGGCCTCTAACTTTATAACATTTTTCCCCTTTTGTGGCTTGTATTTTAAAATTTTCCAAAATTACTTTAGAATTCTTCCATAAAAGGTCCGTCTATATTTTTCGGGGCCGGAATGCTGAATAATCTCACTTGATATATGAATTGTCATCACATCTCTCAAAATTACACAATTTGGGTATTAAATAATAAAATAAAATAATTTACATTTTTTTCCTTCATCGAAGACCTTCAATCATCATCAATCATCTCATTTCACATTCCCAATAATTATACTAGTCCAAGAAATCACAGCTCGCATCTCACTCTCGCGGAAAACTCGATCTGCATACCTAAATTCCCCTCTCGCAATAAAAAAAAGATGGTGTAGCTGTCAAGATTGTTGTAGCAAAAAATCTGATTTTTTTTCCTTTTTCTTATTGCCAAAACAACGTAATTTTGAGTGATATGGTATTAATTTATATATTCGGTGAGATAATTTAATACTTTAATCCAAAAAATTAGAGGCGAACCTCTTTTAGAAAAAATTATAAAGTATAGAGCTTTTTAAAAATATTTTAAAGTATATATCACAAATGAAAAAAATGTTAAAAGTTGAGGGCATAAACAATAAATATCCATAATAATAAAAGTAGTAATAATATTAATAATGTATGCATGTGGATGGCGGCAAAGAAGTGGTCGGTTGGTGGCCGGGGAAATTGACTACTCCTATCACCCACTATTGATCCACGTGGCGCACTGATGTCGACCTCACACCTCTTTCCACTTCGTGTCGCTTTCTCGTTGCTCCGACTCCGTTCAAGATATATACACTTCTCCGTTCACTGATAATTAATGCTACTTCCGATTTCTAAATAATTTTTCTTTAATCTTACTAATATCTAGTGCTACTTATATATAAAAAATTATTCTTACTTAATCTTACTCTTTCTCCACGCATAATAATCTGTTCCTTACTCTCTGTATCACTTCCTTTTAAAAATTTATTTCAGTGCAGGAGATAGTAGTATTTTTTAACATAAAAAAAAACTTGCATGTCGAAATAGTGCACAAGTTTGCTTAAATTATAAAATTCTGAACATTTTAAAATTTTAATGCTCTGCAATTACCCTAAATCAATAGTTTTCTACAATCACCCTTGCTCAAATTGCAAAATAATTTTTCTTAATATTCTCTCACATTGAACTTTTTTCCCAAATTGAAGTTGAATTGAAAATTAAAAATAATTACACGGCATTGAACTTTAAATTAGTTGTCGATAAAGTATAAGCAGGGATAATTAACACGAGGTAAACTTCTGCAAGAGCAAGATTCCACGATGCAGGGCATACTTTCCCCGCTACTACTAGTATTAGGCAAGGTTTTAATCAAGTAAAGGAATACTGAGAGTATTAGAGCAACGACAACCATAACGTACTGAAAGTGTCCCATCACTCTCACATTGGACTTTTTTCCCAAATTAAAGTTAAATTGAACGCCGAAGATGCTTGCACGGTGTTGTGAGTGATTTCTTAAGTGATTTCTTAAATTATTTCCTCAATTTCTCAAAGACGTCCAATGCAGCTTCAATTTAGGGAAAAAATTTAAATGCGGAAGAATATTGAAAAAAATTAAAAGATAAATTTGTTTTTTACAAAAATTTAATTTTAAATAAGAATTTGAAAAAAGATGGAAAATTATTTTACAATTTGATCCATCTATAGTTACGGTAATTTTTTCCAATTTACGTTGTTGAAGTATTTAAAAATGGAGAGAGGTGATAGGGTCGGTGGATATGACGTGGAGGAAGCGGGCAATTTGTCAGCAATTGAGGGGGGTGGGGGAGAAAGCGGGGCGCCCTTCTTTGTTTGTTAGGTAAACGTAATGCTGTCACTACTACTCTACTAGTACTAGTATTATCATTGTAGTGCTTAATTCATATGAGCATGAAGATTAAAAAAAAATATTAGTTATAAAAAGAATATTTAGTACTCTCTCCATTCATAAATTAAATATTTATTTGAGTTTCGGCATGGAGATTAAGAAAATTGATAAAGTTATTTTGAGTAGGGTAAAAGTTAAAATGTAAGGGTAGTAGGATAATGACAAAAAAGTGACATTGACAAAAAATGGTGGTATTAACCAAAAAGTATGAATAAAGTTGTTATGATGACAAAAAAGTAGGAATAAAGTTATTGGAAGGTGGGGCCATCAATGACAAAAGATAGTAAATAAAGGAAAAATAGAAGGGTATGGTTGTACAAAAAGGTAAGTAGGTATTCAATTTGTGGACAAAAAAATATTGGTAAGTAGGTATTTGATTCATGGACGGAGGAAGTATAGCGTAAATGCAATATTATAATACTAATAAAGTTATCCATGAGATGGTGGATAGTATGTAGTGAGAGTAGGTTGATGGGATGGTGGGCTACATGTAATGTGAATGCAACATATTATAATGCTAAATATACACTAATTATTTTCTTTAAACGAAACATGCCAAGTATAGTGGGACGTCCAAAAATGAAAAATAGGCCGTATTCGGTGGGACGGATGGAGTATATTTTAGTGCCCGGTATATGTATTTAGAGCATTAATTCAAATAAATTGAAATATTACATTAATTAAAAAAAATGAAAATACATTAAGGAAAAAAAAATATGACTACCATCATCCCCAAAAAATTTCCTCCTCCACCATCTTTATATAAATATGAAATTGTTCTGACGTCATTCTCAATGTGTCCTTGTAAGATTTTCATGTCTAGTGATAATTGTTTTATCTGAACAGTCTCAAGCATAGCCTTGGCCCCGCTACCTTCGCTGAGGCTAAGGAAGCGAGGTTAGCGTTCGCGGACTCTATCCACGATATTGCATCGAAATATGTTGACTCCGAACTTTCATTGCCCTTTTCCTTTGCCGCCACCGTCTTGCCACTTTCGCCGCCTTTTGGCCCATAAGACGGGGCGGTGCGATATCTTTGGCAGGGGACGTTATGTTGCTACCTCTTTCGTCTTCTTCGCCATTTTGATGGAATGAATGTCTCCCGTTTTGAGGGCGTGAAACTTCGGGTAGATACGCAATATCTCTCAAGCCTTTTTTCGTTCTTGAACGCAACGTCGTCGTGCTCTTGACGATATGTCTTTTGGGCAATTTTCGTGATCATGTTGTCGCAAGCTCTGCTCTCCCTTGTCTCGCTCTCTCTTTGGACGCACTTATCCAATCATTGATTTCCCCAACTAGCCAGCCGAAGTAACTCTTGATTTACCGCTTATTGAGCTATTGGTCGCACTGAAAATGGCGCTGAAATGGTTCATCACTCGACCCCAAAATAGCGTTGCACAAGCTCTCATAAGATAGGAGTCCAGACTTATACTCCCTCCGTCTCACGAAAAACGTCTCACTGGAAATCGGCACGGAGATTAAGAGTAAAACAATTAAGGGTAGTGGGTATGTTTAGTAGAGTTTGATATAGTAGTAGGTGTGTAAATAGTGATTTAAAGTAGGTTCCTGTAGCCACTAACTTATGAATATATTAAAATATTGTAAAATAAACTGTTGCATACAATATTCAACCACTTTTCATTCATTGAACAGATTGCTGCACAAAATAAACTGCCGCCTAATATTCAAGAGTGGCGCCACATTTTTGGTTTCACAAATTTGCCAAAATTTAAACTGCTACAGTAAACTAAAGGTCTATAAATACATTGAGGATAGATCAGTTTCCCACATCATCTCATTACAAATTCTGGAGCAGTAAAATTAAAAAAAAAAAGAGATGAGCTAAGTACAAATGGGAGGAACATGGTAGTTCAATTTCTGCTTGAAAACTGCAGCAATGGAAAGCTGCAGAAGGGGAAGATTGGTGAAGTCAGCATCAAGTTTGGGATTTGTCGGAGGACTGTCTCACGGTTTTGGGCTGCAGCAATAGCACAACAAGCAAAAAATGAGTGCATTAATTCAGTTAGTGGGAGAAAGTCACATGCAAGAAGCAGAAAAATTGCAATAGATATAGACAAAATTCAAGGCATTCCACTCTCCAAAAGAACAACAATTAGAGCCTTGGCATGTAGAATTGTTCAGGACAAGAGTACAGTGCATAGATGGTTCAAAGCATGTCTGATCAAAGCTCACACATCAGCTATAAAACCAGAACTCAGTGCAGCAAATCAATTGCAGAGGGTCAAGTTTGCACTTAAAGCATTGGAAAAGGACCAAGGTGATGGAGTTTTGAAGTTCAAGACTATGCATAACACAGTGCACATAGATGAAAAATGGTTTCAGATTACCAGAACCAGCAACAGGTACTATATGACACCAGGAGAGGCAGAACCACATAGGACATGTAGATCAAAAAAATTCATAGAAAAGGTCATGTTCATGACAGCAGTTTGTAGGCCAATATTTAATCCAGATGGCAATGTTTTGTTTGATGGAAAAATAGGCATCTTCCCATTCGTAGAGTGGGTTCCAGCAAAAAGAAGCTCAAAGAACAGAGATGCAGGCACATTAGAAATGAAGCCAATTCAAAGCATAACACAAGCAGTAATCAGGAAAATGTTTCTGGAGCAGGTATGAAATTCCCTAAATGCTTGCATTTATTGAACAGAATCAGTGCATAAATGTATGCATTCTCTAAAAACAAAATCAGTGCATAAAGCTATGCATTCACCAAAAACAGAATCAGTGCATAAAGCTATGCATTCACTGACATTGAGACAACTAAGGAGCAGACTTCCTAAATGCTTGCATTTATTGAACAGAATCAATGCATAAATGTATGCATTCACTGACATTGAGACAACTAAGGAGCAGACTTCCTAAATGCTTGCATTTATTGACCACAATCAGTGCATAAATGTATGCATTCACTGACAGAATCAGAAAATAAATGTATGCATTCATTGAAAACAGAATGAGTGCATAAATGTATGCATTCACCAAAAACAGAATCAGGAAATAAATTTATGCATTCACCGAGAACAGAATCAGTGCATAAATATATGCATTCACCAAAAACGGAATTAGTGCATAAATTTATGCATTCACTGACATTGAGACAACTAAGGAGCAGACTCTCTCAACATGCATTCACCAAAAACATGCATATAATGATGAAAATGACAACAGATTGTACCAAACATCAAAGCAAAATGGCCTGAAGGTGTAAGCAAGGTCATTTACATCCAACAAGACAATGCTAAGCCTCATATAAAGGATGATGACCCAGAATTCAGAGAGATTGCTTCATCAGATGGCTTTGACATAAGGATAGTACCAACCACCAAACTCTCCTTATATGAATATAAATGATTTAGGGTGGTTTAGAGCTATTCAATCTATTCAACATGAATCAGTTTGCAATAATGCACAAGATCTAGTGAATGCAGTGCAGGAGTCATTTGAAAAGATGGAAGTACCAAAGCTCAACAAGATTTTCCTCACACTGCAATCATGCATGCTGGAACTCATGAAAGGGAAGGGAAAAAACTGCTACAAGATTCCACACATGAAAAAGGACTACTTAGACAGACAAGGGCTCCTTCCAATCACATTGGAAACACCTACTGATCTTGTTCAAGAGTGTATTGACCATCTAATTGAGAATAGTGGGATGCATGAAACAGAAGAGCTCATTGAGCAATTAGGCTTTAATGAAGACAATGCAGTTGTGTACGGGGCAGTGTTATGGCAATTAGTGTTTTTGGTTTTTTGGTTTTTTGCACATAGATCAGTTTATGCCATGAATACATGTATGCAATCTGTTTTTGGCCATGTTTTAGGTGTAAACACACAGTATGAAGCTCTCATGCCATGCATTTTGTAAACTTAATCCCATGCAAATTGTGAATGAAACAGCTAAGCAATGGTTTTATGCATTCACATCTCATACAAGTTTTGTAATCATAGATGCACAAAATGACCACAACACACAGTGAGCAATTGTTTATATCATTTCAGTACCACAACACTAATCCATCAATGCACTGTACTCCTCTGTCACTAATCCATGAACACACTGCCATTCATCATATTCATATCAATCATCACTGCAATTCATCATATTCATAATAAATCCCACGATGCATACACAGACACACAAATCAGTACCACAAGAACCAACATACACAAGAATCAGTACCACAAGAATCAGGTCCCAACAGACATAATCAGTACCACAAGAATCATCAGCAATTCATCATAATCAGTACCACAAGAATCATCAGCAATTCATCATAATCAGTACCACAAGAAATTCAGGGCACAGATACACAAACTGATACAACAGATTCATCAATATAGAGGATAGACCTCACCCGGAGCAAGCAAGGAAGGAAAACACCCATCATCGGCATAGACTCCTTTGCATCTTGGGCTTCCTTTTCCGCCACCAAAACCCTAACGCTCAGAATCGGTGAGGGACGGCGTCCTTTGGTCTTCATCATGGCGGCGAGGGGGCGGCGGATGATCGGTGTAGCCTCCACGGAGGATCACCTCGCTCTATACCTATCTTCAATCTTCATCGTACCGATCCAAGCGTCGGCGGAACCACCAATCCGCTGAGATCTTGTCATTTTCCGATGGCGGAAAACTCCGGAGACGAAGGTGGAGTCTCCGGAACAAAGGTATCGGTGAGGGATTGCAAACAATCCCATTTTTTTGGGGGAGGAGAATCAGAACATTCATTGGAGAAGTTCATCACGGAGGTGAAGGCGAGGGTCGATCGAAAATTAATCGGCGATGAAGAGAGACGAGTATAGAGAAAGATAGAGATGGACAGACTAGAGAGTACGGCGGAGGGGAGAGAGAGTGAGAGTGTGAATATTATATGTGGTGTAGTGGGTAGGGTTTGGTGTAGTGGATAGGGTTTAAGTTATTTAGTGGGTTTATTGGGCTTGCTTTATTGGGTTAATTTCTGGTTTAGTGTGTTAATTATTTCCCAAAAAGAAAACGAGACATTTTTTGTGAGACAGCCAAAAAAGGAAAGCGAGACATTTTTCGTGAGACAGGGAGAGTAATATAAATTCTATGCGACATTTTCTCACAACTAAGTATCGAGCTGAGTTCATACACCTGAACACCACCTTGAAAAATAAATATAGCATTGTAAGTATTTGGATACATCCAACTACAATTAGTATTAATTGAAAAATAATTAAAAAGTAGTTAAGAGGAGTAGAAGTAATTAATTCTAAATAGAAATTTATTAATCTTAATTATGAGTTATTTAAGCATCAATATTAAATAATCATCATTATATACTAAAATTTTGTATCCCACATCGATTTTTCAATGAAACTTCACCTATTGAAAAACCTATAAATATTTAGAATTAATGTGTATTTGCTCATCTTTTGCTCCACCAGTTTTATTTTGCCAATTTATTTAATATTCGGTCGAATAAATAACTATATTTTATAGTTTAATTTAATTTAATTTGGTCATTTTATTAATTGGCCGAATAGATAATTATTTTTTGTAGGAGTTTTATTTATTTGGCCAATTTATTTATTAATCGGCCGAATAAATAACTGCTATATTTTTATAGTTTAATTTATTTTAATTTGGTCAATTTATTAATTGGCTGAATATATAATTATTTTTATTAGGGAACCAATTTATTAGTTGACAGAATAAATGGTTCCAAAATAGTTTGGATAATTTATTGATTGACTGAATTAAAAAAATAGTCTAATATTTTTTTAGTTAATTTGATAAAAAAAAATAAGTAATTTCTAATTTGTCAATTAATTAGGTAGACGACAAATTCTTAACTGACGGGTACCTCAACTCGGAATCTCACGTGACACATTTTCTTTCTTTATTCTTATTAATTTTAAAATTTTCATTTGATTCATTTTTTCATGTGTTTTCTAAAATCTAGAATCGTCATCTATGAATTGATTTTTACATTATTTGTAGTTTGGTTTCAAACTTTGCATAATTTATAATTGTACTTAGTAAATATTACTACTATACAGTTAAGATGAGAATGAATAGTACAAACAATTTTTTTTAAGTTTTGAGTTTATACAAATTCTAAACGAGTTTTATAAATTATGTATTTATAAATCAAAATCGTGGTCAACGGGCCAATTCTGACCCGGAACCACAGAAAAATTACTAATGATTTATCAACGAGCCAATTCCGACCAAGAATCGTGCGCGTAGAGTGGCCAATTCAGTACTTGCGGGAAAACTTTTTGTTTTAATATATTATATAATTTTGAACTCATAAAATTAAGAATATTTATGGTCAACTTTTATCTTATATCATTGACTAAATAATTTTATGAATCACAATCATTCCACATAAAGTTTTGTAAAAAGGAAAAACTACCAAGTACATAGTGAAACAATTCTTGAAGTTCTATTCTCAGTTATGAAGTCAATAGGCCGGTTCCAGGTCGGAACTGTCGGGGTAGACGGGATGATTGTGATGCGGTGGTTTAACTTTTTTTTTTTAATCTTGTATTGAATTCATAATGTGTGGTATTTAGGTCACTTTCATCTTATAGACAATCTTAACATGATTATTCGCTATCTATATATCTCTTCTCTCTCTCTCTCTACTCACTCCTTCTCTTGCCTCTTTTTCTTTATAAAAAGCTAAAAGATTCAGCTTAAGTGTCGCTTTCCTTTGAGAGAGAAATATATTTTTGCCCACATCGGTTTTATAGAAGAATAAAGCTTTAACAATTACCGAAAGTAATGAGAATATATTAGTTATAATTTTTAACAAACATAACTATATGGGTTTGAGACGTAAACATGTTGTAAAATTACTTTTTAATTGAATTTGAGATGTATTTAAGGGATATAAATTCTAAACGAGTTTAGTAGATTGCATAATTAAATTATTTAACGCTAAAATAATTAACAAATAATATTTTTTTAAATATATTACATATTAATATTATTTAATAATTTTATTAATTTTTATAAAATCAACAGGTTATACGCTAGTTAATTAAAAATAGAAAACGTTTATATATGGTCCAAACGATGTGTTGATATCTTTTACTATCTATCATGACCATTACTATTAGAGATCTTTCACAGTTTTCACATTCAACTAATATCAGACATGAATTTGGGTGTGGTCGAATCATAATTGCCACGTTTCCTGGTAATAATTGACACTTGCTATTTCGTTTACTTTGATTGGAAATAGTGATATTTTCATATTTTTTCCTACTCTTCTTTAATGTTTGTTAGATAATTTCTTTTTATTTTTTATTATTTATTATTTTTTCACTCCAATTGTAAAAATTATTAACATGCAAGAAAGGTGTGAAAATATTTTACAATCTTTTCTTTCCTTTATTTTTCATACTACAAGAGTAAATATATCCTAATTAGATATTTTCACACCTCTCCTTCATGTTAATATTTTTCACAATTGAAGTGAAAATGAGAAAATTAAGAACTTTAGTAACATGTGAAAATGATGAAAAAAATGTGAAAATATTTATTTTCTACCACTTTCTATTAAAGTAAACGCACTCATAAATAATGTAAGCCTTCTATTAGGATAATTGTCATTTTATTTATTTAATTTCACGATAATGACGACCGTGCCTAAGTCTTTGTAATATTATAAATTTTGGTATCATTATATTCCTAAAAAAAGAAAAAGAATAGGGTGTTGTATAGTCACTAAGTAATAATAAATACTTTGACATTTTTCTTCACCAGCATGACTGTTCAAATTCCTTATTACAACCTCCCCTCATTAGAAAATTATAGTGTATCATTGTCATAGGATACCTTAGGCTCAGAAATTAAATAAATAAAACCAGGCCCCTACGTCGTAAGTTCAAGTTAACATTATTATTATTTTTTTAGGTCGTTGGAACCTGCAACCGCACCGACTGGGTAAACCCCCGTCCCTTGTGCAGTAGCCTGCAAACCACATAGAGCAGGTAAACCACACTTTCCAAGTACAAATGTGACAGGCTCGACCTATAGAGGCGTTTCATGAGGTTCGAATCTGAGACTGAGAGGTCTCAGGCTCGACCTATGATTGGTTATTTATGGTTTTTTTTAGTGAAAATTTTCAAAATCACTAGTTCCTTTTGTAATTCAACAAAATAATATTAATGAGGTTATCATTCAATCATCCGAGTCGTTGAACGCAATTGATGACGAGGATAATAATGCTAGGGTAGTCTCGTTCCTTCTATTTGCAACATTGTCCCGTCTCTTCTATTAAATGGAATCATTGTCTATATTACATAGATATTGATCAATTTAAAAATATTATTCTACAAAGTTTTTTACTATTTAATGGTCAAATAAATAAATAATTTTACATAAATTTATATTATCTCTACTTATGATTCATTATTTAATAAGGTTATCAAATGTATTATATAATGATGATAGACTTTTTTTATTGTGAGAATTTTTAGCTTTATTAATTGAAACAAAAAAGTTATCGCCGCCAACTATTTGATCACTGCAGAGGATTACAATGAACTAACATGTTGATGCTAACTAGGTTCACTCATCCAAATCCGTTAAGAATATATTAGTTTAATTAAATTTAATATAAAATTAAAATATCAACGACGATATTTACGTTGTGGTATTTACATAATATACATACAACATTAATTAATTTCCTTACCTCTCTTGTATGTGGCCCACCTTTTAATTAATCCCAAAGAATTAGAAAAGAAAATATGTAAATAAAAAATAAAATAAAACATATCTATCTTTTCTCTTTCACCATCCCCTCATCCTAGATCTCCCTTCTTCTCATCCTAAAAAAGATAAAGGATTCAGCTGAAGATGGAAAATTCCACGTAGGAATGTCAACTAATCGTCTAATATGATATGATTAAAATATGCGCAAATTAACATGGTCCCTCGTTTAATTTAATGTCACACTTTTCTTTCTCTATAAAATGTTATAAAAATATAAACATGAAAAATAAATTTTCTTTGACGTAAAATTAGGAAAACACAAGTAAAATACTATACAATAGATATTATTTTACCCATACATACATATAATTTGAAGAATTCAGTTGTTGAGAATTGAGATAACTCAATGTTAAGAATTTCCACCAAAAGAATAACTTTTATTGACAACCTTTTTTGCTTATTTCAACAAACTCATGCTCAACAATATTAGGCACCACCATCATCAGAATATCGAGAATTATAAATTATTGTAGGTAGATTTCATATTCCATCCATTAGAAGATTTTATTGTATTATCTAAAATCATTATTTTATGTTCAAATGAAAATTTGGAGAACTTTGATAAATAAGAATAAATGACTTAAAAGTATAGTACTTATATTTTAAAATTGATATAATTATGTATGCATTATAAAAGATGTATAGGTGGTTACTTAGAATTTCATGTCCGCCGATTACATTTATATGGGTAAATTTTTTTTAAATACCTTTTATTTGAAGATAGAAGTTTTTTGCAATCTTTTATAAGTGTATAAATTTTCTATACCAAAATTACTTAAAAGACTAAAATACCCTTATTTTACATAAATAAATAAGAAAAAAACAAAAAGAATTAAAAAACCCTCACTTTCTATCGGTCCCCCCCGTTACCCCACACTCCACACATCACTTTCTCTCTCTCTCTCTCCCTCTCAACCCTCGACGGCACCACACACGACGGCACACACCCACACAAACACACGCTGGCAATGAGTGACCAATCCGACCACCATGGGGAGTCGACATCTACCTCCGGCGAGGAGGAAGTACGACTCGTCGACAACGAACCACCGGTTAATGCTGAAATTCCACACGAAATTGAATTTTAGGTTTGCAAAATGTATGATTCTAAGTGTGTGTTTATGTTCGATTTATTGAATATGAGAATAATGTACATGATTTTACGAGCATTAGAAGTGTTATATCTAAGATTTGTTGATAAAAATTGGGGTTTGAAGGTGAAAAACGGTGAAAAACGGACTGTCTCCGGTGGGTGTTTATGTACCCATGATGGCACCCATCGTGGGTAGCCCCATCGTGGGCAGTCCCGTCATGGATTGCCCCGTCGTGGGCAGCCCCATCGTGGGTTGCTCCGTCGTGGGTTGCCCCGTCGTGGGCAGCCCCATCGTGGGTGACCAGAGACTGTTTTATAGGCTTTGAGTTTTATGATTTTGTTGGTTTGAGTGATCGAACTTCTTTTCTTATGGTTTGTGTGTTTATATTGCAGCCCGATTGTGATTCGATGAGACCTGGATTGCGTCATCATAACAAATTAAAAAATATATATTGTCGTGAGACCCTATTTAAAGAAATAATGAAGGTATTTCGGCACTTTACGCGCAATTCAGTACGGTATCAACAAGTGGTTGATGAATTTACGGCAGGAATTCTTGGCCGTTACATTAAACATAAGAGGCTTGGAAGTACAAACAGTGCCTTGCATCACTTATTGGCCTGTCAGTTGACGGATCGTGAGATCTCCCGAATGAGACGTGGTTCTAAATTTCCAGGCGAACCCTCCGCTTCACCGCACGCGACTATGCGTGTATTACTTGATTGAATTTCGTAAGGACAGATTTCAACCCAAATGCGAGACATCTCCTCCGGCCTGACAATCTTTTTCATAGAGTATTCAGAGGCCGCAAAACTAGTGTCATAGAAATGCAAAATATGTTTAAAGATTTAGAGTTGGGAGACAACCTCGAAGACTATGTGAAGGTAGCTAAGCTCTTAGTTTACTACCTATTTCTCCTTTGTCGGGGCCGTAATATGGAGGTCGAGGAATGGACATGGGCATTAGTTGAGGATCCGGAAAGTTGGGAATAGTTTCCTTGGGGTGATTACACATATCAGGCATTCACTTATTACATCAACAACACCGCCAAGAAACCCAACCAATGTGACATTGGAACTTATCACTTTTACGGACCGGTTTGGGTTTTACAAATTTGATCTTACGAGTGTATTCCACTGTTGGGACGGAATTGTGGAACCCAATTAGCCGCCGTTAGAGTTCCTCGATGTTTTATGTGGACTACGAGGTGTCTTAAAGCAGATTTCAGCACCTTCTTCGAGAGAGAGATATGTGCCTTGCCTTTATTTTTATAATATTTTATCATTTATATTACATGTTTAATTTTTAATCTAATAATAATTTACATAACTTATTTAGAGTCTTGTCATATATAACACGATGCCTATTCTCCCGGAAGACACGGACGAGTTGTATTGATTCAGTCTTGACTCGGTGTATCATGTACACTGGAAATCTCCGAAAAAATTAACAGAGAAGAATACAGAAGAGGTTTCCCCGAGAAAGAAGGTGAAAAAGAAGGGAAAATTGGCAAAGGCTGCGGAGGTGGTAGGGAAGATAATTAAACCGACCTCATCGGCACAAAAAATCCCAAAACGACGCCGACAGAGCACCCCACCACCACCAGTACATACAGCTGAGAAAGTAGAATCGGTCTATAAGGAGAGACCCGAAGACAGAGTGTGTTGTGTCCACGGACGTCCTTGTCCTGACCACGCGAAGGACGATACAGACGACTACATCGATCGCCGGCTGAGGGCGATCTCGATGGACGAGTCTGACAAGGACTTCTTTGCTACCTTTTCCCGGAAGCTCTTTGCTCAGGTGAAGGAGTATTTCGGTCTGAGATACAGACGATCTAGGAGCCCTCCACAGCAGTCTGTTGGGAGCTACAGAAGGAGCCCTGAGCCACACCGTCACTCTGCAGAGATTTCTAGCAGACACCGGAGGTTTCCGGACCCGCCTCGTCACTCTGCAGCTGCAACTCTACAAGGACAACACAGTCGGCATAGTCACCACTCTCCTCACATCCCTGAGCGTACCGAGCAGTCGATGCACCACTTGTTAAGGCAGTCATTTGACATTATACCCCACCAAAGCGAGCCACCTAAGCAGCCGTGGGGGTATCAGCCTGCCCATTAGCAAGAACAGCCGATGTTCTTCGGCTACAGCATTAGACCGCTGCATCGGTACGACCCTCCAACGTACCAAGCTCCGATGTTTCAACCTCCTATCTGGCAACAACACTCAGTGTTTCCAGGCGATGGCAGCAACAGTCACCTTTTTTCTACTGCCGAGTTCACCCCACATGAGCAGCAGCTTCCGTACCAGCCTGAGTATTAGCAGGAGCAACCGTTTTTTCCTATTGTGGAGGACAACACACACACGAGCAACTCAGACGGCAGGTTTCACCTGTTAATATTCAGTGGTCGTCATCCTCTGAGGAGGAGTCTGCTGAGCAAGATTACGAATTGGCGGAGCGAGAGGAGGTGCAAGGTCGTTGTAAGACGAGACCGTCTGTAAGCTCCGTTGGGGCTCACTTGATGCAGTTTTGAGAACAAATCGTCGAACTCTTCGTGACGATTACAATATGCTGCAGCTTGGAAGATAGTGGCTACGTGTTTTCCGTAGGGCGTGAGATTTTTTTGAAAGTGGTGGTAGCACAACTCCTGGAAAGCATTCGGGTAGACGGCTCGAACTGCATTCCTAATGCTCAAATAATGGTCACTCACAATCAGTAAATCATCTAGAGGGTTGTAGCATCTGCGCAGGTTGGAGAGAAAATATACCCACGACTTATCATTCTCCTTAGGACCGAGGCCAATTGCAGGGGGGAAAATATGGTTGTTCCCATCCAGCATGACAACTACAAATAAAATTTTTCGGTTCTTTCCTTTAAGTTGGGTCCCGTCCACTACAAGCACCGGCCATAGACACTTATCAAACGCTCAAATACTCTGTCGGTGCGCCACAAATAAGTGACATAGCGAGCCCTCGACGGTCATCTCCAAGTCATAAACAGTTCCCGGGTTATGCTGCTTCAACAAATATAGATACGACGGGATCTTCTGATACGACGAGATATGGTCGCCATACGTATTCTCTATGGCTATGTTTCTCGTCCGGAGAGCAAAACTGTATAGAATGTTAATACCAAACACTCTACGCATCTCTTCCATCATCTTCCTTGGCTTCAACGTAACCGCTTCGCTGGTTAATCTCTTGGCAAAATAAAATGTAGCAACATCAGAAGATACTGACCGTGCAGCAGCACGATTCAAATCGTGGTGACAGGTGTGATCCAAGGATAACTTAGTAATTCTCCAAATGGTGCCGCCCTCAATAGCATAAATCCTAAAATTGCAATTCTTTCTGTCAGTCTTGCATAGGAACGTCGTACGATTGACAACCGAACGTTTCGATCTACACTTCAAAAAATTCTCAAGATGATACATTCCAACAATGATCCTCAAGTCTTTCTTGGACCTAAATAAGGCCCCCACTTCGAGTTCCCCACGCACTGGTGGTGGTTGCTCGACCCACACTAATCTCCTTGCGCTGTCAGGATCGGGGAATGGAATGATCCAATTGCGCATTGCGCCCAAATGCTCAGTCTCGCATTTGGACTGATGGTCCGATGTGAAGTTCCGATGACCAAAAACTCTGTCCATTTGTGCCGGCTGTCGTATCCAAGCAAGAAAATCAATAGATAACTAATCAAGCAATTCTTTACGACGATCATCTGCTTCGTCTTCGGACGAATTCGTCTCATTTTCTTCATTTTCGTCGTAGTCACCATCTTCATCCTCATCTTTCTCATCTTTTTCATATTGCTCATGTGAGTAGGGCATGTGGTTGTCAATGTCGTGGTGCTCAAATCCGGAGCTGTTACCATCAAAGTTAACCCCGGGGGCGGATGAGCCGCCGCAATCAACGTAAACCGCCGGATCGTCTTTCTGTTCAATTAACATACGCAGTAACTCGATATCACTCCGTAATAAAACTTTTACTTTGTTTCCGTTGCCCATACGTGTCAAGTGCCACAACGTGTAGCTGGTCGGATTTCCCAACCCTTCTCCAATAAGTTCAACAAGCTTGCACGGTTTACTGTGGCACTATCGATGAAGACAAAAAAAGAATCCCCATCTATATAACTCGATCGATCCCAACGACTGTTGTGATGTATCAAAACAAATTGCCACGACATCTGAAAAATACAAAATAGCCAAGAAATTATAAAAAAAATCTGATCGAACACGCTTCTAATGCATCTACTGCGTACCCACGATGGATACACACACGATCGTTGGTTGCCACAATGGTAACCATCGTTGGTTGCCACCGTGGGTTGCGAAAAACGGGCCAGAACATGAAGATTTCTTATACACACGACAGTGAATATTTTTTTACGGCTATTTTACTTCTAAAAACGTTTCTAAACATGCAAATATACTCTCTTATGACTAAATATCAACATATAATTCATGTACATGAAAATTTTCTACCATCGTGTGCAAAAATGAGTCCATCGTGGGTATAAAAACTCGTCGAAAAAATCATATTTTACGTGGTGAATATAGTTACATACCTTCTTTCTTTCCCAAAAACACGAAAGCCTTCCATTTGAGCTTTACCTTCTTTTTCTTTTTAACTATCGTGAGTTTTTTTCTTGGAGACCCACTTCTCTCTTATTCTCTATGTCGTGAGTTTTCAACTTCGTGTGTTTGAGAATTTTGCACTACACAATTGTAGTAATTGTTGTGATATATTAATGAGAGCAAACAACCTCTCTTCCAAAATATAAATGAGCATTGTTCAAAATTTAATGTCATCAAATTGGTTAGTGTTAGGGTTTAGGGTTTATTAGAGAGGAGAAGAAACAGAAAGAGAAATAAGAAAGAGAAGAAAAAATAGAACCTGCGAAAAATAGAAAACAAGAAAAAAAAAAGTCAACTTTTATTTAAAGATATTTTAGTCTTTTAACTCATTTTAGTATAGAAAATTTACAGTCTTATGAATGAGTGCAAAAAACTTACATGTTTTATAAAAAGATATTTTAAAATACATTCTCACCGTTGGGTTAAAGTATTCCGCCAATAGATTAAACAGTGATTCATAGTACTAAGAGTAAATTATAGACGTGTCCAATAAACAAATATTTAAATGTAAACTAATTGAAGTGTAAGAAATTATACATCAAATTTGATATTTTAATATTGACTAAATTGACATTAATCAAATTACATATCTCATAAAAATATAATTATTTATTTGATACACTAATTAATTAGGCAAATTAAATTGGTGCAAGACGTAAAGGATGAAAAATACATATATTAATTAAAAGTATGTATAGACTTTTTAATACGTGAAAATTCGTTAAAAAGTGATGTGCTATAAAAAAAATAAAAATGTGTAGGCAACTTCCAATTCAAATACTAAACAAGTTCAATGTTTATTAGTATTATTATATGAATAAAATATACTTAAATTGAAATTAAGAATGAACACAAAAGAAGACAACTATTATTAAATCTGTAACACTAACTAAACGTAAATTATTGTTAGTCTATATAGCCCTCCATCCCCACTTAATATGGTGGAGGGACTGTGCATATGCTTTAACGAAAAATAGATAAATATTTAGTAGGAATAATTTAAGTGAATGATAGAACCTATTTAAGATGTGTTGTTAATTTTTTAGTAGATAAAGAAACTTTATAAGAGTAAATATATTGAACTTTTAAAAGTAAAAAAGTAATGACGTGTCCTAAAAAGGTAATGACATGTCCTAATAAAAATATGATAAATATTGATTTTAAATTATGAAAAGTTGAGAATTAAAATAAATTGGAACGGAGAAATATGAGGGGTGCTACATAAAAGAGAGATAAGGTAGAAACGTTTTTGTTTATATAATATACTAGTGTGTAGCCCGTCGAAAATCGACGGAAAATTATTATTCAATAATTTAATAAAATTTTAATATATGATATTATAAGAAAGGTATTGTTTGTAAATTTTATTTTTATTTTTTTAAGTAATACCAACTAAAAATTCAAATCTAATTCACCCACATTTTTATAAATAATTTTCAAAGCTCTCTTTTTTCCTCAAAATCGATAAGGGATAAAAACTATTTACCTCTCAAAGAGATTGTCTTATGTCGATTTTGTATGAGAATTGAGATAATTCTTTTTTTATAGCAAAAATGGAGGAGAGATTGGTGACAATTCGAAATATTAGTGAGAGAAAATGACGATGAAGGTGATAGAATTTGAAAGATAGAAGTAAAAAAGTCGTGTAAAAACAATTTGTGACCGCCGACGACAGTGGCGGCGGTGGAAAAGTGGTGGTGGATTTTTTTTTTTGAGTCACAATTTTTTTTTTGTGACTGTCGGTGGCGGCGGTGGTGGTACGACGACGGAAAAGTGGTGGTGAAATTTTTTTTTTTTGTTTAGTCACAAAATTTCTTTTGTTACCAAAGGATGGTGGAGATGGTGAAAGGGTAAAAATTTCCAAAAATGCTAAAATTTAATAAAACTATTTAAGAAGCGCTAGTCTAAAAATCCTCTCTATAGATTTGATAAAAAAAAGAAAATGCTAATTATTTAATTATATTTTTTAATAAAAATAAGAAATAACAAAATGTCAAAAAATATTTATCTAATTATATACTAACTCTGATTCCTAAATAACTTTCTACCTATTTTTGTCACACCTACACAATAAAATAATCTACCTTACTTTTTCTATTTCTAAACTCACAACTTTTTTTTTTCCTTAACTTTATGTCACTTCCTCCTAGAAAACTTAACCTCCCTAACCTTTATCAAAGAGGAAATGCTAATTATTTAATATTTTCAATAAAAATAAAATGATCGAACATTCCCATCGATTGAAGAGCCTCAGCATCAACTCCCTAACTTTCTACAGCAACTTTTCTTTTTTTCCTTCATTTTTGTGCCACTTCTTATAAGAACTTATTTCAGGATCGGATGTAGTATTTGATAAAAAAAATGCTAATTATTTAATATTTCAATAAAAATAAATTACAACTTTTCTTTTTCCTTAATTATTGTGTCTATGGATCAGGTTTTCACGGGTACCCGCACCTCCCAAACCCTGGTGGGGCGGGTTTAAAAAATAGTAAATAGTTTTGGGACGGGTTTGGGTAAAAACATGTAAATCCGCGACGAGTTTGTGTTGGGTTTGGACAATTACCTCCGGGTACCCGCTACCCAAATCCATTTATATATATAAGATAAAAAAAATATTATATGTATAATTTATAGTAGAATTATAAATATTAGTATAAATATAATTTTTTTAATAATTTATTCAAATACTGCATGAGATAATGATTATTTAATCATTTTTGTTGTTTTAAGATCTCATTCAACTGGAAATTTTAGTACTTTACATAGAATGGAGGAATATATTAATTGATTTATCGTAGACTTTGTTCAATTAAAGGATGGAGGAATTTTTTTTAGTACTTTGTTCAATTAAAGGATGTAGGAATCATAGGATGGAGGAATATATTTTAGTACTTTGTTTTAATTTTTATTTTAGAATTTTCTTTTTATACTTATGTTTTAAAATTTTTGTTGGGAAATTTATTAGTATGAGTTTTGATGAATTCCAAAACCGACTGACCCCAACCGAGTAGATGTTGCCAGAACCTAATGTTAGAAATTAGGCTCGTTGTTTGAGCAAAGTTGAGATTTTATCTTTACAGGTCTCCAGCTGAAGATGGCAACAAGGCGTCACTCAGACAGAACTTCTGTTGTGAAGAAAAGACAACTGAGAAGTCATATGTTCAGATGCAAACAAGGGGAAGTCTTCAGAACATCAGTTGTAAAGGAAACCAACTGAGGGTTCGTCAGATGAGAAGCAGTAGAGAGGAAGAGAAACCAACTGTTAGTTGGAACCCTAAACCAACTGTTAGTTGGAACCTTATCTTTTATACCTGAAAAGGTTTTAGGACCCTACTCTTCCTGTAATTGAGTAGTTAGGTTGTCAAGTACCCGCAAATTTGACATAGGCTGTTAAGTACCCGTAAACTTAACTGTAAAGGTTGATAAGTACCCGTAAACTTATTGCAACGGTTGCACAGCCCGGGTAAGCTATGTGGTTTGTCTAGAAGAACTTGGACAGAGTTGTGTGGACTCACAACTCCCCGTGGATGTAGAAGGGTTATCTCCGAACCACGTTAAATCCCGTGTGTCTGTGTTTATTTTCTTTCAGTTGCTTATTGCATTTCTAACTGACCAAACTAACCGACATACAAATTGCATATCTGCGCATTCTCAACTGTTTTGGTTGTTGACCAACCGTGCATAAAAGCGTGAGTTGTTTTACGAGTTGTTATTTTCCACCACATTCCGCACAGCACTTCTCTTCCAACTGAGTGTTTCTTCCTCAGTTGTGAGTCCAGCTGAGTCTTTCTACTCAGTTGTGATTCCAGCCGAGTCTTCTTACTCGGTTGTGATATTTTTAAGGGGGATAATTTTTTAAATCCTAACTGGTGTAAAAAAAAGGAAATGCTAATTATTTAATATTTCAGTTAATCGAAGATAGTATAAAAAGGAAATGCAAATTATTTATTTTTTGAATAAAAATAAATTGTAAAAACCATAAGTAGTAGTATTTGATAAAAAAAAAGGAAATGCTAATTGTTTAATATTTCAATAAAAATAAATTGTAAAAAAATAAATTGCAAAATGCAGACTGAGATAGTATAATAAAGGAAATGATAATTATTTAATATTTTAATAAAAATATTTAGTATTTGGTAAAAAAGGAAATGCTAATTATTTAATATTTCAGTTAATCGAAGATAGTATAAAAAGGAAATGCAAATTATTTAATTTTTGAATAAAAGTAAATTGTCAAAACCATAAGTAGTAGTATTTGATAAAAAAAAGGAAATGCTAATTGTTTAATATTTCAATAAAAATAAATTGTAAAAAAATAAATTGCAAAATGAAGACCGAGATAGTATAATAAAGGAAATGATAATTATTTAATATTTTAATAAAAATATTTAGTATTTGGTAAAAAAGGAAATGCTATTTATTTAATATTTCAGTTAATCGAAGATAATATAAAAAGGAAATGCTAATTATTTAATATCATTATATTATTAAAAGGAAAATGATTCTTGCGTTGAAAAAAATCTTACGTGGCACTCATTATTCCTCCATTTATATTTATCTAAATTTTCATTTTTTTTAATTTTTAAATGTAAAATAATAGATTTTAAATATCTATACTAAAATCTTGTGTCCCACATCGGTTTCTCAATGAAACTTCACTTATTGAAAAGCCTATATATACCTAGAATCAATGTGTATTTTTTCATCTTTTGCTCCACCAGTTTTATTTGGCCAATTTATTTATTAATCGGCTGAATAAATAATTATATTATATAATTTAATTTAATTTAATTTGGTCAATTTATTAATTGGCCGAATAGATAATTATTTTTTTGTAGGAGTTTTATTTGGCCAATTTATTTATTTATCGGCCGAATAAATACCTGCTATATTTTTATAGTTTAAGTTATTTTATTTTGGTCAATTTATTAATTGCCCAAATAGATAATTATTTTTATTAGGGAACCAATTTATTAGTTGACAGAATAAATGGTTCCAAAATAGTTTGGATAATTTATTAGTTGACCGAATTAAATTTGGAAATAGTCTAAATTTTTTTTATTTAATTTGATAAAAAAAGTAATTTCTAATTTGTCAATTAATTAGGTAGACGGGCCAATTCCCAACTGACGGGTACCTCAACTCGGGATCCCACGTGACATTTTCATTCTTTATTCTTATTAATTTTAAAATTTTCATTTTATTCTTTTTTCATATATTTTCTAAAATCTAGAATCGTCATAAATTGTGCATTTATAAATCAAAATCGTGGTCAACAGGTCAATTCTAACCTGGAACCGTGGCGGTAGACGAGCCAATTCCCAACCGATACTCGAGAGATTTTTTATTTTTTGCTTTTTTTCCATGTATTTTCTAAAATCTATAATCGTCATCTATGAAATAATTTTTACGTTATTTGTAGTTGGGTTTCCAACTTTGCATAATTTAAAATTTTAATTAACGAATATTACTATACGATTAAGGACGATTATCGAATAGTACAATCATTATTTTTATTAAATTTTTGGATCTATATAAATTCTAAATAAATTTTATAAATTACGCACTTATAAATCACAGTCGTGATCAACGGGCCAGTTCCAACGCAGAATTGTGGCGGTAGACTAATATACGGATTTTTTTTCAGAAAAGGAACATTAATGACTAATTTTTTAATCGAATTTTTTTAAATAAGTACGAGTATATAAATTTCAAACAAGTTTGAATAATTCTAAACACATCATCTCAAATTGTTTTATTAATCATCTCCGTTGGAAAACGTAGAATATGTAGGAAAAATTGGCAGAAAAATTACTAACGATTTACAACGAGTCAATTCCGACCAAGAATCAAGAATCGTGCGCGTAGATGGGCCAATTCAGTACTTGCGGGACATTTTTTTTAATATATATAATTTTGAACTCATAAAATTATATTCATAGTCAACTTTTATCTTATATCATTGACTAAATAATTTTATGAATCACAATCATTTCACATAAAATTTTGTAAAAAGGAAAAACTACCAAGTACATAGTGAAACAATTCTTGAAGTGCTATTCTCAGTTAAAAAAGTTATTCTTGAAGCTGGTAAAAAAGAAAACGAATGTCACCATTTATTTTTCTATAAATATATTTGGAAGATGATTATTTATATAATACTACAATTTATAATTAAATTTTAATTTATTAAATATTGTGTGAATATTTTTAAAATATAGTTATGTATATAATTAAATATTAATTTCAGGTAAAAAGAAAACAAATGTCATCATTAATTTTTTTGTGAATATATTTGGAAGATGATTATTTATATAATTTAAAATCAGTATTGTAGTCAATAGGCCGGTTCCAGGTCAGAACAGTCGGGGTAGACCAGATGATTGTGAAGCGGTGGTTTAACTTATTTTTTTAATCTTAATCTTGTGTTGAATTCATAATGTAGGGTATTTATGGTCACTTTCATCTTATAGACAATCTTAACATCTATAGTATTATTCGCTATCTATATATCTCTTCTCTCTCTTTCATTACCCGCTCCTTCTCTTGCCTCTTTTTCTTAATAAAAAGCTAAAAAAATCAGCTTAAGAGTTGTTTTCTTTTGAGAGAAAAATATATTTTTGCCCACATCGGTTTTGTAGAAGAATAGAGCTTTAACAATTATCGAAAGTAATGAGAATATATTTAGTTATAATTTTTAACAAACATAACTATATGAGTTTGAGACGTAAAAATATGGTAAAATTACTTTTTAATTGAATTTGAGATGTGTTCAAGGGATATAAATTATAAGCGAGTTTAGTACATTACATAATCGAATTATTTAACGCTAAAATAATTAGCAAATAATATTTATTTTAATCTATCACATATTAGTACTATTTAATAATTTTATTAATTTTTATAATTTCTCGTCGATTTTCGACGGGTTATACGCTAGTTTCAGTTAATCGAAGATAGTATATAAAGGAAATGCAAATTATTTAATTTTTGAAAACAAATAAATTGTAAAAACCATAAGTAGTAGTATTTGATAAAAAAAAAGGAAATGCTAATTATTTAATATTTCAATAAAAATAAATTGCAAAATGCAGACCGAGATAGTATAATAAAGGAAATGATAATTATTTAATATTTTAATAAAAATATTTAGTATCTGGTAAAAAAGTAAATGCTAATTATTTAATATTTCAGTTAAAATAAATTATAATATGCGGTGAGCGTGGATCGAACACGCGACCTTCAGATCTTCAGTCTGACGCTCTCCCAACTGAGCTATCCCCGCTATTATTGTAAAAGTTTGTTAAATTATTTAAAATAATATAGTGATTGATACACCACACCCTCTCTAGTCTCTACCCCTACAATACCCCGCCAAATGGCGAAAGTAGTACAAAATTTCCCTCAAAACACACCGTCGTCAAACACCGTGAAAACGAGACAAATTGTAAAAAAGTAACGGAATTGCTGAGAGAAATGGATGATCGGAGTGGATATGAGTGGGAAATTGAAGTCCGCAGCTTGATGGGTGACTCAGTCCGAGTTTCGATTGAACCAAGCAACACCATTCAAGACCTCAAGCTCCGCCTCAGGCAATGTTTCTCTCCGGCTGCCTCTGCCCCAGACTTTCACCTTTTCCTCAAGGTAATATACTTAATTTTTGTTGGATTTAACAATGTTTCATTTTAATTATTAAATGCTGCTAGATTCAGAGTTAGGAGCGGGAGTAATTATCGTGTTGCATTATAGCATGTTGATTTTGGCGCTTCGCGGAAATGGAGTTATGAATTTCGAATTTTGCATCTGAATTTGTTGATACTGCTTACTGATTGGATAGTTGCGATGTAAAGTATGTTTTGATTATCATTACGAGATTTTCTGTGAATTTCTTTCTTTTATTTTGCTTGCTATTTTGATGCGTGTTTTATTGGTCGCAGGGTGTGAAAATGGATTTGCAGAGTGAAATTAATAGCTATATGATTGGGGTTGGGGAATTTTTAGTTGCTGTCCCGTTTACGAAAAAGGATAGGCAGCATAAGCATAGAGTTGAAGCATCTGAAACAACCCCAAAAGAATCGAATATCAACGAGAGGTTGAGGAATGACTCAGCTGAATCAGTTTGGTCTGACTTGATGCAAGACCTTTCTTGTTTCCAGGACACGTCTAACGAGGCTGAGTTGAAGTCCAAGAATTCTGCAAATGAGAATGCCTGTGAGAGGAGAACCTCGTCGAGTATGAAGAGACGGGAGAAGGTGATCAATAAGGACATAGAGAGACCTTATTGTGATGCTTTGTTAAGCATATTACAGACATCTAGTGATGGCACGCTAGACAAACAGAGACTTAAAAAAATTCTTGAAGTTATAGATTCGTCAAGTTGTTTAAGTGATCCGGCTGTAGGGTCTTGTGTGATGAGAGAAATTGATGCCCTAGTCGGCTGTAAATTAGATTCTTGTGAGAGCAATATATGTCTGTGTCCACTGTGGTTGAAGGACATAATAAGAACATTTTCTTTTGTAAATATTTACTCTGCATACCTTCAGCTGTCGCATAAACAGATCACCACTGCTGCAGTCAGGGAACCATTGGAGCAACTTCATAAATTTGGCTATCACTCTGGCATTCTGGACCTGGAGCTTCTCTCTCAAGTGTGTCCTCAGGTGATTCTTCTGCTGGCATTGACTGTGCTGCTTAGGTTCAGGTTACTTCAAACTGAATTGAGGTCCATTTATAATGGAATATGGTTTAACTTATGGCGGCATTGTTTTGATAAAGTCTTATAGTTTCATTTTCTTTTCTTTTCTCTTAGTAAGTATCGCACACTTGCGACTTTAATTTGATCAATGATGCTGTTAACCTAGAAAGTACTATTCCCTGCTCTTGAATCTTCTGGCAATCTTACTAGCTGCAGGTTCTTATCCTTTTATTTTTGAACATGCCCTTAACACGAAAACTTCTATGCTATTTTGGGGTATACTTTATCGGCTCAACCCATAATATAACCATGCATGCCTTGTCCATATGCCTCTCAGGTCATACTTATTGTCGAAAAAGAAGAAGAGGCAACAATATTACATGATGCTCTTATAATATTCAAATCTTCAGCAGGTAAAACTTATCAGCTCGGCTGTCAACCAGGAGGTGCCTTTTAAAAACCCGTTTGTACTTTGTTTGAATGACAAAAGGTTTTTGATCTGCTTCGGCACCTAACACAAGTTACCTCGATCTATATTTTACTTTTGAAGTGAAAGCTGGAAAAAAGTTATCTAGGTTAAAGGTTGTAAGCTCCATGAAGAAAAGAGAAACTTCTTTCAGAGCTATCCTTTCAGAATCAGCAAAGTCGTTAATGGTACATTGGCTTTCAATTCCCTTATTGCTGTGAGATTTCATCTCTTATCCTATTTTCTTTCAAGTTATGAGTATTACTGTCGACTTGTTGGAATTAATTTTCTCTTTAACTCTGTAGAGCTATTCAAAGCAATCCATTTGGCTGGCTACTTAAAATGAAGCTAGGGTTGCTTGGCAGAGTAACCTTTTTATCCTAAATGTAATCAGCTAGCGTGTGCGAGTCATCAAGGATAATTAAGTCTAGTACAGTGCAAAAGAAAGTTTTCTCCTAGATTTTTAAGAATCCGGTGCCTTAAGTTACTGCAAGTCATGAATGAAGTATGATAAGTCTCAATCTTAGTTTTCGTCCATCATCCCTGAAGCTATCTTTTTCTTGACAGTTTTGCCTTCGTTTATGACCTGCTGAAGCTTAATTATTCTTAATGTGCAACATAGAAAGTGACATTTTACCATTTTTGCCACTGTAAAGGGGGGAAACTGATTATCGAAGACTTTATCTGTCATTCTTAAGCCTATTGAAAAAGATTTAAAGCATGACAGTATTCTAGACGGAGATGGTAAGGAAAAATTATTTTAAATTTTGTGATAGAAATCATAAAGTAAACCTCCAAGTGCAGAATTCCTGAATTCTGGAAAGCCAAGATTATTATCTTCTTTTTCCAGGATGATAGTTTCCTGCTTCTTTTAAGTTAGAAGCGGTTCAGATGCCTTCTACTGAAATATTTCTTGTCATCTAGACTTAAAATCTTAGAGTTTGTCTTACCTAATTTCTATGTGGCTAACTCTTCTGCATGTGTTAATAGAAAAAATCATTTAATATATAGCATCTTCTGTACATCCCATCACATGAAGCCATGCAGGCAACTTTGTTTTGTATTTAGTTACCAGATGCAAACTACCTGAATAAAGGACTAAAGGGACTGTTATGAAATGTTTCATGGTGCTAGAATAGCTTCAGGACTTGTACCATCTAGCTATTGTGACTTGATAACTTCAAGCCATTGAAGCTAAATAGTATGAATTTAGGGAGAATCACATTGAAAGAAGTTCAGATAAGGGTTATTTTACAAAATCTATGGCGCCTGCAACCAGAAAAAGAGATAGGAAAAAAAAAGCTTGTCTGTACGACTTGAAGTTGTGGTATATCAATTTATGTGTTTAATTTTCGTTTTTTATAAAAATTTATAAAGAAGGAATCAATACTGTTGAAATTAGAAAGTGCTCACGTCAAAGCCCTGCTTCTCCTGGCACAATGGTGTTTGCTTTATTCCGTGAGTAAATGCTATAAAAGCTTTAACGTGCAGTTGGAAAAGGGAGCAAAGACGGTTGAGTCTTTCTCGTTGGAAGATCTTAAGATTTTTATTAAGAAAAAAGTCTTTGAAGCTGCAAAATGTGAAGTAAAACGAGAGAGGAGGAGATGCTCTGCTACTTCAAGCTCTTCTTCATATGAAGCAAACTGTCAGGTAACCAAAATCTCTTTTCAAAATTTATACTCCGCGGTTATTCTTGAAAAGATGATGAAAAACCAGATTATGAAGGTAAAATGTTCATACTTTAGATCAGTTGTCCTGAATTTCATTTCTTAAACTACTGCTCCTGTCAAGCATTGGCATCTTAAAGTTTATCATTGAAGGTATCCCTTGAATGTTGACAATGTTGATATTCATGATCCAACAGGAGACAAATTCATTACTACCGGAGGAAATGATCGGGCATCTAAGAAGCAATTTAGGTTCTCGTGGACAGGTTTCTACCTTTTAGCATGCATTTTCCCCACCTAATTTGTTCTTTTTACTTGTTGCATAAATATAATGTAAAGAAATGATGACTTAATACTTTATGGTTCAGGTGGTTCACATTGAAGAAGTTAGTGGCCGGAGTGCCAAGTATGCTGAGATACCTTCTCAGCTCTCTGAAAATGTGAAGTTTGCACTGGAGCGTGTAGGAATTACTAGGTTGTATAACCACCAAGTAAGAAGACATTTTTTTTGTTTCTGGTTATGAATTAGATCCTTCTTATATTGTACGATCCCCTGCATGTGCTTAAATGTGATAGAATGTGCAGGCCCAGTCAATTCAAGCCTCTCTAGCTGGTAAAAACGTGATTGTGGCAACTATGACATCTAGTGGGAAATCCCTTTGCTACAATATTCCAGTTTTAGAAATATTGTCCCATGATCCATTAGCTTGTGCTTTGTATCTCTTCCCTACAAAGGTTTGTTTGCCTTATCTCTGCAAATTCTATTTTCTGTTTCTGTTTTATTCTTTTTTCACTGCTCAGTGATTTGTTTTGGCTAAATCCCACCTTCACAGGATGAAAATCACTAGAATTCCTATTACTCTTGTAGATAATCTTTAATTTTCACAACTTAAATTTTCACAACTTACTAACAGGCATTGGCTCAAGATCAAATGAGAGCTTTGTTGTCTATTAGCAAAGGACTTGATGATAGCCTAAATATTGGTATCTACGACGGGGACACTTCTCAGGAAGATAGACTATGGCTCCGGGATAATGCCCGTTTGGTACATCTGAATTCTTTTTTCCCCTTGAATAAAATGAACTCTCTAGTATGGCTGACACTTATATGTTTTAACTTCAATCCAATAATATGCAGTTAATCACAAATCCAGACATGCTACATGTCTCAATCTTGCCGTTCCATGGGCAGTTTAGGCAAATATTATCAAATCTTAGGTACTTATTTTGCTGCTTGTGTATCTATTTCACATAGTATCATTGCAAATTTATTCTTCAACTGTTGAGTCTTTAGTTTTATGAGTAATATTTTTCCCTTCTCTCGTTCATCAGTTATTCAAGTATTTTAAATTTATTCCTGGTTTACTTTTTTCCAAGGACAGGTTTATTGTTATTGATGAAGCTCATTCTTATAAGGGAGCATTTGGTAGTCATGCTGCTCTAATATTCAGAAGACTTCGTCGAATCTGTTCTCACAGTATGCCCCAATTCTTGTAGTCTAAGTAGCTTCTGTAATTTTTTATAATACATTTTTTACTATAACTGTATTAAACCTTTTGGCTGACTTCATTTCCAGTTTATAGCAGTGACCCTTCTTTCATATTCAGCACTGCAACTTCTGCAAATCCGCAGGAGCATGCTATGGTAATATTTCAGTTCCAAATATTTGAAACTGTTTCATGATGACATTTAAGCTTCATTTCGTTACTAAATATTGTATGAAACACTTGCGGGTAAATCAACTGAATGCCTATGTTTGTCTGTATGAGACTCTTGAGTTTCTCCAGTGTTCCGAGTTCATACTTGTCATTTGCAGTTATGTACCTTGCTTCACTTAATTTTAAATGTTATTTCAGGAATTAGCTAATCTACCGACAGTTGAAGTAATTGAGAATGATGGTAGCCCTTCTGCTTTAAAGCTTTTTATGCTCTGGAATCCTCCTTTATGCCTGAAAACTGTGAGATTCGCTTAGTTGGTCTACCCAACTTCCATTCAGCATTTATTTTATTTGATCTAAGTTAGCGAACTTCTTGAGTTCTTTATATTTGCTAGGTTTGGAAGAGAACAAAGACCGGCTTGGGCGCCAAAAAATCCGCTGATAAAGATGTGGTAGCTGGACACTCAAGGTGAGACATTATACTTTATAGCCCTATATAATGTTGATTGTATGTAACATGATGTCATTGGATCAACTTATAACAATGTGCAGTTTTGATTATTTTATATTTTTATTACCATTCTTTGAGCTAAAACTCAACTTCACCAGCTTGATGATGATGTGGAGAATGGTCTTTTGATGGGCTTAAATTTGAGGTTCACTCATAAAATGATTTAATAGGCTATTAATGTCAATGAAAGCTAGAAAATTACCCTGGAGACATCCGGCTTAATATACACAAGCAAACTCTTCTAGAAAGAAGAATGCACACAAGCTAACAAGCAAACACTACCGGACATAACCCATTAGACATAATGTAGAAAATAGTGGGACACGCTCCAGTCATGGTACCTGAAAATTATTCAGCATTGTTGAGTGCATCATGTACTGAAAAACTTTTGTGTAATTTGTTGTCAATTCAATTTGGTTATTTTGCAGCCCTATCTTGGAAGTTTCGCAACTCTTTGCAGAAATGGTCCAGCATGGATTACGTTGTATTGCCTTCTGTAAAACACGCAAACTTTGTGAACTTGTTCTCTGCTACACGTATGTGTAAAACCTACAATACAAATGATCTTGGAGTAAATTCTATCACGTACTTGATGGGATTATAACTCTTTATTCTTTGATCATATAAAGGCGTGAAATTCTTCAGGAATCTGCACCTCATCTAGTAAATAAAGTATATTCTTATCGTGGAGGCTATGTCGCTGAGGTCAGTTTCTTGTTAATAAGTATCAAATATGCTTAACATAGCAGGGTACCTAATTATATGTACTCAAACACTCTGAATTATGGGCATAAATATACTTAAATGATATTTGCTACTGTTTCCTCATTTCCCCACACACCAACTTACAAATTATTCTGCGGGCTATATTATTGATGGAGATTCTTTCGGTCAATTTAGTTGCAATCATTTCCAGCAAACAAGATTGATACTATCCATGTTCTTCAACTTGTTGACATTGCTCCATGTTAGTGAAGGGTGATTACTTGCTAATATATAAAACCTCTCATAGATCAATAATTTGGAAAATTCTATATCCATGTGCCTTTATCTCATCATCAAATGTTGAAATTTCACAATGCGGATTAGAAACTACTGGGATTTCTTTATATTGTGTGGTTTGGGGCCTGCATTAGTTTGACTGACTGTTCTTTTAGTTGTTGTGAGAAGCTCCAGTAGTATCTTAAGTTGTTAAAGTTCATTGTCTCATGGGAATAGGACAGGAGAAGAATTGAGAGTGATCTCTTCAATGGTAATATATGTGGTGTTGCTGCCACAAATGCCCTTGAGTTAGGCATTGATGTAGGAGAAATTGATGTCACACTGCATCTTGGATTCCCTGGTAGCATAGCAAGGTATAGAATTAATTTGTTTTTTTTTTTCGTTAGTTTCAATCTAGCTTGTTTATGTTTCATTCATTTTTATTGGTATCCAGTATGTGGCAACAAGCTGGAAGGTCGGGAAGAAGAGGAAAGCCATCCCTTTCTATATATGTTGCATTTGAAGGGCCATTAGATCAATACTTTATGAAGTTCCCGCACAAACTTTTTAGGGGGTCAATTGAATGTTGCCATGTTGATCCTAATAATGATCAGGTTTCTATACATTTATATTTTGTCTTCTTTTTGTACTATGCAATAGGAATCTCAATTACGAAGGGTGGAAAGTGGTAATTTTGTGGTTTATCTACTAAATGGCTGCCTACTTGAATTGATTTCCCTTATAGGTGCTGCAACAGCACTTGTCATGTGCTGCTCTTGAACACCCATTGAGTTTGTTTCACGACGTGGAGTACTTTGGTCCTGGCTTAGAGAGCGCCATCATGAAACTTAAAAGCAATGGCTACCTGAGCACTGATCTGTCCCGTGATTATGCTGCTAGAATGTGGACCTATATTGGGAAAGAGGTGATGCACGTGTTACTATGCTGGGATGCTTTTCTATATGTTCTAGCTAATATGTTAGCTTACTATCCTTCCTAACTATTAGTAAAGGTTACATACATCTGTATCCAACAAGCCAAGCCAACTTCTTATAGTCTTATCTGTTACTTATATTCCTGCTCAGAGATCTCCGGCAAGTGGTGTTAGCATCAGAGCCATAGAAACTGTGCGATATAAAGTAATTGACAAGATAAGTGATGAAGTCCTTGAAGAAATTGAGGAAAGCAAAGCATTCTTTCAGGTAAGGACCATAGTTTTTGTGACTAATCCCCTCATTCATGATACCATGCATCATTTTCTCCCAAAAGAGACTGGATTAATATTTTAAAAGGGAAGAATACATTTTGGTAGATAGTAGATAATAGATGAAGAAGACAAATTCCAAGCACCAATAGAACTCAAATCAGGGAACTATAACATAAAACGCTAGACATGGCATTTTAGATTAGGATATGGGTTATCTCACTGAACAGTTTGTCAAATCTATATCCTGCAGATATCTTTCCTTGAGCTTGCAAGATACTGTTTGTTTAGTCAATATGCTGATATCTTATTCATTGTATTGCAAACCGTTAGCTGTTTCTTCCCAAGATTTAACATGAAAATTACATGGAACATCTGTTTGGCCATTTTAATATGCAACCCTATTTTATAGCATATAAAATTAACTAACAGAATCTTATAAGCAGATGGATCAGATCTCCAGTTTCTGCAGTATTGTTTCTGCTATGTTACTGGAGTGGAATAAACTGGTCTAATCCGTATCCTTTTGGACGTGATAAAATCAATGTATGTAATGTGCACTACATGATTTCATGAAATTTTCCTGGCCACTGTCAACACAATAGGATAGTTGCATGAAAGTGGCAAGAGGATATGTTACACTGCTTTAACTTCTAAGTTTCAAATTGATTTTATTTACACCTACTGTTCATATTCTTGACATCTTTATATGATTTTGGTTCTGTAAGTTTCGAGCCTACCATTTGTTTTTAGGCTCTCATGTTTGTATGCATTCAGGTTTATGAAGGTGCCGTCTATATGAATCAAGGGAAAACCTATCTTGTAAAGCATTTGGATTTATCAAGTAAAATTGCTTGGTGCCAACAAGCTGACTTGAACTACTATACAAAAACTCGTGATTACACAGATATTCATGTGATCGGTGGTGACATTGTATGTAATGTGTTCAAATTTAATACTCTCTCTCCTTTTGTCTCTTCCACTTTTGCTCTCTATAGGTTGATCTAGAGTAGCTTTCTACTGCTGTTATGTTCAAACAATAGGGTAATTTAATGTTGGTGTGAAAGAACATTCTGGATGAGGAGAAGGCTTAATGTAATCTATCTAGAATGTTCTAGGTGTTTCCATATTTCATTTCTCATGGTCAAAAGAAAATGCAAAATTTAGCCTGTGTTGGAGTTGCTATCCTGATGTATTTTTTTTGGAGTTTTTCACCTTTCATCTTCTAAGATATTCTGCACACCTCTACATGAAACTTCACTCGAGTTTTCTCAATGACTAGATATTTTGTTTTTTCTTCGTTTCTTACCAATTCCCCTCTTACCACTTTCAAAATCTGATCCCTTTTGTTAGAAGACAACCTTTATCTGCAGTTTTTCCTGTTCGGCCGAGCGAAATTTGTTTTGTCTTGTTGTTGATCACCCATTTCTGGCAGTTTCCTAATCAATTGTAACATGTCACTTTTATAGGCCTATCCAGCTCGAATTGCTAATGGTCAGTTTGCCAAAACAACTGCTCAGGCACATATTTGCAAAGTGACAACTACTTGGTTTGGTTTTCGTCGCATATGGAGAAGGAGCAATCAGGTTCTTGATACTGTGGAACTCTCTCTCCCTGATTACTCCTATGAATCGCAGGTACATGACTGGGCTTTTGGGTTGATATCTAGTAAGTGTTCATTTGTCTTTCTGAGTTGTGTGTTGTGATAGTAACCATCTCCATGTTTGAATCTAGTTATTCTTATTTTTCTTCCTTTACTTGATATTAGGCTGTTTGGATTCGAGTTCCTCAATCAGTAAAGACAGCAGTTGAGACTTCACATTACTCCTTCCGTGGGGGCCTACATGCTGCTGGGCACGCTCTTCTTAACGTAGTTCCTTTGTGAGTTCTCTATATTCCACCATGTGGATTATGACTATCTGTCAGCACTTAATATTGTAGTTGCTTATGTTTGACATTCTCATGATTAAGTTAGTTGGCAGATTTGTCATCTGTAACCAATCTGACATAGCATCGGAGTGTGCAAATCCTCACGATAATCGATATGTTCCTGAGAGGATTCTACTTTACGATCCTCATCCTGGAGGGACAGGCATTTCGAGGAAGGTAAATTGTGGTAGATCAATCATTTGTTACATGTTAAATTCTTATCTCATTTCTCAACTTTCATAAGCAGTTAAAAAGTCGGTGTTTATTCTATGAATGAGATGATGTCTGCTAAGAACCATTTACCTCTTTTCCCAGGTTCAGCCTCTATTTCTGGATATGCTGACTGCTGCTTTAGAACTGCTTTCTTCATGCCGGTGCTCAGGAGATGGTGGTTGTCCAAACTGTGTGCAAGTAAGTCTGTATTAGATTGAAGGTTTGTTCAACTTACATAAACTTTTGTTCTCATTTTGGGTTACCGCAAGCACATTGGCTTTGTCTTCTGCCAGAATCTCGCCTGTACCGAGTATAATGAGGTTCTACACAAGGATGCCGCCATAATGATAATTAAGGTTTTGTTCAAAATCATTTCTAGTTAAGTTTTTATCCACAGCTGGTACTGAACTGCTTCTTTTGCACAGGGTGTTGTAGAGGCAGAGAGATCCAACCTAAAGAATGACGCCGGCGCCTCTCCCACTTGTTGAGTCATTTTTTTTTTAATCTTATCGATTAGGAAGTTTTAATTGGGATGCAAAGGCCACGGTGTGCTTCCTTACTCTCAAGGGCAGTCGAGCGTAAATTTATACGTTGTCTTTGATTTTCTTTAACTTGTTATTAGAAGTTGTGGAGTAGAACTAAAGTTGTAGACAAAAGTTGGGGAAGATGTATTCTATTTGAGGCCAAGTGTTTGGTATTTGGGGAAGCATAGATTGTTAGCATGAGAAAAGAAATTCGTAGATAAGAGTGGAGGAACGGAACATTAGTATTCATGTGGAGTAGTAGTACTAGTAGAGTAGAGTAGAGTAGAGTAGGCTGGCTGCTAAGGGACTCGACTTATAAGGTATCTGTGAAATTCTAATTTAAGATGTTTTAAGCAGACTCCACTGGTAAATCACCCACGGAGCAGGAGCAGGAGCAGGAGCGCTGCATATTCTTTTTCATCGTTATGATCCCATTCCCCGTAATGTAATGTAATGATATGATGGTTTTTTTTTTTTAACCTATATGCTTATTGTAGCCTAAAATTAGCTAGATGCTCTCTCCAGTTGATTTCATATTTCGTGTGCTGTATGCGTTTCAAATATCTAAAAATTCAAAAAATAATAAAATATGTGCGAACCACACTTTAAGCTTTCAATATTGGCAAATCCCTTTATTCCATAACTCCAACTTTTAGGTGGGAGTTCGAGTGACGTACACGTGGCGTGTTGTGATATACTTCCTCCGTCAAAATGTAAGTGTCTCATTTGGTCTGGGTACGAAGATTAAAAAAATTGAAATAGGTGTTTTGAGTGGTGTAAAAGTTAAAGGAGTAGGGTAGTAGTAATACAATAATTAATGAAGTTAATCTTTGTTGACTTTTTGTTGGATTTCTTTATTTTCCTTTTTGTTACATTTGAACTCTTTTTTTTTCCGATCGACTTCTAGTTTTATCGATGTGTTGGTTTCGTTTTTTTTTTTTTTCCGACTTGATTTTATTGCTTATGCCTTTGGTTTTTTTTTGACTTGGCTTCATTATCTTTAGTTTTTTTTTTCATGTAGCATTAAATTGCTTATGTCTTGGTTTTATTTTTTTGGTTTAATTGCAGCCTTATTTTATTTTTTCGACTTCACTGTACAACTTCTTGCCTTTGTTTTTTTTTATTCGTTTGCCTTTTTTTCGAATTCATTGAACTGATAATGAAAGATAATGATAATGAATATTATAAACTTGAATTCATTGTACTGTAAACAGGAAATTCAAGTGTAGTATCATAATCAGTTCTTAATCAGAAATAAGAGAAATAAGAACACAATCAATTAGTGTTTAGGATTAAGACTCATCGGTAGCAAACCCTTAGCCATGTATTTGGCCTTCTAATCGTCGTAGCTCAGACTTATGTCATCAAAGTCATCGAATCTCATCTCTGAACTCTCTGGCACCACCGTATCAGCTCTGAAATCAGAGAGAGGGTCATGGTGGAAGCAATTCAGAGAGATAGACTCCGATTCAGAAATGGAGAGATTGTCCTTCTTCGACTCTACCAATAATAATGGACTTTCCTGCTCATCAGGGAAGAGGCCACCGTTGGCCCGCCACCGATCGTACTCTGACTTCGTCACCAGCTTCTCATGGAATGGCGTGGTCATCAACGAGTCAAAGCATTGGAATTTACCATCCTCAGTAACCATGGACTCCAGTGCAATCGGAGCATGAGGCGGCGAAATCGCCGCAATCGGAGCATTAGGCGGCCTCAATCGGAGTAAGAGGCGGCGTAATCGGAGCAGGAGACAAGCAATTGAACTGAGACATCTCTGATTGCAGAGAATCAGAAAATCTGGCAAAGAGAATGAGAGAGATTAGAGTGGCGGAGTGAATGAGAGATCTCCGATTTAGAGTTCCAGAGAAGGGAGAGGCGAAGAGGACGAGAGATCGAGATTTAAGGTACCACAGAAGGGAAAAGCGAAGAGAATGAGAGAGATGAGAGAGTCATAAGAGAATAAGAAAGTTAGGGTTTAATTGGATTTGAGAGAATTTGGTTGTTTTTTGGATTTGGGTTGGGTTTAATTGGATTTGGGCTGGGTAGGTTAATTAGTTAGTGGATTTAATTAGTAGAAAATTATGGAATTAATTAGAGTGTGTTAAAAATAAATTGTGGGTCAAAAATGACAAAGGATAGTAATTATAGAATAGAGAGAAGGTATTTTTTGTCCAAAAAGCAAAGTAGGACACTTACATTTGGACAAACCAAATTGGTAAGTAAGACACTTACATTTAGAAGGAGAGAGTATATTTTGGTAGATTGCAAATTATAGAGTCTTGCAATTTAAGCATAACTTTCGAAATGTTGCAAATAAATATTCAATTTTTATATTTTTTGTAAATTCAAAGTGTTTGCAATTTAGGAATAACTTTTGAAATGTTGCCTAACTTTTTTCTTATTAAACTGTCACACTCGAATTGTCTTGTTCCACAAGAAAGATTTAATTCAAAACTTTTAAAAAGTGATATGACCTACCAACTTTTTATCTTTTACATTTATTCTTAATTTCCGTATGGAATAATAACAAGACAATATAAACGGAACATGGGGAGTAATATATACGAACATGCTCTGAAAAGTACAATATATTGTTTTTTTATCACCTGGGGCTGCAAGTCACGCAAGTACCTAAGCCATGTCAAGAATTTCTAATAAAAATTCAATTTGTAAATATAAGCACAAAATCGACTACGTTATATCAACTTAAAATTCATGCATACAAATAAACTTCCTGCTCGTGAATACAGAAGCAATATAGAATGTATCGAACCAAGAATATCAAGAAATTTATAAGAGGTCTATGAACCAGAAATGGCGAGAACAGATACCATCCGTACTAGCAGCTATCATTCATTCGTTCTTCTAATACGTCCTAGTTTCTACACGCAATGTGCCTATTAACACGATTAATCATTCCCGGCCAGTCTCATACTATAGAATGAAGAAATTCAAAAGCCAATACAAACAATAAGAGAAGGGATGTAAAACATTGATAATACTACAATTTGCAGAAACTGGGAAGAATTCAAATGTCTGCCAAAAATGAAAATCTGTCAACTACTGTTACCAGATACTACATGGTTTCCTTCTATTGTATGATAAAATGTTTCCATATATAGCTCGAAATAAATAAGAGAAGAAAAAACTTCCTCATAAATGTCAAAATTTTCTATTTTCATGCTACAACTAAGGCAATATATAATTTTTTCCCCTTTTTTCTGAATATTTGAAACAATGGAAAGTAATTAAACTGAATACCTGCAATTTAATATCAACTCGTGACACACTCCTGCAAATATTGGTGGGTCTGATTCAAATACTGTTCCCACAGAGGCTTATACCTGCCTATACTCAGCTTCAGCCATGGCTTCATGTTCCCATTATAGTGAATAACAGCTGCAGTCTCGATTAACCGGTTATCAATATTTAGGTCGTACCCCAACCCCAACACGTGCCATCTCCGGTCAAGTGGCTCCGTCAATCCATAAAAAGCCAAAAGCCCCGGAGGAAGGGTGCCAAGCTTCCAAAGTGACCTATCAATATTCATTTCCTGCCAATTATGATATTTTGCAGTTACATTCTCTTTTCTCCAACCAACCAAGTCGAAAACATTCATACCAAACGCCCATCCGCAGGCCTGAGGATCAAATTTAGTGCTGATGAGTGGGTTCGAGAAATTGAGATATCTATAGTATCGGTGGAAAGCTTCCAGGCACGTCTCGACAGCTCCATTCACATTCCCATGCAAATCCAGTGAAAAGAGAGGCGTCAAATCCTTCTGAACGACAACATCATCGTCAAGAAAAACTACCTTCTCCAACTGAGGATAAATCTCTGGGATGTAGAAACGAAGATGATTCAACAGAGAGAGGTACTTTGGATTGCTGAACTTCTGTTCAACGCTGATATCTGGTGAACTTTCAAGGAAGTATTTCCGCCGGTCTGCATCAAGTAGTTGTTTCACGATAGGTGAATATGACGCATTCAACCAAGTGAAATCTTCTATACTTTGAACTTCTATAGCAGCGCCTTTGAAATCATTACCAAGGAACCAAGCCTGCATCGCCCCGTATTTTACCCCATTTGTGACGATATGGAATACAAGCTGCTTTGGGTGTTCAGCATTTGAGATAGTAGAGTTGATGACAACTGAAACAGCCAGAAGGTTATCAGAAAATATACAAAAATGGTAAAGGTTATTGTCCACTAGTCGGGGCGAGTTCCTCCTCTCGTTTGCAAGCTCCTCTATTGACTTGTTCTGAAGCCAGTTGGCCGTGAGTTTAATGTCAATGCACTGAAGGTTCTTGGGTATCGATTCAGCAGCTAATTCTCCAAACACTGTGCTCTGAACAGTAGCGGCATTTGCACGCTCTTCAAGAGCTTGAATATGGGATTTCATCGTCATCATTGTGGTTGCAATATCATAATGGGCATCTTGTGCCTTGAAAATAAGGGAGGACAAACTTTTGATTATTGGTTCAGCTTCTTCTAGAGATATCGGTTCCTCTCTCTTTGCAGCCTTGGAGAGCAACAATTGGCAACTTCGTATTTTTGAACTCAGCTCCCAAGCAAGGTGAAGATTACTGTGTTCCTTTGCAATAATAACATAAGCTTTGGCAAGGGTCATTTGCTCCGCTAATTGTCTTGCATGTGATCTAGCACTTAATATTTCTTCAGTAATATTTCGGTTCTCATGAATAGCCCTGTCATTTCGGGGGTTTATCTCCTGGCAAAGGCAGTGGTAAGTTAACGAAGAAATTTAGTTTAGAACAGTCAGCTTACAGTAAACTGATGAGATATATACGCATGATGATCATCTCTAACAAAGTCAGGAAAAATGTTAAACAAGAAATCATCCTAAAGCTATTTAATTTGATCCGTATAGAACTATTTGATCTGAAAACATAAAACTGAGATTCGGATGACAATGCCCTCAGTCCAGTTCAGCATAGAAGTACAAACAGAAAATTGGAATGAAATGAAGTGGAATGAACCTTCAGACTTATTAGGGTATATAACAGAAATTTATAGATTTCAGTATCAGGTTGAGGCTCTACCTTGAGCCAAAGTTAGGAGAATCCTTGGGAAATAAGAAATTCAAATGCTGTGTTCAATGCATAAAAAAAGGTGGAATTTGCATAATCTGGATAGTGGGGTTATAGAAAATGTAACTTGTTGATGACGAACTAATTCATAATGCCGAAGGTCAGTGAGTTATTCTGCCTTCTATTAAATAAGAATCCTCCCATTTTAATATTTCAAAGAAAGAAAATGTGTTTTCTTACTCATTTTCATCAAGACATGATCTTTCATGAACCTACTAGGCTACTAGCAGTTCGCATCTTTTTCATGACAAAAAAAATTACTTGACCTATCTTTTGCATATTTTATGCAAAGAATAATATTAAACAAATGCATTATTATTTCAAACATTTCTAGTCTAAGTAAGAATATAGCTAACCCATTGTACTTTCAAACAGTAGAATATGTGAAGTATGTTTGAGAAATGAAACAAGATGAGTTGATATCTGCTCTTAGTTTAAGAAAGAAGAAGATGGACTTGAAAGATACAAAAAGGCTCCATATGGAAACCTATGTATGCATTACTCATAGGCTGAAGAGGATAAAAATAACACAAAGAAAAATACACAAATTTTCTTAAATTTCTCATCTTTATGAAAGTTCTACTTCCAAGCTTCTTAAAGCGGAACACTTAGAACTTCCAAAAATGTAACAGAAGATACAAAGTCCCCTTTCCAAGGAATTGAAAACCTTGCATAATTGCAATCTTTCAAACAATATGATAAAAAATTATCAGAATACGAACTTCTCCAACGGACTCAGTTGATCATTCACAGAGGGAACTTTTGTCTTCCGTTGCGGTTTGGAGATTTTCATTACCGAAACAACTTTTTATATTGACATGGAGTTAAAACACACTGGTGATTCAGAACCTAATCTGTATCTAATTGTAAAACTCTAATAACCTCGAAGAATAAGACATCTTTAGGTATCAGCATGACTGACAAACAGAACATTATATATGATCTAGAAGCTCCACAAAATGGAGGACATAAGACATTTCTTATTGAGTGAACCTCTTGCAAAAGATCACTTATTTCAACAAACACTCTTTCTAATGTTGCACGATAAACAACCAGTTGTAGCCTAGGAATATGGTGATAGATCAGGCAGAGCTTAGCCAAAAGAGATAGTCTGGCTTACCTCAATATATTGATGGAGCACAGACCTAAAATACTTACTACCTCATACAAATTGAAATGGAGTTGTGAGGTAACGATAGTTCCTCTACGAGAAGGTACTGGTGCCAATATATAGTGATATATGAATGTGTGCTAATGTAAATAATTTCTCCTCAAGAAGAATTCAACATGAATATGCAAATTGTAAGACCTAACTCGAAGGCAAAATTTTCTTTTCAACAGACAGGCAGACGCTCCAGCCACAAACTCAATCAACTGATTAGTGAAAGCACATAGAAAATAAATAAATCACATGGGCAGATTAATCATTACATCAGCTTATCCACATTTCATACATGCTTCTCACTGATTACATTCACAAACTAGATGCAGGCCACAAGAGGAAGAAGAAGAAGAAGAAGAAGAAGAAGAAGAAGAAGAAGATGTGACAAACTTATCTAGGCCAAACTCAATACAGACAGGTTGAGAGACCTAGATCAAGAGTATTAGTAATCTTATTTTGGAGTGACGGAACAATCAAAAACACTTTAACCAAATTCCACAACATTCATTCAATAACAGAAAGAGACATAAAACCAACATTTTGATTTTAAAAAAAAATGCTCATATTTGGCATACCAAAAGAGGCTGTTCCCCATGATCTTCATCTTGATGATTATGCTGAACAACAAACAATCCAAAACCTGCAGTGAAGAACAAGAGGAGTAGCACCCAGATCCACCATGAAAACCTCCTTCGAACCGGGCGCCGAAAGTCGGTCGCCCGACGGCGCATCCTTTGCCGCAAATCTTCCCCAATTCAATGCCGATTCCACAATCCCACACGGCCCATCAATCAGAGCAGCAGCAGCTGATGGTGACAAATAAAAGATTGAATATTTCACTTCCAAAATAAGAAACTTGAGATCCCACCTATCAATTTTGGAGAAAATCAACAGCTTCAAGCAAAAACCCAAATGGAAGTCGATCAAGAATCGAGATGGGTGGCTGTGTAAAAACGTTGGGGCAGAACTCTACAATTTCAATTGTGGGTCTCCGAGATTTAGAGTGAAACAGTATAAATCTCTCACTCAACACATGAATGCCAGCTTTGTTTACTGAGGGAAGAGTGTGTGTGTGTGTGTGTGTACTTTTGTTAATTCACAAAGAAGCAAATTGGTGAGTATTTTTATGAAAAAGGATCAATTTTGAGTAAATCTAATGAAGATTAGATGATCTGCACAGTTTTTGAGTATTTTTATTTTTATGTTTCTTTTTTGGAGAAGAAAGCTTTTCAATTTTAACTCTTACCTTTTTGATCGCACCTTGTATTTTATTTTCTCATATCATTATTTCATATTTATTTTGTCGTATTTTATTTGTTGATATTGGAACTATGGTAATATTTGAATTGCAGAAATAATATTTATTTATTATCGAATTACGATATCGTATATTCTGTACAAGTAAAGTATATATTCTCAGTAATTACAAAAGTTAGATTTGAAACTTGTTTCCCTTGTTGAGCTTCGTATTAAACAAACATGTTTAAATAATGTTGAAAAGTTTTTTAATTTTTAAAATGTCGGCAACGATTGATGTCAAATCACCTGAGGGATGGGTGAAGAATATATTCCTTCCTAATATTTTTAATAGGAGCAAAAAAAAAAAAAAAGAATGACGTTTAATCAAAAATATATAGAAAAATCAGCCAAAATTTTTGGTAGTTCATCACACGTATAAGGGAAATAAAATTCTCTAGAACTCTTAGCTAGAGCATCATTAATAAAATTGGTCTCTCTCTATGCATGAAAATAACTCACAAAGATAAATTAACATTCAAATATTTTTTGAAATCTCTTATCACCTCTCTAAATTCAAAAGTATCAATCAAATCAAATATGCAACGATATCATTTGCAACTAGCTTACTATCCTTTTTAAAAAAACATGACTTCTCGTTCATCTACATGCGGGTATTCTGGAATACATAGTGTGAGCAAAGATGAAATTCCTGGTTGAATCTCGATCAATCATCCTCCTCATTCATGTTGCTTTTGGGTTGTGAAAAAAAGTTGCACCAAGACTACATTTGTATCAACTCGTACGTAAATCATGTCATCCCCTGCAAATTGCATCCTCATTACCCTTTCTCGCACAACGCCATTCTCACTGCGAGCTTCCATTGGTGTAACAAATTATGAGCATATGCATCTCGACCAACAGTCCAACATGTTATCGATGTTAGTATTTTTTTTATTTTGTAATAAATATTTTTTGTCTCCATCCCAATAGCAATGTCCTCCTTATTTTGGGCACATTTATTAAGAAAAAAAAAAGTAAAAAGATAAAAAATGTGTGGTTTACCTATCTTGTGTGGTTTACAGGCTATTGCACAAGGACGAGAGTTTACCCAGTACACATCAAATGTAGCAGCTGCGGGTTCCCACGAATTAAAAAAAAAAAAAAGAGTAAAAAGATGAAAAATGATAGCTACCACAATTTTCAAAGAATTACTAATAGTTTTCATTTTTGGACGGGGACCTTGCTATTGAGACAAATGAAAAGAGAAAGAATGATCTTGCTACAAGAACTTAATTAAATTTTCAATGTGTCAGTATAATCGATGCGGACTTGACATCGTATTTTGTTGACGTAGTATGTTTTTCTGGAATCATAATAACATTGTATAACTTAATGATATATGGCGTCATCTTTATCATTTTCGAACAATCAATGACACAATTGTTAGTTCTTTATCGTTTGAGAATGCTTACTTATTTGAAGGAGAAATGACAAAAGCAACATTGTTTATTGCATTAGTTTTTAAAAAATGATTTTATTAAGTGTATTAGATCTCAACTACATAGTTCTAATTAGCAACATACACACATCATATATATATTCATCATTAATTCATATCTGACTTTGCGGCTCAAATATTAATTAATTTATTGATCGATGTTGCGAAACAAAAAGATCTGGTTAACTAAGGAGTCTTATTCATAAATATCTTCTTCTTCTTCCCCTTAAAAAATACTACTAATAATGAATTTTCTTCATTTCCTCCTAAAGCCCATGGATAAGACCGAATATTAAATAAGGCGCGAATAGCTATGTGTCGTCGGATCGCAAATGCCAACGGCCAAGATTGCCTCCTTTTTGTAACAGTGATGATATGTATTCCAAAAACCAAATTCTTTCATACGAATCGGAGACGAGAGAGAGAAGAGAGGAGAGCGACAGAATCTGATAATGTCGGTAAGTTTGCCTATCTATCTATATCTTTCTTCTGCTGATGAGCTGCAAATAATTTGTATTTGTATTTGTATTTGTATTTGTATTTGTATTTGTGTCTTCATTTGCTGGTGGTTTTGATTTTTCTCGGGAAGAAAAGAAACATTTCTTTTGCCTTAACCTGTTTGATAAATTTCTGGATTTTTGGTTGGTTAAGGGAGTTATGCAGCATCTTTTCATGCAATCAAGTGAATTCTATTTCTGACAATCTCAAATAGAATCATATGTATGGTAGTATGGTGTAGGGCTTTAGAGCTTTCATAGTATAGGTAGGAGGAGGACTCTTATGTATATATGTATGGGTTGATTAGTAGATGAATGATACGCAGAAAATTATCACTAGCTAGGATTAAAGCTGCAGAGTAGCTGAAACTCTTCCAACATTTCTCAAGTTAGAGTAGGTTTGAAGTTGGACTGCAACTATGTCCAGGCTTCCCTTCTTCTTGTACTTGCCAAATGATTCCAGGTGCTAATAAATCTAATCCAGTAGCATTGACAGAAGGACAGCTGTAACTTATATTATACTCTTTTATATCACACTTTAAAGTTTACCCCAATGACTCAAACCTTGACCTTTTCAGTTAGATTTTCTGGATCAATAGAGTGCCATATTGATAGCCTGGTTGCCATTAGGTTGGTGGTGTTCATTAATAAGTCTCTCTTTTTCTTCCAGGAATCTCTAATATTACCTTCTATTCGATCGATGAGCAGACATTCAGATTTGAGACCTATTTTTCTCATTTCCTCTGAACAACATTGACCAGTTGTTACTAGCTGTTAGTTAGAAATAGGCATAGTGGACCTTGCAGAATCCACAACTCATTGGTGGTTCCCTCCTGTCCTGTGTGCTCTTAAATAATTTTTTGAAGTAAAGTAGATATTAGTAACAGCAAAATCATGTAACTGATTTTCACAAGAGTCACATTTCAATTTTTTACAGGCTTTCAATTTTGCATTCGAAGGTGTTATTTCAGAAGGATATTCTGAAGAGAAAGATGGATACTTAAGAGTGGTTGCTGGGAATGTTGCATCCAGAAGTGCTGCAGGAACCACTTCTCTATTTCTTTATCATCTAGATTATGCATGGACTCGTTTGGGGACGGATGCTAGGCATTCCCCCATCAATGACAGACGGCGATTTAAGGGGCTAATTTATTTGTACCAGAAAACCTTGTCCACTGATGAAGTGACTGGACGAATTGGGGTTTTGAGTTTCAGTCTTTAGAATAACTCTATATCGAGGGATGTACTTTGGAATCTATGACACAACACAATGAAACCTATTGTATTGGTTGGTACATTTCAGGTGAGTTCCTCTCATCTAGATGTTTCATCATATGTTTCCTTTCCTCTGGTTGGATATGATCTGCAGTTCTGTGTTCTAGTATATATCTGGTTCTTGGTGGTGTGTACCACATAGAAATCGGTGCATTAAGCAAAAGGATATTTAGTTCATCTTAAGGATTCAGGAAATCATCTGCTTTCTTATGTAAGATCTTTACCATGATCATCAGATTATCACGAAGTGAAATTCATATGAATAGAGGAAAAGACTAATAAATTCATCCCAGTTCTCTTTTGTCATGATGTTGTCACACTTCCTCTCAATTATGGCTATTTATTTATCGTTTTGATTTTTCTCAGGTGATTTATAACTACTGGAATCCGCAGGACAGTTGTTTTGCATGCTTTTCTTGAAATCATTGGCGTTGAAGGTATTGAAGGGGCCAGAGAACTTGCTGGTTACGGTCAAATATGCAACATTGTGCATAGACCTGATAATAGGCTTTATGCTAACAAGCAAGGTCTGTAGATGAGTCGAATATGGTTAAGTACTTAGATACTGTCTCTCGGTTCTAATATTTAGCAAATGAAGGGTCATCAAGTTTTGTCAAAAACCCATAGAAGAGGATTTAGGCCTCTCTACAGCTTTGCAAATGTATATTAGTGATTAATCATTATCTCCTCACGAGAAGTTTAGCTATTACAAGTTTCAATTTCTTTAAACTGGCTTGTAAGTTACCAAGGCATCCTATTCTTTGCTCTGAGTTTTGATAATTTGATTATCCATCGGTCAAGAGGATGCTTAATTAATATTGCTCAAGGTTGATGACACAAAGACGGGTATTCTGCCTTTCCTTTTTGCTACTATTTTGGTAAGCTCTTGTCTGATCAATATATTTTCAAAGTCCAATGTAAGCAAGAACATGTACAGTTGTTGTTGGTTTCCACTTATTAGTTTCCTTTACTCTTATCTTTTAATCCTAACTACTCATCTTCTAATCTATGAGTGACTTGCTCTTGCCGTGTCTTGGGCCTCTTGGCTATCAGGGTGCACCTTGCTGGATATAAACTACAAGGACAGACGGGCAACGAACTCAACATTTTCGTCCTCCTAGAAGATTCCGTGAGTCCAAAATAGAATATTATTAAGTGAACTAATTGTCTGTATAGCATGCTTTACATTATTATGCATGGAACACAACATGCTTAATTATTGCCTTTAAATATCACTATATCACGATAGCTCTAATATTGCCTTTAAATAAAATTACTCTATTCTTAAGCCAGAAGCCAAAAGTTCTTGTGACGCTTTGTAGTAATCAGATATCCTCCATATTTCCTGCTTCTTCTCACTGCAATTGTCATGCAATTAGCATTTTGGATGCAGTAATCGACAACCTTGCTCTGAGCTCGACTCTTCCAAATACGCAGCTGCCATAGAAATGGTTGGTTCCATTGTCCCAAAATGAGCAGTGAGACCCTTAATTCATCTGCTGCTTCAACAATTATTGCTCCCTTTTCCTCACCTCGTCGAATTACTATATCAACATGCACCTATTTCATGAAAAGAAAATTAAGAAACTTGTCGAAAAACTAGATATATATCTGAAGTTTCTACTCACCTCAGGTCTTGTTAGTTGGCACATATTTTTCGTCGCTTGAAGTAGATGATACGCCTTTTGATCGATATCCTTGTTTGTTTTATCTGAAAAATGGAACAATATTAATATTGTGATGAGAGCTGGACAGTGACTATCTTATTCTTATGCTGCAGGCGTATGAGTGAGTACCTTTACTGGAAACATGCAAGAGAATAATTATACCGCGATTCTCAATAGTGTGAGAAAGCGCCCATTCCAGAGCTCCCTTTGCTTCCTGATTGGAATTAACCACAACCATGACTCTGTTACCACATTCCGACTCCCGCAAATACCTGTTCATGCTCAAGTCGGACTCGGACTGCTCTTCATCTCTTTCCAAATTGCCATATTTCTTGTACTGCTGCAAAGGCGAGCGGACATGGATACCGACACGAGCAGCAGCACGACTCAGGCACGAGCCCGCCATTCTTCTGTCTTGGTGTGAAGGTGAGTGAGATCTCTTTTACGTGCCTCTCTGTGTATGTGTATGTGTATGTGTGTGCATCTGTGTGTTCTGGAATAACCCTTCATTTATTTATACTCCTATTTTGCAACTGTGGTGGAGACAGCCATGCATGGCCACCTGTAGGCTGTATGATTAGATTTGTAGGTTAATTACTTTTATCTATTATTATTCCTTATGAATGAAGAATAACAAAAGCATGTGATTGTGCACAAAAATATGAGATCATTTTTTCTTGATTACTTTTGTATTGTACTCCTATTTTCCAATATTGGTGTATTTTTTCAACGTGCGTTGCATGAAGCTGCATGACTTGTGGAAATATGACTTCTTGTTACAAAAGAAAACTGGCTTTCTTGGCGCGCACACACTCTGTCGGTGACTTGTATTTAATTTGCTATGAATTAACTCTATTTTTTTTTTTTCCTTTTTTTTGCTATGAATTAATGTAGGGATACCCCACTTCACATATATGTCCAAGAGTATTTTCGTATTAAGTCAATCAATAATTTAATTGTCCAACTAGTGGATATGTTTCAAACAAAGTTACGCTAAGCCATTTTTGCACCTAAACCCTCTTTGAATTATTTTTCAAACCTTTACTATATTTGGAAAGTAGTGTTAATTTATTATATTATCACAACCGACTATGAATATATTATTTTATTGAACTTACATGTACACGCAATATATGTGTAACATATACAATTCACTTCTTTATGGAAGACAACATATTTTCTACCTAATATATATACATTGGTAATCTAGTTTATTTGAATGCTGGTATTTTAGCTATAAGATATAATATCATTATTTTAGGAAAAGCAAAATAATTTCATTTTTTATTAAAAATAGCTTTAATTAAGTTCATAAATATGTTCCATTTCCTTCCTATAAAATCTCTAAAGATGATTCAAGTTGGTAAAATGCCATATGTTATCCACTATCGAGATATGACATTGTGTTAAATTCAAATCAAGTTGAGAATATTATGAATGTTATTACAAAAATGTTTATTGCATACGATACTATATTTCTTTTAATAAATTACTAATTCAATTGAGTGTCTCACTTGACTCGGAAATCTCAAGACGATTTCTAAAAGACAGCTAACCAATTTTATTTTATTTTTAAGAAGACAACTAACTAATGCTTGAAGCTCAACTTAGAATTTATGTTGCACCTAGGACAAAAAAGAATTAACTTTTTTTGGATTAGATATTTATGTATACTCATTTGCTTGTATATTTATTATAAAAATAATTCGTTTACTTTATATGGAGGAGAAAATTGGTATAGTAAACTGTTAATTTAAAATATATATATATATATAGAGCCGATGTGCTATTCACTTTCTGTGAGTACTGTTTGTGGGCACCACTATCAATTTGCATATATTAACATTATTTTATTTAATTTTTGATATTGCATTTTAATTTAATACCTTAAAAAATGTAATTAAAAACATATATAAAAAAATTACATAAAAATCAACGTTTGATTTGTTTATTTATTCATTTCTTTGAAGTTAAAGGGAAAAATAACAAATCGAGCATTGATTTTTAAGTAATTTTTTTATTTAATGATTTTAATAACATGTTTAAGGTATTAAATTAAAATGCAATATTAAAAATTAAATAAAATAATATTTATATAGGCAAATCGAGGATGGTGCCCACGATTGGTGCTCACGGGAGGTGAGTAGCATATCAGCTCTCATATATATATATATATATATATATATATATATATATATATATATATATATATATATATATATATATTCCATATTAGTACAGTAATGAGCTACCCAGCATAAATAGTAATTGCACAATAATGATATTAAGTCGGTTTGTCAAAGTTGAACTACCGAATTGTAGGACTACTGTATATTCATATTTAATAAATGTATTACTATTATTTTTACATTTCTAAGATCATTATACTGTACTATGGATCACATATTTCTATAAGTTCAAAATGAAATACTCCAATATCACATTAACGCACGAAGGAAATAAGAGAGGACTTTTATTCTATATTTTCGTGCATTAATTATTGGACTTTATTTTAGCAGACCTATTGGGCTATTTTTGTTAAACTGCAACTGAATAAGATGCTCAGAAAATCATAAATTATTACGTTACAAGTATCTAATTGTGAACCTTGGTGCTGAAATATCAAGAAATTTATTTGAGCTTGCATGAAAAAATACTGTAAATATTTATTTTTTATCCTTATACCGTAGAAATTATTATTGAATCATCAATTTTACAAACTATGTAAAGATGGAAACCTGATTTGTTCTAACCATCAAACCTTACCTGTAATGTTATAGTATATCCCTTATTCAATTTTCATTTATAATTATCAAGAAGACCCATTTGCCCATTTCTATGCCATGATTGACGACGCCTATATTGGAAATTAATCACCAATATGTAGGAATAAACGACCCACCTTAATAAATATCGTAAATTTAATTTTATCATGATAAATATTGCTGTCCTATTATTATTATTTTTTTTTTGAAAGGTAGCTGTCCTATTATTTAATCGTGAAAATGACGCGAGATGCATGCATTGACAAATGATTCAATACTTCTATCATCCGCCAAAACAACCGAGTAAACAGAGGGACAAGCTAGATCTATTTAAGGCATTCGTGAATTCGAAAACATTCAGCCGCATAAATATTTGTGTTTCGGATTCCTACACCTAATTTCTTGTTTCATTCTCTATTTATTTCATCGGTTGAATGACATGTGGCGTTACTAGGATTTATTCCATCCAAATAGAATATAATATAAAATTATTTTCAAATCACCAAACATCTATAATCCAACCAACCGAATAGAAAATAAAACACAATAGAAATAGACGATTCAAGTTGGTTACTTATTACATTATTTGTTTTGCAATCATAATTATTGTTAAGAACCAGTTTCATCGGGCCGGGCTCATTTGACAGCTCTAATATTTTAGGGTGTACAAGCATATATTATTGATAGGGTAGTGATATTTGGCCACACTGTGGCCGACCACACAAGTTAAAAATAGTAATATAAGTTTTGAAAATGGAAATACACCCCAATTAGGAAACATAAACCCTAGGGGGAAAATGTGATTATTTCCATTTTAAGAGTCAACTTTCCTTTTCTGACGCGTGTGGCTGTCCACCGTGTGGCCAACCATCATTACCCTTATTGATAATAGAGTTTTCTTTGTTTATACATGTTCGTACAACATTTGTATCCGTACATTGTTATGCTATTTCAAAGGGAAATAATCTCAAAGTTTGAAACTTTAACTTCAAATCTACGGCTAATCATCAATTTATAAGATTTTGCTCAGGCTTTAATTTAAAAATTCATGTTTACATCAACAAATTTTTACAGAAAAAAATTTACGTATTTGATTTGGCTTTACCAAAGATCAACAATTAATTCAAAAATAAATATTATCAACACTTTCAAATAAATAAGTTGAACAGGGATAATTGTAGGAAAAGAAAATCATGATTTTGCCCATTTCTGTAAATTCGAGGCCATTTCACCACTTTTTTATATTTAGCAATAACCCTATCATGATTTTGCCCCCATATCTGCAAATTGGAGGTGATTTTTGCCCCCACTGCAAACCCTACTGCCCCCATATCAACTTCTTTATTTTTTGGAATGCAACAACATAATTAAGATCCAAACAAATACTGTATATGTCATATGGTGTATATGGGATGGATTCATGTGAGAAATCAGAACTGAGAACCATGTTTTTTCCACTAAATAGCCATGCTTTTAAATGTACATAATGATGCTTATTGGTTTTTTTTTTTTTTTTTTTTTTCAATTCATGCCTTTTATATGCTTTGATTAATAACTAACGTAGATCATACAAACATCAACAATTCCCACATAGAGACTAGAATCTATATGAACCATATTCCTGTATAGTCAATTCCTAATATATATACAAAATAAAGTTCAAGACAAAATTCGATCACTCCTTAAAGATACATAGTACATTCGTTTCCAAAACCATAAGTTTTTCTGGGCAGATTGTGATATTTGGGGAAAAAAAAAAAAAAAAAAAAAAACTTCATTACATTTCTAAATACACAATATAATATATACAATACTCGATAAATTACATCTCCCCATTTTGGCCCTGCATGTGCTGGAGCATCCATGAAGGCATTGTCACCGGATTATTACAATCACCTCCATTTTCACGAACTCCGTTTCCCTCATTCTCGTATATTTCACTGCATTGCAATTTTACTATATCAGCCATACGTTTTTTCTTCAATCAGATATCCAATCAGCCCTAATAATCAATTATTTACTAAACAATTGCAAATTAGATAACAAAAAAAAGTATAAACCCCAATTGGATTAACGAAGTCTAATTAATAACTGTAAGATTAAACTAAAACATACTTCTATTCAAAGATGCAAGATGCTAGTTGTTCATGCGTATAATTAATAACGTTATGATACTTTTTTGTTAATTAGTTTACCTGTCGTTCAAAGATGCAAGATGTTGTTCCATATCAAGAGATAATGTATTCATATCGTGGTTTTGCTCTTCACATGGAGTAGTGCTAGACGATTCATTGCCATTCTCCTTCATCTGCATATGTTTATGTATCATCAACATATGCAACAACACAATTGGCCCAAAACACACACCCAACTTGTATATGCAAAAGCAAAAACATAAGGTTCTAGTCAACATATCAAAAACAATGGTCGTGCAACCACTAACATATATATAGCCTAATAGTACTCCTCATCCACTTAGGAATAAGAGACCAGTGTTCATTCTCAATTCTAAATTCTCATACCTCAAAGTAAAAAAACATATGTCGTGCAACGAAAACGAATAATACTCATGCAATAGTAATTGTGCATTTCTAGCCCTTTTCGAATAATAACAACTTTAGTTTTTATTTTTAATGCACGCACAATTTATAACCACCATGCCCAACCCAAAACGCTGCCGACCTAATTAAGGGTCACACAACCAGTTGTAAACCACATACATTATGCACATTTGATGTGAGATTTTGCCCAATTATTGTCTTTTGAGTAAAATACATACATATAAATCTATAACTAACATATATTTAAAACTCAAAACGTATTTCCTTAAAAATACAGAAAGGATATTTTAGTCCAATATTCATCAAAGAATGACTAGAGAACATTTTTTTTTGGAAGTTAGTGGCTGAAAAAAATGACTATCCAAAATGATGAATATTTCAAATGATTACCCTATGTGGATTCTTGAGTAATACTCTCTCCAACCCACTCATATTGTCATCCTTTCTTTATTTAGGCGTCTCACTCATAATGTCACCTTCCAAATAAGGAAAGTTATAACCCTTCAAAATCCTTCAAAAGTGATAGGACCTACCACTTTTTATCTTATCCTTATTCTTAATCTCCGTGTTGAATAATAACATGACAATACAATGGATCGGAGGGAGTATTATATATATATATGTGTGTGTGGACTCTTGAGTAATATTATTTCATCATATAAGTGTGGGTAAAGTTGGAAGAAAAGTTACCTTTCTTGAAAGCAAGTTGTTTTGCTCCTGCAATGCCTTATCCTGCAACAACAACAAAAAATTGGATGTAAACAATAGTGATAGCTATATAGTAGTCCTTTTCAGCAGATGCTAGCTAGCTTTTCAATTTTCTAAGTCAATTTACTTCTGTTATGTCGACCAGACTAATTAAATTAATTCATAAACCAATAAATGCATGATTTAGTGCTTATATGTCGCATTTCAGGATAGTCCATTAGACTGTTGCTCTTTTTCTTCCTTAAGTTTTCTCCTAGTGATTTAGTTAATGAGTGTTTTAAACTTTTAATAAGTATCGGCTTAGAGGTATTGTCTTGCATTACCGCAAGTTTAGAATTTTGTTTTACTTCCTTCTTCTTTCAATAACACACTCATTTGGGCATGGTTATCATATTACAAGTTTGTAACACCCTTGTATATTTACAAGTAGGGGTCTTACATTAATTTCATTTAATATAGCTAGGAAAACCTATCTTAAGTTAATTGCCTCTAAATACATAAAACTTTAAGTGAATTCTAATTTTTTCTATAAACTATGTAGTGTCTAAATATATGAACATTAACTTTTCTGAAATTTACCCCAATATTACTTTCTAGGCAAATCGAAACACACGTGATGTTGGATGTTACATATGTGGCATAAACGACATACGGTCAACCTAGACAATAATTTAATACATCTAAGTAACATAATATTGATACCTAATTTAGTCAAATGCATCCTAGCTAAACATATCCACCTTAATCCCAAATTGTGCAATAAACAAAACCCAAGTACGATTATAGATCATCTATGATCAATGGTGTATAATGGTTTTTAGTTACTATAACAAAAAAAAAAGTTTCTAATTAGACCACCCTAAACTCCAAACCCTAAATTTTATGACAGACAAATGAAAACTTTCAACTCTTGTCAACCAGAAAACTAATCCAAACCCTTTATGCTATATCAACAGGATCTTACTGACTATTGACTTAATTCCTTGCATAACACTAAGGGGCATTTACTAAGCATGATAAATATGAATAGATAAAAAATAATATAGGCTAATCTAGTGTTTATTTTTAAAGATTAAATTCAAATAATATCCCATAGCCCGTGATTATTTCCCTTATTAGGGACTATTGCATTGATATGTATCTCACTCAAAGAGATAGGATTCAAGGAATCCTTAAGATGATAATAAGAATAGTCAATTCTTATCTCGCTTAATAAACACCCCCTAAAGAATAGGATAATTAAATTTTTAGGGTGCATTTACTTTGATGAAAATATTTCCATTGGAAAATGATGGATAAGAAAAGATGAGAAAATATTAACATTTTCATCCTTTTTTTTAATCACATGTTTACTATGATGAAAAAGAATATTATCACATGATCCTCCATTCCTTCCCTATTTTTATGCCTTTTATCAATTGAAAAATATTATCACACATCTCTCCTCATGTTAATATATATTATCCACAATTGAGAGAAAAGGATGGAAAAGAGGCTGCTCGGAAAGGTTATTCATCCTGCCCGAAAAAAATTAACCATCGTAGTAAACATGTGAAAAGGATTATAAAAAAAATAAAAATATTCTTTTTCCACCCCTTTTCCCTCAAAGTAAACGCACCGTATCTGTACCTTATATTATGGGATATACCCATGCTTGTAGCTATTTTATTTTTTCCTGATACTCTTTAATGCTTTTTTACTCTCTTGTTTTTTTGTATGGATATCTGACATTGTGGAAAAAGCGACTAATAATTATATTCTATCCTGCTAATGATGAATTCTCCATGTTAATGTTTGTTGTTTTGTTGAATATTGTATTTTATCATTTAGATTATCCTTTTATGTTTGGTTATTGATCGTATCAAACTGTTTCGATTTTTAGCTGAAAGAAGGGGAGCGATCGGTATTTAACTCTTGGCCTCTATTTAGGATAAGGTGTTAGCCGCTTAGATATTCAGAAAGGACAGATTCTATTGTTAGACATGCAGCAACTTCACTATGCTATGTTGGTATTTATATTAATTATGTTAAGTTCACATTCAAACCCTCTTGCCAATCAATGTTAATGAGTCATTTCTAGCTAGCCCACGCGAGCTGATCAGTACGGTAGAATGGAATATGAATTCATTCCAATTATTGGTATGTCATTCCATTGAGACTAACAGTCTAACAATCCCGTTGGGACAACTATTCCTTCTAATCAGTGTTGGAGCTCCCAACTTTTTTTAATACATACATTATATTTAATAATTTGATTTTTCACATAACAAAATATGTTGAAAGGTTGAAACTGACCATTTTCTTCATTTTTTTCATTATTTATTTATCATAATTCTTAGAACCAAAAATTTGTCAATAGCAAATTTAATGTTTCTTGTACGTCTAGTTTTATTTGATATGTTTATGTCTTATCTTGAAAATCATAATATTTTTTATTAGAGGATCTAGTTAATTAATTAGAATAATAAAGAAATACATCAAGTTTCTGAAATATGAAAAATAGAGGAAAAATATAACTATAAGATAATCATTTTTAATTTATTATTTTTTTTAACATTGAAATATAATTAAAATGACTTTATTTAAAATAATTTTATTAACTTTTTATTTCATTTTATAATTGTACTAGTAAGTTTATTAAATTTCTGGGTCCGCCGTTGCATTCGATCTTTTATGGATTTAGTCATTCCTTTTGAGCCAAAATACATAATATTACATTTTATATATAATTATGTTTATAATATTATTTTATTTAGAAGAAAAATAAAAAATATATATATTTATGTTTATTAATAATAATTAATTTTATATTATACTATTTTAATTACCTAAAAATTTAATATATTAAACTAATATTAATAGTTTTCATAAATAATTGTTAAATCGTAATTGTATTTATCAAAATATAAAAGGATTATTTAGTTATACAACATAAACTTATTTTGTACTTACATTATTTAGCTACCAATTATAAAATTGGAATTAGTTTGAGGAATAAAGTTCCATCCCATTTCGTATTCCTTGTGCATACCAAGCAATAGGAGCCAATGATTGTTTATCATTCTTTTTTCATCATCATTTATTTCCTACAAACATTTCATTCTTACCGAATTTCATCCCTTCATATCAATCACTTCCTTAGGATTTGATTTTTACCTGAAGTGAAATGGTTCACGTAAAAATAGATCCTAGTGTAAGATCAACTATAAACCAATCTAGGCCATTGATATGTGTATAATCTATGATTATCATAAGAAAAAAAAAAACATTAATGTAATATATAAACAACATGGTTCTACTAAAGCATCATTGTAATAATATATAAGAAGTATTATCGTAGAAAAGTATCATTGTAATATATAAAAAGTATGGTTGCATATATATGAAAAAGCATGGTCATATGTTCCTACCCTAGGATGTGTTTTTATATGAAGTAGTTTCTTTTGGCACATGCATTTAACATCACATGTAGAAAACCGATTAGTTAAGTAAGTTCTGACCTTCTTTTGCAACAGGGAAATGGATTCATTCATGAGATTGTTCTGCCAGAAATTAAAGAAATTCCAATTTCAGAAACTTAACAACAAAATGCAATATGATCATTAGAAATTTTGAGTAGCTAGCCAATAGAAAACTGCTTAATTACCTTCCGAGACCTAAGTTTTTTCAAAGAGGAATCAAGTTGATGTTCCAAGTTGTGTAGCTCCTTCAAACTTAGATATTCCAGGTTATCTCCCGTTAAATTCCTGCTTAATTCATTCGTTAATTACAACATATATAATATTAACACCATTATCTATAGTAATTTGGAAACCACAATGGAAAAATTATATACCTCTGATTTCTTTGCAAAGCCTCCAATCTAGCCTTAAGCTTAGAAAGTTCTACATTCCAGCTTCCCTGCACAATATTGTTTGTTTTAGTCAATATTCAATATATATCTCAATTGGAAAAATACAATAAAATGACTCGTATTTGAATGCATTCTTGAAATTAAATCCGAGTTATTATTTATCGGTTGCACTAAGCTTGTATGCATGCAATGAGTTAATGAATGACTTGGCTAAATTTAGGCATCACTTATTATGTAGACCTCATTTACAAAATGCATGCATGTAGATATCTAGTTTGCTTCATATATATTTATTTATATATAATATTTACCGGAGATTGAAGATCAGGTGCCTTCTGCCCATCAACAGCAGATGAGGATCTTTCATAACGCTCAAGGATTCTTTCCATGCTGCAGCCAACACAATTTAGATGAATTTTGATTAATATACATATATTCAGTTTCTGAATAGTAGATACTGTAATTAATTAGATTATTCACTCTGTTGACAAGGACTCGGGTGAGATTTTCAAATGACCATCAAAATAAATCACTTAATGATTTAGTTATAAATACATATAGAAATATATTAAAAGTAAAAAGGTTTGTTTATTTTAAGTTTATCATAAAATGAACTCATTGGGTTGCATAAATATCATCATAAAAGATCATACTGTTGTCATACAAACTAAAACAAAATATCTTTACAGAAATGAAGATATGTTTGAATAAGTTTAAGAAATGCAGAACCACACTCATATTAAGACATTATAGCAAAAATAACAATAAATTAATGCACAAGTTTCATACTGTTTAGGGGTTTACAGCCACGTTATCAGGTTTAAAACAACAAATTAATGCACAAGTTTCATAATTATAATGAAATTCAAGTTATTACTTTCATTGTGAGTAATTCATTAATTTGGGTGATAAAATAATGATAAATAAATAATTTATATAAATTAAGAAAATACTAGTTGAATAATAAATATAACTCGAAAATGGGGGATGGGATATGAATATGATCATATATCATTGGAATACGAGAAACAGTTGAAAATTGAAGTTCTAAGCTAAAAGCTCTTGATATTTCAACACAAATATCTAACATAGGAGAGTAGGATCAAATCAATACAAATATCCAAAATCACATTTTTTTTAATATAAATATTTATTTTTATTTTTATTTTTTCTAAGAAACACATGAACAGTTATCTGATTTAGTTGCTCAAAAAGGTGAAACAAAATTCACCAAATTTGGAACGAGAATCCCAGAAACCAATTTTACACCCACAAAAAGTGAAGAAGGAAAAAAATCGCCAATTATCATAAGTCGGCGCAAAACAAAAGCAAAATTAATTTGTTCGTAAAAGAAATATCTATTAAAAAAAAGGAAGAGAAATATCTGTTCCAGTCAACCTGCACATTATGCGAAGAACTGGGAGAGAAAGAGAGAGAGAGAGAGAGAGAGAGAGAAGGGTTAATTAATCATAATTAGCAAGCAATTACCACGAATCAGTAGCGTATTCAAACACTTTTCCTTTGGTAGAGAAGATAATCAATCCGACATCGGCATCGCACAGCACAGAAATCTCATGAGCTTTCTTCAGCAGCCCCGATCGCCTCTTTGAAAAAGTCACCTGCTGGTTCACCTTGTTCTCTATTCTCTTCAGCTCTACTTTCCCTCTCCCCATCTCTCTGTCTCTGTCTCTGTCTCTCTTCAAAATTGCTATAAATATGTAGCTATTCTATAAAGTGAGGGCTGTAACGCTCTGGTTAATTTATTTTTGCCATTTTAGTACATATATATATATAGGTGCGCTCACATTCGGTTACACCGCCTTTCTCTGTGTCTGCGCGCACACACACACGCACATATGTGTATATATGTATGAGCGTTGAGAGGATTCTTAAAATATCCTTGTGTAGTATGTGTGTGATGTAGTGTGTGTGTGCGTTGATGAAAAGCAGCAATAGTGTAGCGGTTTCAGATGTACTATTACTGGTTTTGGAAAACCAGCCGGATTCGTATCGATGCGTTTTCTAATTCTGATTGGTCGACGCCACTTTAGTGGCCCACAAAATTAATAAAATATATGGCCAAACAGAAAAGGCCAAACTACTCTTGTTTCTTTCATTTTCTTTTTCTTTTTTTCATTAAAATAAAATTATAAATAAATAAATGCTTCTTACTACTTACTTTCGTTGCTTCTCTCTATCTACTGTGTTTAATACGAACCGTACGGCGATGATTGTTATTTAATGCACGATTTTTTATCAAATTTGTAATTTTAATCAAACTGTTAATTTATAATACGTTCCAAATTTTGAATTGGGACCAATTTGAGAAATTTGTTGCATGATAAGAAATTGAAAGGGAAATGTATTGCATTTCGATTTCTACTCTGATAAAGCGAAAATATAACCCGGGAAAATGTAGAGATATTAATTTACTGCATATTGAAAGATGGGGGTTCTATTAAAAATTTGTACAAAAATTGTAAATGTTGTCAAAGTTGTGAATTAATTTTTAACTACCACTATTTGTTTTTTCTAATTGTTATTGCTTCCTTAATTTAAAAATGCTAAACAATTCTAAAACTAAGCCAGAATTTAGCGGTGGTTTTGTTTTTGGTACTCCCAAACAATTGGCTTGTTGCTTTTGGGCACAAGTATTATGTGAAGGGTAATAATTCATTAAAGTGATATAGCCCATAATTTTTAAAGAATGCATAGTTTCATTTTTGTCTGTCACCCAAAATTATGCATAATCTATTTTAGAAAATAATTTTTTCACTTATTACCCATATAATGTGGGACCCCAACCACTTACATCCACTTTTTCTCCACTTACATCTCACTTTTCAGTTTCAAGATTTTTTTAAAACCCGAACCCACCAAAACTATGCATAAATATTGGGGTCGGATGAAGTATTTCTTTATTTGGAAACAAATCACTTGTTATGAGACACTCCAATATATAAAATGGGCCACTTGTTCTGAGAAGAAGAGAATAATATCTTTGCTTTTTATTGAAGAAAACTAGCTAGAGAATGCACATTTTTTACTCATTAGCCTATTCATTTTATTTTTGCTAAAATGCCCCTACATTAAAATACTGTGAATTTTTGCTTTATTACTTCTTATTTACCATATTATTAAGCCCTCGGGCTTTTATTTGCAGAGTGATCTCATATATAGTGTATTTTTCGTAAAACTTATGTACAACTTTTTAATACAGTATGCGAAGTTGATACACTAATAAATCTTTCTTTAATTAGAGGTCTTTCAAATCTCAATAAAGTGTGAGTGTAAGTGTGTAACAACATTAATTTGTGATCTGGGTATGTATCTTGTAGTATCTAAAAAAAACTTGTTAGTGCAAGATTATTAGTGCAATTAATAAGAGAATGAACATTACAGTTTACTAGAGATGATAATAACTATTTTTACATGCATGTGCTTAGTAAAAGATTCAAAAATTTAGACAAAACGAATCTCATTGCAGAGTTGGTTGTAATTATGGAGTAATTAAGGGGAACTAGTGGTTATTAGAGGGGATTTATAAAGTAATTAGGGTTTATTAATTTCAATTAACATTTATAAATACTTGATTAGAATTAATTAATCTTCATTTATAATATTAAACAATATCAATTAAATTAATTAAATATTAAATAAAAAATATGGTGCACCGCACCATATTTAATTAAAGATTGTTTAAATGTTTCATTCCTAGATTAATGAATACAGCACAAATAAAAGTTCCGATATATTGTGAAGTAAAATCTAATACTCCTAGTAGTTATGTTAAAATGTCATATTGTCATATCACATTCTTATTATGGTGCGATTTTCACTGGATTTTCATTGGAGTTGCATCCGATACACCATCCTTCTAAATAGTAAATAAAATATAATCAAATTCGTGAATTCCTTGCCGAAAAGTCGTGAATCCATTGGGTGAAGAGATTGTATAAGTTAATTTTGAGAACTTTATTTCAATTATGACTTATATATTGAGCTAATGATATTCGAATTGTTATTATGTTGCTTAATTAAATTACATAATTGAAAATGCTTAAGTTCTAGATGAAAGAAATGTGAATTACATAGATTTAGTTTATACAAATTTAAATTTCAATATATTTAATAAGTTTTACATTTATAATTAAATTTTAATAGCTAAAAGTATTCTTGTGGAATGGCACACTTAAATATTCAAAATTTTGTATCGGTGTATTCCTTCCTATCGTATAACCCCACATCACTCCCACGCACTTGTGCAAGATAGCCTGCCTGCCTGCCTAGTAGTGCATTCTTCAATTGACTCGTCAAGGAATCTTTCACCTTTTACAGGTAGTTTATTTAACTATTCTCTCTCAATCGATTTTAGAGAGATTTTTAATTAATGGTGCATGGTTCTCTCCATCTATTTTGTTCTTTAATTTCCTCAGTATTTCGAAGGATACATATAGTTTTTTTTTTTTTTTAATATCAATTCGGCAATTTGTGAAAATTTTTCTTCTTCTTTTTTCTTTTTTTTCTTTTTTTATTTTTGCTTGCTATTTGCGAATTGCGCTTATCGACAAAATCTATTTATCGTACTTCTAAATATTCAGAAAAATATGCTGAGTTATATACTGGTTCCGCAAACTCAGTGCAACTGCGTTTGACGTATTGATTAAGGTGTGCGTATAGATTCTAAAAAAAAGTTACAAATTTTATTATAATTATCTCGAAAACATCAATGCATAATCAGGATTTATTATTGTCTAATTATAATTTATTAAATTTAATTAAAATCAATTAAGCCTCATTAATTATGATCTTTCAATTTTAAATTTGGTTAATTGATCCCAATTAATCCAAATTAAAACTTATCACTCCCTCCGTCCCACCGAATGCGGCCTATTTCGTATGGGCACTGAGACTAAGAAAGACTAGCCACATCGTCTGTCTCGTCGGCTGGCTCGAGACAGCCGCGTCGACGAGACAGGCTGATACGGCCTCTCCCCGCTCAAGACGGTCTCAATTCGGCGCGTGCGGGACACGGGTTCGCATTAAAAAAAAACGGCGAGTGCAATGCATGCGCCTAAAGGAATTTTTTTTTAAAATCGCCGTTCGACAACGGCTGAAATCAGCCCAATTTTTTTTTTTTAATTTTCACCTATAAATACCCTATTTCTTCACACAGTTTTCTCTCTATTTTTCGTAAAAAAATGTCTTCCTCGTCGAAATCTTCAACTGGCTACTCTTCTCATGGCACCGACGACGAGATTTTGTCGATGGTCACGAACCTCCAAGCTGTTGCCGCTCAACTCTTCGCCGCCAAGGGAAAAAAAGGGGAAGAGGACGGTGGTAAACCACGATCGGGAGGCGGCGTTCTAACAATTGATGTCCGACTATTTCAACGACAACCAGACGTACGACTCTACATTTTTTTGACCGTGTTTTTGGATGCGCAAGCTTCTGTTCTTGAAGATTTGCGAGAAGTTGGAGCAGAATGTGCGCTACTTCAAGCAGAAACGAGATACAACCGGCAAATGGGGCCTGACGTCGGTGCAAAAATGCACAATGGCCATTCGCAAACTAGCCACCGGTGGAACGTCGGATACATTCGATGAATACTTGAAGATCGGAGATAGCACGGGCCGTCTTTGCCTCCAGAAGTTATGCAAAGCTGTCATCGAGCTCTTCGATTACGTGTACTTGAGGAAGCCAAATGCTCAAGACACCGCTCTGCTACTGCAAATGCACGAGGAGAGGCACGGCTTTCTGGGGATGCTCGGTAGCCTGGACTGCATGCACTGGGTGTGGAGGAATTGCTTAAAGGCGTGGGCGACTGCCTACACACGAGGAGATGTGGGTGTGTCTTCTTTGATTCTTGAGGCCGTCGCGTTTGAAGATTTATGGATCTGGCACGCCTTTTTTGGAGTAGGCGGCTCCAATAACGATATCAACGTCCTCAATCAATCGCCCTTATTCGAGAACGTACTCGAAGATAGGGCTCCGTCGTGCGAATTCGTGGTACCGATAGGATCTACCCATCTTGGCCGGCTCTGATCAAGGCTCCCCCACTTGCAACGAACCCGAAGTCGGCGCGATTCAAGAAGATGCAGGAAGGGCGAGGAAGGATCGAACCGACATTCGGTGTTCTTCAAGCTCGATAGGGAATTATCCGGAACCTGGCACGGAACAGGTACACAAAGCACCTCTGCAACATCATGTTTACCTGCATCATTTTGTACGACATGATAATTGAAGACGAGAGGGAGGATGTTGTGAACTAGATGGAGGACGCAGAAACAACGACATCTATTGCTGTAAATCGGGTCTCCACTCCGCTGTCTTGGAGAGATTATCTCAAACGAGACGCCGCGTTGAGAAATGCAAGGAAACACCATTGGCTCACCAATTATTTGATCGAGCATGTTGTCGATTTGGACCTATTGATGAGTAGGATGTATTTTATTTTTAAAATTTCAATTAATGTAATGTTTTTATTTTTATTTTTATTTCAATTGATGTATTGTACTAGTTATTTATTTAAATTAATGAAATTTTCAAATTTTTTTTATTAAAATTAATGCAAAATACAAATTTAGAAATTAAATAGAGACACCCCATAAAGACAGTCTCACTGCAACTCACTGTCTCTATCCCCATAAAACCTATAGAGACACTATCACTGCGGGTTAGTCTAAGAAAAATGATATTGAATGTAAAAAAAAGTGTTTAGTGTAGTTTATATGCAATATTTTAATGTTGCTTATAAAGTTCATTTTACTGTTCATAGAGAGAGAGAATAAATAGTGTCCGCAGAGAGGTGAGGTCTTACTTAACAATATTAAATATAGATTAATTATTTCTTTTACAGGAACAAGCCAAGTAAAGTGGGACATTTCAGAATGGAAAACAGGTCATGTTCAATAGGACACCGAGGGAGTAAAATGTTAATTAAATTAAGGGCGGACAACCCCTAAATAAACTAGTACTACCAATCAATAATGACACTATCTGAAAAGGAGTTGGTTTCATTAGATTTATAAAAATACTAATTTCACGTCTGATTAATGTTTACCTGGACATGCATGTATAAGTAGTAACTAATTTGTTCATAATTTCACTTTGTCCTCGAGCTGATTATTTACTTTGAAATCTTAGAGATCCTAAGACTCACCACATCGATGGTTTCATCAGCGGTCTCGAGACACCGCCGTCGATGAGACACCGTGCTGCAGAAGGAAGGAGTTCGAGATGGTCTCGTCTCGTCGAGAATATTTCGATCCGGCGCGTGCGGGACACGCGCTCGACTCGAAATTAAAAAATAATAATAATAATCTGCGCGTGCAATGCACATGCCTAACATAATTTTTGTTTTAAAACATAGCCGTTCGGCAACGGCACAAAAAGGGCCCAAAATGTTTTTTTATTATTTCACACCTATAAATACCCCATTTCATAACACTATTTTCTCGACACAGAAACAACGACGGTCGGTGAAGTGCACAAGGTCCCCACTCTGCAGTCCTAGAAAAATTATCTCAAACGGGAGGCCGTGTTGAGAGATACGAGGAAGCACCATCGGCGCACCAATAATTTGATCGAGCATGTTTGGAGCCAATTTGGGCCGGTTGACGAGTAGGATGTATTTTATTTTTTAAATTTTAATTACTGTAATGTTTTATTTTTATTTTTAATTTCAATTAATGTATTGTGCTAGTTATTTATTTAAATTAATGAAATTTTCAAATTTTTTTATTAAAATTAATGCAAAATATAAATTCAAAAATTAGATAGAGACACCTCATAAAGACGGTCTCACTGTAGCTCATTGTCTCTATCTCCTACTACCACTGTAGGTAGTCTAATACTCACTCCGTTCACGAAAAACTGAACCGTTTCACCCTTTTTTTTGTTCGTGAAAAATTGAACCGTTCTGCTTTTTTTACCATTGTACCCTTATTACTTTTGTGAAATTACTACTCTTTACCATTATGGATCCACCATCTCACAAATTAACCCTACTAATTACTCCAACTAATTATTGTCTTATATACCCAAATAATTAAATTTCTTAAATAACCCACTAACAGTATTGGGTTGGCACATTAATCCAATTCAAAGTCCATTATCTCCATCCACAAATCGAATTTCCTACTTCCATTTAGTGTTTCATTCTCTACTCCTTTCATTGGTTGAACGACATGTGGCATTGCATGTGGTTTATTCCATCCAAATAAGGTACTCCCTCCGTCCCGCTCATTTTGTCTCCCTTTCCTTAAATGGACGTCCCACTCATTTTGTCTACATCCAAATATAGACATAATGAGTGGTTGTAAGAGTTTCTCTCTCATCTCCTTCCAATCTCATCCACTAGTTTATTAAACAAACAAATTTCTTTAATCTCCGTGCCCAATAGTAAGGAGACAAAATGAGCGGGACGGAATTATCTTCAAATCGCCAAATATCAAAAATCCGACGAGTGAAATAGAGAATGAAGCACCATAGGGAGTAGAGGATCCGAGTTGCTCCATCTATCCAAATCCTCTGGTCATGAATTCCTTCTCCAACTCCATCGTTGTTCCTCTCCCTCGTTGTTCCCTCTCCATCTCTCGTTTCCTCTTTCCGATCAGGAATTCCTCTCATCTCTCTGAAATTTCACCCTCACCGGTCGAATCGATCTTCAACCCGTCGATTCCCTCCTCTAACTCGATTCCACCATCTCCGCCGAGTTTTGATTTGGTGGTGACGGTGGTCGATTGGAGACGGTGGTGGTTGAAACTTGTTTCACGGCCGTCGAATCGGAGTTTCCACCTCTTCGAACAAACCAACGACAGCGACTTCAGCTTCCGCGCCACCCTCTGATCTCCCATCTCCGCAGAGTTCCGATTTGCTGCTGACGATGGCGGGTTCTGAGACGGCGGTCACGCACTAGTTGTTCGCCACTTCGAGAGGGTGGCGCCACTGCACACCAAGAACAGAAGGCCCACCATTCGGTACACCGCTTCTGCTGCCATGGCTTGGCTGCTACTTCTACTTATCTGAGCTGGTAAAGCTAGAGGGAGAGAGTGAATGAGAGAGTGTGAGGGGATGGGGATGGAGATGGGGATGAGGGAGTCAAGAATGGAGTGAGTTGTTCTGTTTGTTTTCCTTTTTTGCTCTTTAACAGTGCGTTTGCTCACATCCATCCCTTTCTTTTCTCTTCTCTTCTCCTATTCCGAATTTATGTTTGAATTTAATGTTGGAATTAATGTTTTCTGCACTCCTTTTTTCTGAAGCTACTGGTTGCGCCACCATCGATTGATTATGTGAATTGATGAGAATATTGCAATGACAAATTAATCTCTCTCAGTTCTTTATTGCAATGACAAATTAATCTCTCCCTCTCTTGATCTCTGTTTCTCTTGTACAAGTTAATAAAACATAAATTAAGCTTCCCAAATTCCTACTCAGCAGAAAAATGAATGAACATTTTAATGTAAAAACAGAAAAATGAATTGTTATGAAAATTAATGCTTCGTTGAAAAAATAATAAAATAAGAGAGAGGAAAAGGAAACAGATTAAGAAATTAAGCAAATAATTAATAATACCTCTACTATCCTACTTTTACCCCACTCAAAACTACTTTATCAATTTTTTTAATCTCCGTGCCGAGCTCCAAATGGTTCAATTTTTGGTGAACGGAAGGAGTAGATATTAACCTAGGTGAGATGATGAGAGAGAAAACTGGTGCATGAAGGGAAAAAACAAAGTAATATTTCGATTTTCTTTTTCTAATCATTATATTACTAAAAGGAAAACGATTCTTACTTTGAAAAAATACTACGTGACACCATTTATATTCCTCCATTCATATTTATCTAAATTCTCAAATTTTTGAATTTTTAAATGTAAAATAATAGATTTTAAATATCTATACTAAAATCTTGTGTCCCACATCGGCTTCTCAATGAAACTTCACCTATTGAAAAGCCTATAAATACCTAGAATCAATATGTATTTTCTCATCTTTTGCTCCACCAGTTTTATTTGCCCAATTTATTTATTAATCGGTCGAATAAATAATTATATTTTATAGTATAATTTAATTTAATTTGGTCAATTTATTAATTGGCTGAATAGATAATTATTTTTTGTAGGAGTTTTATTTGGCCAATTTATTTATTAATATGCCGAATAAATAACTGCTATATTTTTATAGTTTAATTTAATTTAATTTGGTCAATTTATTAATTGGTCGAATAGATAATTATTTTTATTAGGGAACCAATTTATTAGTTGACAGAATAAATGGTTCCAAAATAGTTTGGATAATTTATTGGTTGACCGAATTAAATTTGGAAATAGTCTAATATTTTTTTATTTAATTTGATAAAAAATAAGTAATTTCTAATTTCTCAATTAATTAGGTAGACGGGCCAATTTCCAACTGACGGGTACCTCAACTCGGGATCCCACGTGATACATTTTTATTCTTTATTCTTATTAATTTTAAAATTTTCATTTTATTCATTTTTTTTATGTATTAACTAAAATTTAGAATCGTCATAAATTGTACATTTATAAATCAAAATCGTGGTCAACGGGTTAATTCTAACCCGGAACCGTGGCGGTAGACGAGCCAATTCCAACCGACACTCGAGAAATTTTTCATTTTATGTTTTTTCCCATGTATTTTCTAAAATCTATAATCGTCATCCATGAAATAATTTTTACGTTATTTGTAGTTGAGTTTTCAGTTTTGCATAATTTATAATTTTAATTAACGAATATTACTATACGATTAAGGACGATAACGAATAGTACAATCATTAGTTTTATTAAATTTTTGGATCGATATAAATTTTAAATAAATTTTATAAATTACGCATTTATAAATTAGAGTCGTGGTCAACGAGCCAGTTCCGACGCAGAACTGTAGCGGTAGACTAATATATGGATTTTTTTCAGAAATGAACACAAATGAATAATTTTTTAATTAAATTTTAAACAAGTTTGAATAATCCTAAACACATCATCTCAAATTGTTTGATTAATCATCTCCGTTGAAAAACATAAAATATGTAGGAAAATTGGCAGAAAAATTACTAAAGATTTATCAACAAGTCAATTCTGATCAATAATCGTGCGCGTAGATGAGTCAATTCAGTACTTGCGGGACAACTTTTTTTTTTAATATATTATATAATTTTGAACTCATAAAATTAAGAATATTTATAGTCAACTTTTATCTTATATCATTGATTAAATAATTTTATGAGTCACAATCATTCCACATAAAGTTTTGTAAAAAGGAAAAACTACCAAGTACATAGTGAAACAATTCTTGAAATTCTATTCTCAGTTAAACAAGTTATTCTCGAATCTGACAAAAAAGAAAACTAATGTCATCATTTATTTTTCTATGAATAGATTTTTGGAAGATGATTATTTATATAATACTGCAATTTATAATTAAATTTTTATTTATTAAATATTGTGTGAATATTTATGAAATATAGTTATGTATATAATTAAATATTAATTTCAGGTAAAAAGAAAATAAATGTCATCATTAATTTTTTTGTGAATTGATTTGGAAGATGATTATTTATATAATTTAAAATCAGTATTGTAGTCAATAGGCCGGTTCCAGGTCAGAACCATCGGGGTAAACGTGATGATTGTGAAGCGGTGGTTTAACTTTTTTTTTTTTTAATCTTGTGTTGAATTCATAATGTGGGGTATTTATGGTCACATTCATCTTATAGACAATCTTAACATCTATAGTATTATTCGCTATCTATATATCTCTTCTCTCTCTCTCACTACCCGCTCCTTCCATTGCCTCTTTTTCTTCATAAAAAACTAAAAAAAATCAACTTTAGTCGCTTTCCTTTGGAGAGAAATATATTTTTGCCCACATCGGTTTTGTAGAAGAACAAAGCCTTAACAATTATCGAAAGTAATGAGAATATATTAGTTATAAATTTTAACAAACATAATTATATGGGTTTGAGACGTAAACATGTAGTAAAATTACTTTTTACTCCCTCCGTTCAGGTTTTAAAGTCCCATTTCACCCATTTCAAATGTTCGAGTTTAAAAGTCCTACTCTCATTTTTAGACCATTATACATTTCTTACTTTTTAGAATTACTACCCTTTGTCATTTGGACCTCACCTCACATCAATTTTATTTCTACTTTTTTTATCATCCCAACAACTTTATTCTTACTTTTTGGTCAATACCACCTCTTTTTTATCATTACCACTATTTTTTTGTCATTATTCACTACCTCTACTTTCTAACTTTTACCCTACTAAAAAACACTTTATCAATTTTCTTAATCCCCGTACCCATTTAAAATGGGACTTTAAAACACGAACGGAGGGAGTAATTAAATTTGAGATGTGTTCAAGGGATATAAATTTTAAGCGAGTTTAGTAGATTGCATAATCGAATTATTTAACGCTAAAATAATTAACAAATAATATTTTTTTAATCTATCACATATTAGTACTATTTAATAATTTTATTAATTTTTATAATTTCCCGTCGATTTTCGACGAATTATACGCTAGTTGATTATTATTTGGGGGCCGCCAATGGACCTAAATGTGTGCGTCCCAAAATTCATCACTAATTAATTGGGGGCAACAACTTATTTAGGTATGTTTTATTATTATTACTGCTCTCCATCCACAAAAAATATATCTATTTTTTGATGTTTGTCTGTCCATAAAAAAGATATGTATTCTATATTTGGAAATATAACTCACATAATTTACTTTAATTCAATCTTCCACTCAATCAATTTACTTTAATTTAATTCTTCATTCAATCAATTTATTTTAATTTAATTCTTTACTCAACTAATTTACTTTAATTCAGTCATCCATTCAATTCAACTGAGACCTTCATTCCACTTACTCCACACATAAATAATTTAAAATTATATAATAAGTAGGACTATTATTCCACTCATAATATATCTTACCAATTCTATTAAATTTCGTATCATTTTGAAATATGCGCCTTTTCGTGGACGGGGGAGAATTATATTTATTGTCAAACTGATCAACAAATTAAATAGTCAAACTTGATTATTAATTTCGAATAGAAAGTTCATTGTTGTCATTTTGATCGAAAAACTCATCTTATTATTCTTTTTTCCGAAATCAAGCTTCACAATTGGTGGTTTGCCAAAGCCTGTTTTAGAAAGAATAGTTTGTAATCTAAGAGCATCCACTACGCAAGTTGAGCGGCGGTGGCGAAGGGCGGAGTCGAAGGCCTTCGACACACCCCCCACTCGACACCGGGTGGGTCGACGCCGTAGTGGCTATTCGACATGGGGGTGTGTCGAAGGGTGAGGCGAAGCCGGTGTCGAGAGATAGACACACCCTTCGACTCATCTCCTTGCCACGCGTCGTCGCCATGAGAAGGAGAAGAAGGAGAAGCAGCTGTTGTGGTTTCTTTTTTTTTTTTTTTTCCTGAGTTGCAGCGCCTTCCATGAAAGAAGAAGAAGAAGCAAGGGGTTGAAGGAGAGAAACGGGGGTAGAGGGTGGGGGTAGTGGGCTTTTTGGGTTTGATTTCGGCTTTTAGGTAGTTTTTTTTTTTAATTAGTTATATATATTGTAATTAAGTATTAATAAAATAAATTTGAATTTATTTATTTTCTTAATTATTGTATTTTTATTTTATTAATGAGTGTATGTTTTATTTTTTTAATTAGTATATGTTAAATTGTCATTTATTAATTTCTGAATTTAATTAAGTTTTTTTTTATAATATTTATTACAAATAAAAAAAATAACAAAATAAAATTTATTCAATTATTAGAATCACGCTTCCCAGTGCTTAGACCTAGGTCTTACTCAACTCTATTGTAGTGGAAAAATCAACCTAGGTCTAACTCAACACCACCAATCATTAAAATCACGCTTCCCAGTGCTTCAACCTAGGTCTAACTAGACACTCGTAGTGGATGCTCTAAAATCTACGTTTGAAGAAAAAAAAATCATTTAATTTCTTGATTTTGCATTGATTTTCTAGTAATTTACTTGGTCTTTGTTTGACTATTTTTAACAAATTAGTATTGTACCACTATATGGAGCTTATATTTACATCATTATATTTTTAATTTTATCAAATATATATAAATATATGTATTTGTAAAAAATTACCAAATTTACTACTTTATATAGATTATATTATTTCATCTTATCATAAACTCTAATATTGTAGAATAGATTGTTAAACTAAATTTCTATTTCATTTATTTATTAAAACAGTTCAATACTTGTTCGTTTTATTTTTTATGTGTTCTTAATTTTCTGTATGTTTTTAATGTACTTAACAATTAATCTTATAAGTTAGATAAATCTTAAATGTCTTGAGTCAATCTAAGGTGATATATAAGTAGTTTTTGGTTTAAAATAAAAGACAGTTTTGGCTAATATATATATATTTTCAACTTCATCGAATATGGTGTTATATTAATATATATTTAACACTGTAATGAGAATAAGAGTTTGTTTTAATCTTTTAGTTAAAGTTCTCTGTTTTTTTTTTTTTTTAACTATAAAACGTATCTATTATACTTTCATTTGTAAAGTCTAGTTTTATGCACGATTATTTTAACAAAAATTTTCTGTTATTGATTATTAGTAGCATGCAAAATAATTTTCCAGAACAAAAAGAACAAATAACAAAACATAACATCATATTTCACCGTTTTTTTTTTTTTTTTTTTTTTTTTAATTACCACAGTTTATGATAGATGAAGTATGGTTATATGATTCACAATTTGGAAGATGTGTTTTGAGACGATTAAAAAGGTAGCGGGAGCACATTTTGTGGCATTGTAATTTATCAATCAACCACATTATCTTTTGTGTTCACATTATAACTAAGGTTTGTGACCTTAAATTAGTTTGTAATTACAAAATCGCCGTACAAATCGATTTCAAATCAATTTGTAATTGATTGAAAATTAAAAACTCCATCTTTAATATATAATAGATAATAAGTTAAAATTAGTCAATTATATATATAGGGGTTAGTTCACATAGAAATCACTTTACTCGTAAAAAAAATGCATTTATGTATTATTACAATGCATCCCCATAATAATACATTTTTGGATTACTACAATACATTGTTATAATAATGCATTACGTATTTAATTATAATGCATCGATCAATCTCAACCGTAGATCTATAAGATCAATGGTCCAAATCGCTTCTTATTTCTTATATGAAAATGAATTTACTTATTATCTCCTCCTTATATATGTGTGTGTGTAGTGTGTATGCAGACAAGTTGTAAATTAATACTACGTTTTGTACAAAAATAAAAATAAAAAATAGCAACATAAATTAGAAGTTACATTAATCAAATAAATAACAATACCAATTAATTTAAAAAAATATATTAATTAGAATAACCTAAAATACATCTATGAGTTACAGGGTTTAATTAATTCCACCTTTCTCTGCTATATTGTGCTACATATCACATATATCAACAATTTTTCACCTTCTCAATTGATTCATTAAGTTGGCCTTTTTATTTTCTTATGTAGAAACTCTTACTTTATGTTGCACAAGTGAGGAGGCGATATGACACATATACGGGGATAGAAAATTTTGAAAATTATAGGGTGTGATTCGTTAATGATACATCTAATTATTGTACTAGTATTTAATTATACGTGGCACTTATAAAATATATAGAAATTTTAATTTTAATGCAAATTAAATATGTGAGTATCTTTTAATTTACCCTTACATATTTTAATTTGATATTTTTAATGTGACACTTATGCAATTTACCTTCATGCAAATTTATTTGTTAAACACATAAGAAATTTATGTGTTTTTTATAAAAATATAAATGTTACGTGCAATAATTTGTTTTTTTTTTTTTTAAATTCGTGATGAATTCAGATAAGATAAACTATGAAAGTGACTAAACTTCGAAATTCGCTTACGTTCTTCTTCCTTTGAATATTCGACACCAGAAAGAAATTAGACGAAAGGAAAAAGAAAAAAGAACAAAAACAAAAAGAACGCAAAAATTAGCTGTATGTTCTTTCAGAAACATTCAAATGATAAAGATACCATTTTATTAAGAGAGAGGTTTATGATTCAAACTTTATCGTCCATTTTTTGCTCAATTAAAGTAAAATGAAATAGCTTTGTGTTAATAACAATCAAAGACATGCTCCTCTTCCCTTCCTATTCTCGTACATATACAATCACATCCAAAACTAGTAGACATAATCACTTAATTAATTATAAGGATCAGTTAGCTAAAAATTGATTAACTTTTACCCATTTCATTTTACACATTTTTTTTTTTTTTTGTTACAAACATAAACTTTAACATTTGTTACGAATTTCACGGAACACTCAAATTAAATCTTGACAAGGATGCAAAGGAACAAAGCGATAAGGGCTCTCGGGCAAATTGGGAGAAATTTTTATAAGGGTGTAAGTGTAGTACATCCACTCTTCACAATGTAATATTTTAATAATAAAATAATATTATGTGAGAGGTGAGTGTAGTACACTTACACCCTTGAAAAAATTTCTCGCAAATTGAATAGTGGCACCACCCAGCCTACATCCACCTCATATCAGCCCACCACGTGTTAAGACTATCTGTAACGCGGTCTCGAGCCACTATCTCGAAGCCGGCTCGAGACTGGCTCGAGCGGCGCCTGCGCTACACGCGCTAATCCCGAAAAAAAATGACTGGCGCGTGTTGTGCACACGCCTAACATTAAAAATTTAAAATCCGCAACGGGCAAAAAAGGGCAAAAAAACGGCTAACTTATTTTTTTTTCTTTATTCAATTTTTATTGCCTATAAATATATGTTTTCCTCTCCCTCATTTCACACATCTTCATCTATTTCATTTCTCCAACTCTTCATCTAAAAAAATATATGGATCCCCACAATCCCAACGATCCCTTCTCGTCGGCGTGGTTTCCCGACATGTCCGACGACATATATGATTATACGGGGGCGGGGCTTGATTCAATCAACCTCAACACTCCAGCCTCCACCGAGTCCTACCTCTCCTTCTCTCCCGACACCGACAGTCCGGCGACAAACACCGATGATCGCCTAATTATGGCGCCGCCGCCGTCACAACCCGCTGCCAAAGGAAGAAATGGCAAGGATAAGGGCAAAGCTATCGCCACCTCCGCCGCCGTTGCCGATGAAGATGATGACAAAGCTACCAAGGGTTGCAAGCATCACAACTACACCGACGAACAAGCCACCTACTTGGTACAGATTTGGGTGGAGAAGACCTGCAACTCGATTGTTGGATGCGACCAGTCCGGCGAAAAATACTGGGGAGAGGTCCAGAATCATTTCAACGCGAGGTTCGGCTTGCAACTCAACAAGAAGCAGGTAAAGAGCTACTTTGGCCGCATCCAAACAGCGGTTAAAGCTTGGATTGTCGCTTACCGCAAAGCGACCGCTTGTCGGCAAAGCGGCGCTGATGACTGGATGGTGCTCAGTGATGCCCAACAAATCTACAAGACATCAACGGGCAACCCTTTTTTCCACTATTTCACAGCTTGGGAGATCTTGAAAGGCTATCCCAAGTTCCTCTTGCATGATTTCCTAGACATACCCTCCATGAAGAGGATGAAGACTACGACGAAGGGCAACTACACATCTTCTGCATCCCAGCCGTCAGCGGAGAAAGCCCAGTCCACAAAAAGAGAAAGCGCGCCTCCCCGACCGGAGGGTCGAGATGCGGCACGGGTCAAGGCAAGGGCCAAACGAAAGAAGCCGGCAGGTGAGTCGTCCCAGCTCGACTCCCTTTTGGATCGATACAGCTCCCGACTGGGCCAGTTCGCCGAGGCCAATATGAGATCGCGGTGGCAATGTGGGAATCAGCTCAAGCGAAGCTACAAATGCTCGGGCGAGTAGGGGTGGTAATCGGTTCGATTATGGAATAACCCGCACCAATAACCAATTAACCAATAACTCATTAAGGCTAAATATTGTTACCATATACCATACCACTTAACTATTTTGGATAACCGATAACCAATTTTGTTAATCGGTATGGTTATCGGTTAACCCAAATAACCAAAAATTATTAAGAAAAATTGGACAACATTTATGCACAATGTTAATTACTCATGTTCATTCTAATAACCATAAAATCACAAATAATAAAATCATAAATAATATCCAAGTTCCAACTATAACGTACTAAAATTTCATTCCTAATAACTAATACCATATAATAATATAGAAATATATTTTTATAACTTATATATATTATTAATTAGAAAATAAATTTGGTTACTTGGTTATTATGGTTTGATTTTGGTTATAACCAATAACCGATTAACTTAAAAAATTCGAACCTTTAACCATACCAATAACTAATAAAATCGGTTTTTAGTTACCAATAACCAATCGATTATTGCATATTTCAGTTAAAAACCGACTAATGGGAACCATTTAGACAGCCCTACGGGCGAGGACCGAAGCTGCTCGTGTCACACCCCGACTCCCGAGGTGCGACTTACGGACAACAACACAACTTAACCATCTAACAATCAACTCAAATACGGGGAACATGCTCGGGGAAACATCAATGAAAAGCAACAGCACTCGAATAAAGCTATCAAAGACATGAAGAAGCAATAACCGAGCATTTTAAAATTACCAATCAACACGAAAGTGATAAGTATTTCAGGTCAACGAGTTCAAGATTCAACAAAACATTAAAACCATCGAGTACATTGCTCGGAATAAAAAACAAGTATCAAGTGTATATTAACAGAATTCCATTTCAAAAGGGATTGCAGCGGAAACTCGACTCAAAACCCAACACTCACACGTATGAAGACGTGCAAATGCCAGTCTGACATTCAACTCAACAAAACCAAACAGACCACACCACCAAGCCTTTCCTGCCATCGCCATCCCGCTAACCTGCACGTTTAGAAATACACGTAGGGCTGAGTACTTCGTACTCAGTGAACATATGCCGAAAATACTTGGAAGAAATGCTTTTAAAGCTATATCAATTGAACTTGCCTTGCCGAAACATCACAAGTATCTATACGATTTAAAACGGTTTTACTTGTGCATGCTAAAACATTTTCTTTTAAATAGACTGCGCAGTTAAAACATAATATATACTCAACAGTATGCATCGTCTGTCATAAATTCTCTCATTGTGCCGAGAAGTAGGCCTCCTTCTCGAACACTGCGACCGGCTTAACCGTAGCAAGGCTCACAGTCACCTCAACATTTAACATACCACACGTGGGTTTCCTGCTTTTAACAGGATGATAATATCTCAAACAAACAGATGATAACATATACCAACTCAATAAAACGGCAAGTCAATCGCATTTTTAAAAATCACATAATAATACTCAATAGCATAATAGCATTCATCGATAGTTTTGGTTTAGAAAAGCCCACCTGACTTCCGACGTTCTAGCTAGGTGGTTTAAGGGCTATCTGTCCTCGCTTATCTTTTCGTCCGGCTTGATCCTTCACAGTTCGACATCGATAAAGAAGATAAGATACTACGCAAAGACGGATATTAGACGTTGGTCTCGACTGAAGGACTTCTACTTGAGTCGTTTCTCTCTATAATATTATTTTCTAAATCAATCTCACATTCTCGTCTTTAACCCATTAACTCTATTCGATAATTGGTTAATACAACTAACCAATGTCTTAGCACTTCTCGCATTAATTATGAAACGTCGTCTATCTGAACTCTATTATTCGAGTTTTCTTTTATAAACTTAATCAGTTCTTGATTTAATTAACAACTCAATAGCTCAATTATTTTGCATACAAACAAACTCAATAATTCTTCACGTTATCACCAAATAATATCATTCACTCAAACATATTAATTCAATTGCATAATAATTCCAAATAAATCAAACACATTGTTTCAAATTCAATCACATTTCAAGACACGTTAACATCTACTTAATCTTTATTATAGAACTTAATTCAAATACGAATTCCTTTTTTTTATAAAAACTCAAACAATATAATTTATCTTTCTCGACTTATAAACAACACTTTTCCAAACTCGTTGTCTTATGAAACCTATTACAAATTTTTACTCAATTAATAAAAATTCTTTTTAATTTTATTAAACTTTTGTGAAATAGGAATTTCACTTCTATTTCTAACTCGATTCTCATTCCTAACTCAACTATTACTTTTCTAATTATTATCTCGGCAATTCTCCTCGGTTTATTCTTAATCCACACGGTTTGAAAAACAACTTATTCAATTAATTTTAATTAATTACTTTCAAAATCATTACTCGATATCTTATTCCGTTATTTTCTTGGTTAAACTATACGAGTATGTAAACTTAACTCGTCTAACACTTTTCTTCGACTCGATTAAAACTTCTCTTTACTTTCTTATCATTTTATTCTCTTTATTTTAACTCGATTTTCTCGACTCTTATTTATTTAATTAATAAATTTCTTTTCCTCTTTTATTTATTAAATTAAGACTAATTTCTTAATTAATATATTTTCCTTTATTCTTCAATTAATTTTTATTTCAATAAAAATCTAGATTATTTTATTAATTTGATTACAAAATTTCTTTTTGATTTAATTTAATCAAAACTCAAATCTTCAAGATTTATCTCATGAACACTTAGAACACTTAAAACATTTACTAGATATATTTTTCTATGTATTTTTCAATTCTTAACACTTTTAAAGCTTTTAAAACTCCATTCTTTTATCACAATAAATCCTATCTTCATCTAGGATTCAACTTAACACTTTAATACACATCACATAATTTTAACATCAAAATCATCAAGTTTTCCATATCATTATTTTCTTCAAAAATTACATGCATATGTCGATTTTTCCACACTTAACAACATAAAAGATTAAATCATCACATTTCATAATAATCTCATGCTCAAAACATCACTTAAATCATCAACAAAATAATTTCTTCTTCCCACTTCAAAACTCATGGCATTTTCATCAATTTTTAGGGCAATTATTTCTAAATTTTTCATGCATATATATTCATTTAAAACATGCTCAAAAACATATATCAAGTATCAAATTCATCATAGAACATAATAAACGATTTTTCTTTATTTTTACCTAATTTTCGGTTTTATTCAAAAATTAGGGTTTTTAATTTCTTTTTTCTTCTCTTAATTTATCGATTAAAACCTAGAGTTCGATTCTCCTATCGATTTTTCCTCACTTAATCCTCACATCGATAACCTAGGTTTGCCTAAACATAAAATAAATACCATGCATGCATGTTTTCTTTCTTTTAGGGCTTATAGAGATACATATATACAAGAAATCAAATGAATATCATACTTTAGAAAATAAATTGAATTTTCTCCTCTTGATTTTCTCGAAACCGAAATGATGGGGGAAATGGGGCTCAACTTTCTAGCTTGGATTTCTCTTGGAAGAACTTGTCTTGAATCCTCAAGAAAATATGAAACAACAATTAATCATCCACTTTTAGGGTCTAAGAGCCGAAAATAATGAAGAATGGGGGATGATTATTGGATTTCAACTCAAGAACTTGAAGAATTATTACCTTTCAACTTAAGGCTTGAAAGAATTAGGATGATGATGATGATCTTCTCTTGATCTTCATGGAATTGGTGCTTGAATGCTAAGCTTTAATGGAAGAAATTCCAAGTATGAGTGTGTGTGTTTATGTTACGGTATTGAGAGAGAGGGGGAGAGAGTTTTTTTTCTTCCTTGTTACTTGATGGAGAGTTTAGAGAGTGTGATAGAGATAGAATGAAATTTCTTCTCTTGCATATAGAGAGAGAGAGATCGAAAAAGAGAGAAAGATAGGTAGATTGCATGTACTCATTCACCTCATTTGATTTTGTCAAGATTTTCATCCAACAAATAGAATAATAATGATGATACTTGGTGTTGAAACTTGGATAAAGAGTGATAGATGGAATTGATGGGATGCTTGTATGCATGGAATCTTTCATCACAATTTACTAAGATCTTGTTAAGAATATTAATGATGAATTCCACTTAATAGGTTTGGAGAGAGAGATTAGGGAGAGAGATAGAGAGATGGCGGTAGAGAGAGAGATGAGTGCAATTTTCCTCAATATTTTTATTACGGGTATTATTTACCCGGTCGTTAAAAGTTTTCCGGATAAAACGTCCGTATTATTCTATTTATGCTCAAAACGGGTCTAATCTCTCCTCGTCTCGTTTCCGACATTAAAACATCTCGAACCTAATTCACATCTCATTAAAAAAAAATTAACGATTCCGATCATCTAATTTTTAGGTCTAAATTTCATATAACGAAAACTTACAAATTAGTCGGCTTATTAATCCGCTTATTAATCCTTTAAAGATTAAATTCTCATAACTCTCTTCAAATTATCTTGGATAAGCTTCTATCTTATCTCAATGATCTTAGGATTAATCCTAGGTTCAAAGATTTTAATTAAAATCTATTCTAGGTTAATCGGCGCATAGCGATTTCTCGATTATCAACATTATTCACTTCAAATCAAAAATCTTCGGAGTTTTTCTGAAAATCATACTCGTACTCATTCTCATACAAACAAGCTCAATATATGCATCACATTATCATTTCAAGAAATAGGGACATATAATCTCACGTAAAAACACATAAGGGTATTTCAGTCGTTTTACTCATTTCTACTTATTTAGAAAAGAATTTTTATTCCTCAAATCTCGTCATTTAAACTTATAAGGTTATTTAATACGCTCTCTAACGATATAGAAGTTCGGGGTATTACAGCTCGGGCCAAACAATATGCCACCGACTTGAAAGTTGTCTCCAGGGATACAAGATTCATGATGCCGGAGCAGCTCCAGGTTCACATGATGATGGTGGAGGAGGTGAAGCAACGTCGGGGATGAGCGTAATTTTTAGTTTTATGTAATTTTTTATTTTTAATTAATTAGTATTTTTTATTGTGAATGCATGTAATTTTTCAATTTTCAAATATTAATGGAAAATTTGAATTATTATTAATTAATGTATTTTTATTTATTTACAAATACATGAATTAATTTAATAAATAAATATGGAGAATTGTTTAATATTAAAGATAGAGACAACTTGGAGACAGTTGCGTTGCAGGAGTAGGTGTCTCTAAGGGATCTTTAGTGGAAAAGTGCTGCTGGAGATCCCTTGGAGGCCGCTAGTGGTCTCCAAAGGTTGCAGATAGTCTAATGTAATACTATATTATTACATTTCTTTTAATGGGTGCTTATTTTTCCTTTATTTATTATTAAACCTTGAACTATGGTAATGTTATGTAATTCAGGATCCATTGTTTTCTTTTACGGTTACTTAAAAAGCAATAATTGAGATTCTACACAGTAACTTGAAGCATATACAAGAATTGGTATTGTTATTTTTTTTTTAATTAAAATGGTTACATGTAATTCATATATTCCAATACAATATAAATCTATATATATAGAAACACAGTTTTGTAACTGTTTTTCCTAACCGCACATAACTACTAATATGTTAAGAAACTATATTTCAATCTCTTCGTCATTCACAAATCACACCTATTCTAATAGGGATGTCAATCGGGTCAGTTCTTTATGTTTCGGGTCAGCCCTATTTATTGTTCGGTTATTCGGTTTGGGTTAAATCGGGTTAAAAATTTTCAACCCTAGCCCTTCGAACTTCGGGTTGGCTCGTCGGGTCACAAAGTTTGTAAATAAAAATGAACGTGTATATATTTTTTTGACTATTGTCGCAAAAATTACAAACAAACTAAATGAAAAAGTAAAAAATTGAGCATATGAGTCGTAAAAAAAATAGAAAACCTGATTAAATCCAAAAAATAACATCCAACAAAACCTAATAGCACTACACAAGTATTATGTTATTAACTATTTTTAAGGATAAAGTGGGAGAGACATTACTTTAGTATCATGTTATATATCTTCTTAATTACTTCATGCTTATTCGGGTTGACCCTAACTTTTATTGGGCTAGTCTAGATAACCATTCAACCCTAACGGGCTCATCCTAATAACTCAGTTATGTATTTGAGTTGTAAAAGTTCAACCATAACTCTTTATTCGGATCGATCCATTGAATTCGAGCTCAATTAACATCCCTATTCGTGAAGAGAGGCGATGAATGCAACGTTTATCCATTCTCACAGATCACACGGGTCACACCTCTTCTAAATTATAATTTGTGCATTCTATGTTTTTCTTTTATATTTACTATTTATTAATGTAATTGGTAATTAAATTATTTGTATTGAGTCTATAAAAATATTATTATATGACTTCTTTTTCCCCACCTGTCAAATAGTTAGATGTATTATTATTATTATTATTATTATTATTATTATTATTATTATTATTATTATTATTATTACAGTTTTTTGGGCAAGAAGATTGGGGAATAATAAAAGTTATGCGAATCGGCTCTGTATAGTTTTAAGTATGCCATTACCTTAATATTCATCAAATCTTTAAGGTACATAACCCACAAAGAATGTGAAATATAAGATTTCATGCTATGTATATCCTAAAAATGTGAAACTAATTTTATCATGGTTATAAATTTTAATTTATGAAATATAGGATTTCATGCTACCTATATTCCAAAAACTTGTGAAACTGATTTTATCATGCTTATAAAATTGTTTGGTATTTAGAAAAGATATTTAATGGAAATAATAGTAGTTCAACCAAAAAAAAAAAAAAAAACTTAGCACTTTACAAATTAATTAAAACAAATGTTACATAAGTAAATGCATTACATAAAATTTAATTTCACAATATTTGAAATGAAAGTATAGCACTTTAATTTATAAATTCAATAAATTACATATACGTATATATGTAATTTATATACGTACGGCGGATGGCTGGCGGCGGAGAGGCGGATAGCTGGAAATGAGAAAAGAAAAGAAAGTGAGGTAGAGAAGAAGAAGAAGAAGAAGAAGAAGAAGAAGCAGCGGCGGACGGCGGAGCGGGAGAGAGGTAGAGAAGAAGAAGAAGAGAGAGAGAGAGAAAGGAGGGACTCACGACGGGACGACGGAACGGTGGAGCAATGGACGACGGCGGGACGGCGGAACGGGTGTTGGCGGATTTGGAGGGATTAGGGTATACAAGAAAAGTTGGAGAAGAAGCACGCGATGTGAAGCTATTTTAGTAGGATCACCGGCGGAATTTCCGCCGATAATCCCAAGTCCATTTCCTAAATAATTTGGGTCAACCCAAGCCCAGAAGCCGAATATCGAACCAGCCCAAGCCTAGAAGGCCGATAATCATCGGCGGAATGGATCCGCCGGTGATTACGAGCGGTTACTCTTCCCTCGGTAATTACCGGCGGATTTTCCGCCGGCGATTCAAAATTTAAATATTAATTTATTTAATTTCTAAAATAACGGCGGAAAATCCCTCGGTAAATCACCGGCGGAAAATCCGCCGAAATTTCCCACCAAATTTTCGTCTGTGATCCGTCGGTGTTTCGCCGATTTTTTTTTTTAGCCGACCCGCCTTTTTACTGGCGGAATTCCGCCGGTATTTTCGCGTTTTTTTGTAGTGTACTGTATATGTAATAGTAGTAATTTATTTAGTTTTGACTATCTAATTTAAATAATGAACACATGCATCACACCAGATAAAAATAGCAGTACAAGTTTTCAAAATTTACTCCCTCCAACCCCCAAAATAAGAGATAATCGGCTTAAAAGAACTGTAATTTTTCATTTTTTGGCTAAAAGGACTTTTTTGGACGGCCCTGAGAAAAAAGACCATAACTTTTTTTTTCCACAATTTTGCCCCCTATTCCGACCCGAAGTAAATTTAATGGGTTTTTTTGACACGTCATGTACATGTGTACATGCCAAATAAGCAATTTTGTCACCTCATTTTTTTATTAACTGCATCATGATTATGCAGGAACCTTTACAATATTTTGTAAATATTTCATCATGTTGTGCTCTTAGAGTTTATCATATAATATCCCTATTTTCTTTTTAATATGTAAAACAATCACAGGTACGAATATAGTAGCCATATAGAACGAAGAGTTGATATTCTTGTTTATTTATTTGTGTAAAAAATATTTTTTTGACTGAATAGTTAAGCAAGAAATCAATAAATTTGTAGAATTTAATCATTTATTTGTGTATACTGCCTATGTGGTTTAACACATTTATGATATATTGGACATATACGTGTGTACAATATATGTTTAATTGTATACATTTTTTTAAATATAAAAGCGAAAAAAATGAGGTAGCAAAATTGATTATTTGGCATGTACACGTGTACATGACGTGTCAAAAAGTCCATTAAACTCATTTAGGGCCGGAAAAATGGACGAAAATGCGGGAAAAAACTCATGGTCTTTTTTTTAGTGCCCGTTCAAAAAAGTCATTTTTGCCAAAAAGTGAAAAGTTACTGTCGTTTTAGGGCGGTTAGCTCCCCAAAATAATTCATACTTTGGGATGACACGGGTTTTAAGAAAAATAATGCGAGTGGAGGGAAAGGTAGATGTGAGTGGAGAAAATGTAGAATTAAGGATAAAAAGTGATAGAAAGTGGTGGGCAACATGATAGAACATAGAAGTATAAATAAATAGAAGTTATAAGGGTAATAAGTTAATAAATTACTACTATTTTCAAAAATGGACTATTCATAAATTGAGGGATAGACGAAAGGAGAAAATTATGAATAATTTTAGGGGTCGGAGGGAATATAAAAGAATAGAGACTCTAAATTAAATATGAAGACATAAAGTTAATACTAAGACTTAGCAGTATATTTACTTAACAAATTAAATTAAATTTAAGTTAATAATGTAGCATTCCCTATTTTCGTAGCATGAAACAGTGTATTGCAGAAGGGAACAATGAAGCAGAAGTTTGATAATTTTATAGGCACAAAAGTTAGTAGCACGTGTTGCAAGATTAGAAAAGGTGGGATGTATGCCATCCAGTTCCAGATAGCCGGCCCTCGGCATGGAGTTGATGTATTTTACTCCAACTCCTTGGCATGCTGTCGTCTAGGTGGGGCTCCGCTCCTACAACTTGCTATCAATATTCTCTCTCTAGATCTTTCTAGATGTTTCTCTCTCCCTTACTGGATGCAGGCAGATAAACTATGAGCGAGTATCATCAAGTACCTAAGCTTCATGAAATGAAAACTAGGAGGAACGCAACGCCCTTGTAACATTCGCATTCTACGTATTGGTCTATAAAATCTCTCTCTATAACTACCACGCATGTTATCTCATGTCACTACTAATAATTTTATGTATTTATATATATTCATTTCTCTCCATCTCATTTATACGGGTTTCATTTTAATTTGTCCCAATATATGTGTCACATTCAAAAATGACAAAATTAATCTTTTCTATTTTTCTATTTTCTAAACTGTTTTTTTTTTTTTTTTTTTTTCGTGTCCAATTAAGAACAACGTGTAAGTGGAACTTGGGCTGCTGCATACATATGATATGTATATATATATATATATATATATATATGTCGGCCGTCGACAACTATCTCTTTACTGCTTCTTTTCTTTATTCATCTCTTTCAGGTGGTTGAAGCAACTGTGCTTTAAGATCGACCAAGATTACACTTTTGGACAAGGCTTTGTCCAATAATATTGGGAATATTCCACTTCTATTGCATTCTGTGTTGGGCTATTTATGCACATTTACATACATAGATACATATGTCTTGTGGGATTCGTTGAAATCTTATTGGAGAATTCCATTCGTTGAAATCTTATTGGAGAATTCCCCAAGATTCAATTTTTAGACGAGGAATTGTCTTTTCTTGAATTTTTAATTGACTAACTTAGGACATAAACAAGTCTTTCTTCTCGATCATGGGACAGAATTTATTAGAAAATTAAATTAATATTTTGTATGTACGTCGCAGTATTAAATTTAGATATGTAGGCCAATTGTTTGCTTGCACTAAATTAATGTAGAATTTGGTACATCGAGAGAATGATTTAGTGCAGAACAGCACTAGATTAAGTGAAATAATGCAAGATTAATGGTAAATAGGATGGTGCTTTCACATAGCATGCTTCCCTTTGCTACGAGCCGTCCATTTGGAAAATAGATTTAATTTTCCTTTTTGTTTAATTTTTTTTCTTTTTTTTCTAATTTTAAACTGGGGTAGAGTTAATTGGAGGTAGCCCCACATGTTTCCCCTAATCTATCGCCCAGCTCCGACTTCTCTGTGTTGCAAGACTGAATGGTTATGCAATAGGTGTTTTGTCGCTTGAGATTCATCTTATTTAACTTAATGTCCTTCTTTGTAGCAAAGTGGCGACTGTGGAATGGTGGAGTGGTTGGATCCAGAGCTTTCTCCTTATTACAAATCATGTTTCAACAATATGAAGGAAGAAATTGCACGACTACAAGCTGAAATGATAGATGCTGGGCAAAAGGAAATTGTTTTTCGGGAGAGACTGAATGTAGTGGAAGAAAAATATAACTCTGCGATGCAATCTATGGAAGAGGTTAAATGCCGTGGCGAAGAAAAACAGCGTTTTATTGATGATTTGAGCTTCAAGATTAGGAATATGAAGTTGGGATTTGATTTTCTGGGTTTTATCGTAGCATATGTTAATCCTGCGGTACATTTTTCCGGTCACGGATTACTCCAAATGATGAACCCTTTTTTTTAGATTTTCAAAATTTGTAGATTTATTGTGTAATTGAATAACAAAACAATTCATCTTTATGTTTTGGTTAGATGTATACAGAAATTGCAGATTGACAGGGATAGAAGTATGGGATTCTTATTCATGATATTATTTTCTTAATCTTTCTTCCAATTAAAAAAATTGGGCTGCAAAATATCATGTAAATATCTGAACAATAGACCAACCAAACACTTTCCAATTACAGAGACGGTGAAGATGGAGAAGGCGGCGACGATTTCTGGGCGAAAAGGAATCGACGACCAATCAATGAAGGCGAAAATGAAATTGAGCAAGGGAGGAGAACCAGACCATTTTCGAAAGAGAGAGAGAGAGAGAGAGGAACGAGACGTTTTCCCAGAGAGAGAAGAACCAAAATTATAAGAAAATGCCTTTAACTCACAAGTCCAACTAGGGTTAAAATAATAAAATTTGGATTTAATTTTACTAACATAATGTAGTATAGCACGTGTCTATAGATCCATTAAGGATGAACCACGATAGGTGGAAGCAACATCCAGGTTCCCAAGATTAATTTGGAATTGGACTTGCTACCTTTTCACTTGCTAGTCTTTTTGTCTTGTATGGAAATTGTATTAATAGATTACAAAATATCACAGGAAACAATCTCTTTTTCAAAAGTCACTAGTACAAACACATGGAATTAAAATTTACGCAACCAAATTGCACCAAAAAATGAGCTGCTCTAAAAGCATATATATAAGCATTGGAAATTCCTACAACTAGCACACCTCTTGTTGCCTCCATAATATCTTGAATCTCCTCCAGTTGATGTTCCTCAGCTTCTTCTTCATTAGCCAATACTCGAGCAATAATAGATGAATTCATATTGATCTCAATAGGATCTAATTGCACCTTGATGCATTCTGTAATGACATAAACCGAATTTAATATGTTCGAGGGAAAAATAAATAAAGCATATTTTGTAAACAATAGATTCATAATATTTGCAAATATATATATACAATCGCCAAATAGTGGTTCACCAAAACGTATAACGGAAAATGGAATTTCATACACGTCATAAATTCAAGGATGCTTTTGCTATTTCAATGAAAGATACGTGGAAAATTTCTTTTCTTTTTTGGTCACACACACTATTCACTTCTTCTCGAAGGGAACATGCTATTCACTTTTATGGTCAATGCCTTCTCCACGGTCACTTTGATTCACATCACTTCTTAAAAAGTAAATACTATATTTTGCAATTGAAAAGGGAAAAAACGGGTATGATGCGATTGATCGTAATTAAAAATAATTAAATGATTATAAAAATTAAGAGATAATTGGTACTTTTTAATCATAATTAAAATTATTGAAATGCTAATTATAATTTATTAAACTTCGATTAAAATTAATTAATTAAGAGATATATATATAAATACATGTTGGGCCTCAGTGTGGTCCACTGCCCACAAGTGCTTCTCATTGAAAAGAGGCCCAAAATAGAAAATTATTTCAACAACTTACATTTGCGTGCCAATTTTACTTTATGTCGACAAGTATCCAAATCTTTTCCTTACTTCTAATCAGTAACACGGATTATTAGTATCTTTTTATTCTTTAGGTGAACAGAAATTATTAGTATCTTAAAAAAAAAGAACTACTTCAAAATATCTCAAAAAAAGCCACGAAAAATATAAGAGTTAATATCGTAAAATAGCACCTTTTCTTACAAAAAATACTAAAATATCACTTACATGATAAAAAGTGTCTAAATAGCACTTTAGTTTGTTAAAGGTCTAATATACCCGCAATGAGTATACAAAAAGACTAATTTGAATCATACACGAACACTAACTTCATGTATGAATTTCCGGCGAAAAATGTCCGGTGAAAATTTCCGACGAAAATTTGAATCATACATGAAGCCTAACTTCATGTATACATTCTATGTGCATTATACAGGAAGACTAACATTCATGTATGCATCATACACGAAAACTTCCGGCGAAAATTTGAATCATACACGAAGCCTAACTTCATGTATGCATTATACCTGAAGACTAACATTCATGTATGCATCATACACAAACATTTTCGCCGCCAAAATTTCAAATTTGTATCATATATGAAGATTAGTTTTCATGTATGATGCATACACGAAAATTAGTTTTCATGTATGATGCATACATAAAGTTAAGCTTCGTGTATGATTCAAATTTTCGCCGGCGATCGCACCACCACGCTACTGTCGGTGTCGAAAAATTTTACCGTCGGAAATTCATACATGAAATTAGTCTTCGTGTATTATTCAAATTTAAAGTTAGCCTTTTTGTATATCTAGTATAAAGTAATAAAAATAACAAAAAAGCTATTACAATATATTTTTTTCTAAACTGACATAATTCATCTTTCCACTTTGAAAAATGTTATTTCAAGTTTTCCCTCAAAATATAATTTGTCTTATTAATGGGCATTTACTTCCTCCGCCACGAAATGATTACCACATTATATACGATACGAGTTTTAATAATATAGTGGGTAGTAGTTGATAACAGTGAGTATTGTTGTAAGTGGAATAAGAGTCTCACAATAAATGTGAGTAAAGTAGTGAGAAATAATAAGGTTAAATATAATGTATTATATGAGTTTTACTACTATAAATAGAAGTAACAATCATTTTGTGAACGGATTTAAATAGTAAAAATGACAATGATATCGTGGATAGATGGAGTACTAAATAGCATAGGATTGACTATTCTATAATTTGTTCAATCTCAATAGTTTATAATGACAATATACTATGAAATATCCTTGAATCTAATTCGTAAAAGTAAATGCTTGATTAGTAAACAACCCTTAATTGTTTCCGATGCATAAATTTGGAGTATAATGCTCCTTTCGTCCACGAAACAAAATCCTACTTGCCCATAAACCCTGAACCCTAAACCTACTTGCTCATAAAAATTTATCCACTTACTTCTTCCACTCAAATCAAGTAGGACCTACAACTTTTACTCTCATTTGACATCTTTCACTCATAATACGTGGGATCCTTATTCCTCTAATAACAACTTTATTTTACCTTTTTTTTTACCATTGTAATAAGTTACAATAATTTTAACTTTCAATTCATTTTTCCACTTTGAGATCTTAACTCCACTCATAACAATTTTACCAGCTTTCTTAAACACCCAAATAAGGCTTTACTTGGTGGACGGAGAGGGAGTAAGTTAATTGCAACTGCAATAATGGTGGTGCCCGGAAGTTCTAACTAGACAAAATATTTGCTGAGACTACCGATTTCCAAACCACATAATTCATTCAAAATTCCCCTCAAAATTTGCAATTAGGGTTTAAGTTAATTGGGCGTCGGCAGTAACTAACTTAAGCGATGGATAACACAAACGGTTTGGAGCAATCGTTGCAGGATGGCAAGCTTTACCGCCATGCCAATGCTCTCATTGTTGCTCATCTTCGCGACCACAATTTCAATCAGGTAACTCTTGCTAACTATTTCTTTCTTCTGTTTTCGTCTCTGCTTGCTTCGTTAAAAGACTCCAGTTTCACTCACTCTGTGTGTTTGTGTGTGTGTAAATAAGGTTGTCTAAGTTGATGGAGGGAACTATTGAACTTGCTTGGAGTTTGATTGGATTAACACTTTGAATTTGTGTTTCAAACTTGAGTCTTGCAAGATATTGTAAATTTATAGCTTTAATTTATCGTAATTTGGGAAGTTTCTAGACCAAATTATATTATCATGATGTTTGGGATTAGTAGAGTACTAACTAGTACAACATAGCTCTTAGTAGACTAAGGGAAATTCGATGGACCGTACTCGTGATGAATTGCTCTTGGTTGAATATAATGCTAAGTTTTGAGCTGTTTAAGCTTGAGAATTGAGGCGGTGATTTATTTGGGGGCACTATCTTGTTGCCTATTCCAAAACCTTTAGAAACAAATCAGCAATTTTTTTAGACTTAGCTATATCCACAGTATTAGCGTTGATCGTTGTTTTAGATCTGTCGTCCAGCTTGAGGATTAATGTAACTGATCCTAATTACCCAAACTCATAGTTCTGTAATAAGAATTTGAAGGTGTATACTACTGCCTCAATCTATAGTATCATGGGAGCTTGTGGAAATGCATCTATGTGTTCTTGGTATCAACCTTTAGCTGATTTGGTGATTAAATTACAGTTTCAAGTTTCCTTATCACCTGAGATACTCAGCCATATACTGTTCAGCTGACTGAAGTCTTGGAATGCCTAATCATAAAAAGTATAAAAATGGATTTTACTCAAACTTTGAATGGAAGCACTGTGAAAGATTTAGTTTCTGATATCTTTCTTCTCCTATGCAGGCAGCACGTGCGGTTGCATCAGCCACAATGACTCCTCTAAATGTCGAGTTACCCCCTAACAAGCTCCTTGAGTTGGTGGCCAAGGTTTGTAACTTTGCTTTCAATAATAGATTGAAAAGATATATACGTTTTTTGAGAAAATAGGAAAATAAAGATAAAACATATGTGGTAGTTCTAAGTGGTCAACAGGGTCTTGCAGTGGAAAAAGATGAGATGTTAAGAGGGGTATCGTCAACTACACTATTTGATTCAAGTATACCTTCAGCATATGGCTCAGTACCTGCTCCACGAATTGTTTCTTTGGATTTCAGGTGTGCCATTCTGTTTTAGTGCTGAGCTTCATGCTGTTCTTGTTATGGCTGGAAAATGGATATGTTTTTTCAAGTATCTTTTGATTTGTCTATGATGTCGGTTGACAAGTTCAGACAGTCAAATTCAATTACATCTCTGATCAGTATGGATGACATGTAACAATTATCAAGTTAGTGCTCATATGAACAAAACGTTGCTGTCTGTCTTGAAGCTTTAAATTGATCTTTAATACTAGACGGGTTTATCAATCAAATTATGTTATTAGTAGTACAGCAAAAAGAAAATGCATTTAGATGAGTGGCGTATATATGTGAGTGTGTGTATTAGGAGAGAAATTCAGAAAGAGATTAAGTGGCATATATTCGGAGTCTACACATTTTTGTTTTCCTGAGTCATTTAACTATTCTAAAACTTTACGTTCTTTTTAATTTCTTATGCTTTTCTTTCTTCTCCTAAAACTCACTTTTGGGTGGTATTAAGAGATGCCTTAGTGTTTTCTAATGATTAAGAAAAACAAATTTTTTTTCCAACAGTGCCATGCATGATGTTAAAGGAGCATCAAAGAGTTTTCCAAAGCATGAAACCCGGCATATTTCAGAGCACAAGGTCTGATATTACCATAAGAAAAATCTTGTGATGATACTTCTCTTTGATTTAACAATATTTGGATAGCTAAAATATGCTGAAGCAACCCCCCCCCCCCCCCCCTCTGAAAAATAAAAAAGAATGTTGCTCGATGTGCAAGATTTAGTCCGGATGGAAGATTTCTTGCTACTGCAAGTGCTGACACATCTATAAAGCTCTTTGAGGTTAGATCCTACCTGTTAAGCATATGCACATATCGCATTATTTTATCATACACATTGGTCGCTGCCCCCTCTAGAACTGAAACAAATACTTACAGGTATCAAAAGTCAAACAGATGATGCTTCCGGATCAAAGAGATGGCCCTGTGCGGCCTGTTGTACGGACATTTTACGACCATCTACAAGTAAGTTATTGTAATGACAGTGGTTGTGTATTTTATCTAGGGTTCATGAAATGATGCACTCCCCTCTGTATTGTCAAATATTTCCAAATAAATGAAGATTTCACTCCGTTTGCTGGGGATGGATCCTCTGCTGTGCCAAAAGGCACAACATATAATGCGGTGCAACATACGACGCCGTTTTTGTACGAAATTCATTATTTTATTTTATTTTCCTTTTGTTATTTCATTCCAGTTTTTTCATTTGTTTCATTTTTTTTTCTCATTTTGCTTAATTATTCTTAATAGATTGATTATTTCTTCGTTAATTATGTTAGTATTAGGGATGGGTTTCCATGATAAAATTTTATCATTATCTTTCATAATTAATTTTTTCTTTTTCATTAACTTTAGGTTTAGTAATATCCTTCGTGTTTTACTTTCACTTTTTAGTTAATCATTTAATTTTTATCTTTTCTTTACACATTTCTTTTACTCTTGCATTATTAAAAATATAGCAACGATTCTTATGTACCCATAGGTATATTGGATTTGAATCAGATATATAGACAAAAATAATTACTAGCATTTAATCAATTCTAGAATAAGCGATCAGACATAAATTAAAAGTTTGTTCCCTGATATACTCTTATATATAAAGCGGCACCAATAAAATTGTTGAGCTAAGGAAAAAAAAAACTTGAAGAATGAAAAGGTACATTATACAAAACCCAAATTACTACAAAAATAAACTGTATAACAATGATTAACACAAAAATTAAAACAAAAAAGTGAAAACTGCTCTAAACGACACAGTTTTGATGTTAAGAAGGCACAGCAGGGGGTGCTGTGATCCTCTACACTGCAGAGGATCCTTCCCCCCATTTGCTCTTTTCAGTTGTCTGAATAATGCTTTAAATGGAGTCAGTGAAATGCATATCTTGTACATAATGTCTTATTTTGCTATGCAGCCAATTAATGACTTGGATTTCCATCCTCAGAACACAATTCTTATTTCTGGGGCCAAAGATCGCACAATAAAGTATGAATCCTCAACCTTATGGCTATGTTTATATGCGTTGAATCCAGTAGACAAGATTTGCAAGCTGACCTTAAAAAATGTATAGATGATTTATATTCAAGTAATTATTGTTGGACTCCTGCCAATCCAATTGATCAACTTGAAAAGTAGAAGAAATTTTATTGGAAGTTTACTCTTAAATATTCCTTAGCTTACTTAATGAATGCCCAAAGTCATTCTTAGGATCCTTGTACAATGGCAGGTTCTTTGATATTTCAAAAACAGTAGCAAGGAAAGCCTTCAAAATTATTCAGGTTATCCTTTGCCTTATATTCAGTATTTGATGTAAAGCATTTTATTGTTCGTAATCTCTTGTCTAAACTTATCGAGTTGAATTCACAGGATACTCACAACGTGAGGTCTGTTTCATTTCATCCCTCTGGAGAATTTCTTTTGGCAGGTTATTTCATATTTTGAATTCTAATATACAACTGTTGGACATGAAGGCAGAAGTGTTCCAACTCTTTTAAGAAATTATTAATTTAACCCGTGAATTCTGTAAAGAAAAAATTAGCCACTTTTTGGAACTATACGTTTAAGATAATTTAAAAATTGTGTACTGGTCACCAGGACAAGGTTACCCCTTTATTCTGTGTAATTTAATTGTTTTCACGATATGTAAAATCCTGGTGTGCGCTTAGAGTTCGTCTGAATGGTCTGATGATCTAATTTGATTACAGGAACTGACCATTCTATTGCACACTTGTATGACGTTAATACTTTCCAGTGCTATCTATCATCAAATGTTCAAGAGATTAGCAATGGAGCTATAAACCAGGTAAATCCATCCCCATTCTGCTCTAGTTAAAGGTATCAATTATCACTGAAATATCTTTACATTTTATTTCTTTCATACAGGTCAGGTATTCGTCAACTGGTGGCTTATATGTAACAGCTTCAAAAGATGGAGCTATTCGATTGTGGGATGGGGTAACATCCCAGTGTGTCCGTTCAATTCTTAGTGCTCATGGAACAGTAGAAGCTACTAGTGCAATTTTCACGAAGGATCAAAGGTAGGGGTTTGCCGTGTCATTGTTTAGAGGTTTCATTTTATAATTTTCCCGATAGACTAACATTATCGGCGTAATTCCATAAATCTTCCTAAACTCAGGTCTAGTAATATAGTATGACTTTTCTGATGTTACATACTCCTTCCTAACAAGGCTTAGTCATTTATTCTACCTTCAGCATTTTAATTGTCGAAATGAACAATTTTAGGCTATTGAATATGATGGTATTTCAAAGTTACAAGAACATCCCTGGATGTTTGCTAATGCTCACACAACTGCATTGACAGTTAGACTACCCACAACGGGTGTCTCCATGGGTGTCTTGAGACACCCGCACCATGGAGACACCCAGCTGCAGCTCCCCCCCGGCTCGAGACCGGCTCGATATGGCGCGTGCAATGCATGTGTTAGATTTAAAAGAAAAATAAAAAATAAAAAATTGCGGCCCGTAGAATACACGCGCCTAATGTATACTTTTTTAAATTCTCCAACGGGTGTAAACGGCTATTTTGCCGATTAATTCATTATTTATTTATTTATTTTGGATTTTTACCTATAAATACTACTTCATTTCTTTTACTTCTCACACCATTTCTTCTACTTCTCATTCTACTGTCTTCAATTTCTCCCTAAATTTCGCAGGTACATTCTTTCGTCCGGAAAAGATTCCATCGTAAATCTTTGGGAGGTTGGGACAGGTAGGTTGGTCAAGCAATATCTTGGGGCCACACATACACAATTGCGGTGCCAGGTATGTTAACCGTTTTTGTTGGCTATAGCTGAGTGTTTGCTTTAAAAAAATTAATTCTAGTCTTATTTATCAATAGTTTTTGCAATCACAACAAAATTTATCAAGAATTGTGACAACTTATTTTTCACTGCTCCATTTTGTTGCGTTCTCTTATTCGTATCAACAACTTTTAATGTGAGATGTTAAGAATATGACTCCACTTCCCTACTGCAGGCTGTTTTTAATGAAACAGAGGAATTCGTACTTGCCCTTGATGAATCAAGCAATGAGGTATAAATGCTTCATGATTTTTGGTATGAATATATTAAGATCTTCCTTTGGTGATGGATGCTATGTTTGATGTGCAGATTGTGATCTGGGATGCTCTCACAGCAGAGAAAGTTGCTAGATGGCCTTCGAACCACATGGGCAGTCCCCGTTGGCTTGAGCATTCACCAGTAGAGGCAGCATTCGTCACCTCTGGAACAGATAGGTCAATTAGGTTTTGGAAAGAGACATAAAGCAACTATCCAAAGTATCGATGCTCGTGTGCCCTGTTGCCGGCTTGCAAAGTACGATCATTTCGTTCTTATGTAATGACCTGACTTCAATTTTGACTTCAAATAACTTGTCCCAATATTTGTTGTCTTTTTTCAATTCATGTTGTCGTTGCGTTGTGCTGTTATCCTACCAGAATAATTCTTGAAAGATTATTTAAACAGAGGTTATAGAAGCTAAAATGTTTTATTTCCTTTATCTTTTAAATCGCTATTTATCTACAAATGAAATGCAATACACAATGAAGCATAATGATAAGGATTAGACAAATTTGGTTTCTGATTAGCTTTCATTATAATTACTAGTATATCAAGTTCTTGATTCTAATTTCATTGATTTGTGAAAACTGCTCAAGAAAATCCATTCAAATGGAACCATCTTTCCTGAAATTTAGTACTACAAATAACACAAGAGATTGCAGCAGCATAGAGCGATCAATCAACAGAAGCAAGTTAAAATGCTATAGTAAGGAAAACCAAAAACACAACTGGAAATTTAACTGAGGCAAAGTCTGCCTAAAAACTGTTTGGAACGATCCAACATTGTGTAGTAATCTTTTTATTTTCTGCAACGGGTGAAGCAATTCCTTGACATAGGGTTAAGAAGCCAGGTTCCTGAAATAAATGAGGCGACATCAGCCACATTTCCGAGGAAAATGCTTCAATGGACTAAAAAGTTCGATAAGCATCTCGTTGGCAAATACAGAATTTGAATGCAGCAGCTTCCATATATCTTTGATAAAAGCCTGAAATTGCAGCAGACAACTATTACTGCTTGTCAAAGATAATAGTGCCCTAGTAAAAACTAATACAGATTAACAACTAGGCAGTGACGCTATAAACCGACATTTTTACTAGTAAAAGAAGAATTAAGGATCTATCACTACAGCAGATATTCCATGAACAATAGCAAACAAAAGCACTTGAGAAAACAGCAGCCCAAGAAAATCGAGAGTTGTAATGCAAACACAAAACATAAGATTCGTCAGGAATAAGACAACGTCAAAAGAATTCAATAAAGAAAAACAATTAGACTGAGGTCTAATTACTAGCTGCAATGATAGACAGAACACTGATAGATAAGCAAGGTTCAAAAACAATAATCTACACTTCGTAACAGGATCATCAGAAACATTATCTGGAATTTGTTTTCATGCTTAAGGCATCCTTATTGTTCATCATCTTTGCGTGATAATATGCACAGTGATGATACGTGCACATGCTGGGGTGGGTCGTCTGCATAAATACGTGCTTGAGCATACACGTTCATAGCTCAACATCTCATGCGTACACAAATATGTGCAATCAATGCAGTGACTGATACATGGTCTCTCAATCCAGTTTATCTCATTGTTTCATGGTAGTTTTCAAATTCAATGCCACAAACTAAAGGAAAATCATTTAGCATGCACATGAAAGGATAATTCATACATGGATAAAATCCACAGACAGATCATAATCAAAAGTATTTCTAGGTCAATAAAATGGCAAGCATGAACTTCAAACAAAATGATGGAATTCAGAAAAAAATGGAAAAGAGAACTCACATGTAGGAGTTCAACATCAATCTCTCCCCAAAATTTGATGGCCATAAAAAGAAAAGGCTGTAAGAGCTTAGTAAGCACGTCGATTGTGCTTCTTTGGCTTCTTCACGAAACTCAACCTAATCTGTTTAAGCCGTCTTCTCTTCCTGGCCATCTTTTCGGGGAGTGTCTCCCTCTTCTTTTCCTTCTTTTCCTTTTTCTTCACAAACCTAGGATCAACCTTGTACGCCTTTGGCTCAATAGGCAGCCCATTGCTCTCCGCCTCCTTGTAAAGTGCATTGGCTTTATCAAGACGCCCGTGAGCACACAGCTTCCTCATCAACAAGTCGTAAGTCTTCATACCCGGTTTGCATCCATCCTCCTTCATCATAGCAAATACCTTCATAGCATGATCAACTCTTTCAATCCCACACAAAATCTTCATCAACTCATAATAAGCCTTCGTATCTAGAGCATACCCAAACCCTGCAGATTTCATTCTATCAATCATTTCGTCTCCTTCACCAACCCTTGCTGCCTGAAACAAACTTTTGATCAGAACGAGAAATGTATTCTCATCAGGGTAACATCCATACTGCCCCATAGATAGGAACAGTCCCAATGCATCCGAGGTTTTCCTAATCTTGCACAAATTAGTAATAAGCACATTAAACGTCTCCACATCGCGTGGAACACCGTTCTTTTCCATCTCAACCAACACATTGTGCGCCTCATTTATAAGCCTAAAAGGATCCTTCTTTCGACAAAGGCCACAAACACAGTCTAGAATCGAATTGTACGCATACGTACCTATCGAAAAGCCTCCCCTCTGCATTTCACCAACCAATCTCTTCGCTTCATCTAACTTCCCTTCCACACACCAACCACTGATCAAAGCATCACATATATCCTCATCGGGGAAGAACTCATTCGCCAAACTCTTAACCATTTTTTCGGCATAACTGGCGAAACCATGCTTGCTGAGAGCTGAAACAATTAACTTCAAAGAATCGATATTCCTCACAAACCCATAATCTTTCTCCATTCTCTCAAACAATGCAACCGTTTGGGACGGCCTACCAGCCCGAACCATTCGATCCACAAGGGAGTCTAGACTCTTAACCCCAGCGACCCCACAGCCATTTACAAGAACTTCGTGGGTAGCTTTGAAATCCTTCCTCCTACCAAAATAATCGACAAAATACGAGTAAACCTCATCAGTTGCCTCAAGACCGGGTCTAGATTTGGCCCATTTGAGGAAATCTAGGGCCATGCGGCCCGCATCAGGGGAAATGTTGAGTGTGGAGAGGAGCAGCGCAGGGGTAATCTGGACGTGGGAGAATGAAAGATCGAGTCTTTTAGGAAGAGGGAGGGGTTCTGCTTCTGGGTTTTTCTGGAGCTCATCGGAAAACAATTTAGCGACTAAGTTCGAATCATCTCCGGATTTTTTGGGGTTTTCATCGGGAGAATCCGCGGCTGCTTTTTCTGTCTCTGAGGAGAAATTCCTGACGGAAAACCATTGATATCGGTTGGCGGAGAAGGCGTATGAAGAGAGAAATTCTGGACGGCGAAATGACGGAGACGGCGGCGGCGGATATTGAGGGGCGGGGGGGTGTGTGAGAGAATTGGGGGTTGTGGAGAAGCAGCGGAGGAGGAGCAGTCTGCGCAGGTGCAGTGGCGAGAGCGGAATGGTGGGCTTCCGCATTTTAACTGTGTGAAGTGTGTGAAGGGGAGGAGGGTTTTGGGGTTTTGGAGGTGGAGAAGATGAAGAGGAACTAGTTTCAGGTTTTTCGTAGGAAGACCAGTGATCAGCTGCGACGAGTTGCACGGTAGTGAGGAGATAATCTCAATCTCAGCCGTAGATCATATGAATAGCCCAAGAACCAAAATGACCAAAATGGGGCAATGTTACTATGATAGTGTGAGTCGTTTAATTTGTAAGATTTACCTCTAATTTATAGATTGGATTTTCGAATTATGTACACGTATTGTTAAAAATATATACAATAAAATATAATTCATTTTTCTATATAGAAATAATACTCTATCTATCTATGTATCTATCTATATCTATATCTATATCTATCTATCTATCTATCTATATCTATATCTATATATTATTAAAACGAAAATGACTCTATCCTAGCACACCTCAAATTCTTCCATTCTCATTTATCTAATTTCTCAAATTTTTGAATTAAAAATTATTTATCTAATAATAATCGTTCTCAATTAAAATGACCATATATACTTTTAATTTTTTTTCAGATTTTTGTTTCCTTTTTTAAGAATGTTGCGTTTTAATAAAGCTTTTGTCAAATAAAAAAAATTACAAAATTAAATTATAAGTTAACTGACTAATAACTTGAAGTTGGTATCATCATCATCATCATATTATTATTATTATTATTATTATTATTATTATTATTATTATTTTTATTATTATTATTATTATTATTATTATTATTATTATTATTATTATTGTTGCGGATTCGAGTCATTTAACATTTGGCTAATTTATTTTCACTGAATTAAATATAAAATACATTAAATTAATATGTATTTTCTCATCATATGCACCACCAATTTATTTTGGCCAATTGAAAATTTTAATTTTTATATACATGTGATATGCATGCAGAGTCGGGCTAATCGAGTTTACGAGGTTAATCCTTCAGGCTACGAGGTTAAGCTGTCACACAACAAATTACTCACTTATGAATCAAAACTGTGGTCAACAGGGATTCCGATCCGGAACCATGGCGGTAGACGGATCAATTCCCACCCGACGTGTACCTCAAGTCGGGAAATTTTCATTTTATGCATTTCTTTTCATCTTTTTTCAACAATCTAGAATCGTCATTCATAAATTAATTTTTACGTTATTTGTAGTTGAGTTTTCAACTTTGCATAATCCATAATTAGCGAATAATACTATACGATTAAAGACGAGAACGAATAATACAATCAAAATTTTTTAATTAAATTTTGGGTCTATGTAAATTCTAAACAAGTTTCTTAATTTACGCACTTATAAATTAGAACCGTGGTCAACGGGTCACTTCCCAACTGACGGATATTGTTATACATATTTATTTAGAAAGGAACACAGATGAATAATTTTTTAATTGCATTTTAAACAAATACGAGTGTATAAATTTTAAACAAGCTTGAATAATTCTAAACACACCATCTCGAATTGAATGATTAAGAGTCTCTATTGGAAAATATCGAATGTGTAGAAAAATTGCAGAAAAATTATTAATGATTTGTCAACGGGTCAGTTCCGACTCAAAATTGTTCGCATATAGAGGCCGATTTAATAATGTCGGGGCAACTTTTATTATAATTTTATTTTATGTTGAACCATAAATTTAAGGATTTTTAATTAGGGTCACCTTCATTCTTATAGATCATTTTAAAAAAAACAAAAATTACACAAGACAATTGCTTTGAGAAGTAAATAGTTTTTGTCCCTTTTGAGAAAAAAAAAGAGTGGTTTGAAAATTATCTATAAAAATGAGTGTGAATTAGATTTCACTTTTTAAAGGGTATTACTAAAAAAAATAATAACTAACAAACAATATCTTTCTTATACTATCACCTATTAAATTTTATTAATTTATTAAATGATAATTACCCGTCGATTTTCGACGGGCTATACATGAGGATATAATTGAATTAAACTAAAAAGTGTTTGAATTAATAAACACTTGATCTAAACGTTGAATTACAATATAGAAATAATTTTACTATTGGAATAGAAAGTTCCCTTTTGATTTTTCTTTTTTTTTTTCCTGAGAGAAGTTCGCTTTGATTTATTAAGAATAGTTGCAAACGTCACTATTTTGCAAATTAGTAATTAAGTCTAGTGTTTTTCATTTTAAAAATGTTTGTATGAAATTGGAAATTACTAGTTTCATTTTGGAAAAGGTGTTTTTTGTCTTTCCACACTCCAAACCAAATAAGGTGGATATGATGAGTCGTCAGAGATAGATATAGGAGGATGGAGATTTGGGTGATGTAGAAGTGGCGTTCAGATAAGCACAGAAGCCAACGGTTTCATTCCCCTGTACACACGTGGCAGACTTCGCCGGAAAACTTCCAACTGCGGTGGCCCACGACGGAGCTCTGCCCAAAGGTAAATTCTTTACTTAACAGAAATCATCACCATTCACAATTCCAGGCATTTGGGCTATTGCTTCCTGCCATTGTTTTTTTGGTTGAGATTAATGTTGCTTGATTTAGAGGAACAGTAGTATTCAATTCTTGAACAAAATTAGTCCCAAAATGAAATCTTCTTCCAGCTATTTTGAGAAGAAAATTTGCTTAGGTGTAGCTACTGCCAAAAAAGCTTGCTTAGTTGAAACATAATCATATAGGAGTATTTTACCATTCAAATTATAAAATGGAACTCGTACTCCTAAAACGAAATGCTATGCTTCATTGAATGTGCCTAGTGCATTTTTGTGCGTTGATTAACGAATTTAACACAATCCTTGTATAACTTATTACATTCTTTGAGATGCCTTGATCATATAGTTTTCCCTTTTCAATTCGAAGCAGCTATGGCGTCTCTGCTTACATCACCGTCAATCCGTCAAGTATGGCCAACTTCATCCACTCAGGTTCTAATCTTGGCTCATTTTTCATTTAAATCACTTGTCCATGGCAATTAATACTACTATTATTAATTTACTTATATTTTGAAGTTTATACTTATGCATCAGCTAGGTCTCTATAGGCACGGTCAGATTCAAAGAAGTATTTCCTTCGTTGTGAGATCCGAGCATTCGCCTTCGACTTCAGCTTCTCCAAGCCAAGGTACCTTGTATCGGGTTTAAATATTTTCCCTCCCCAACAGAGAAGGTTTAGATCTATACATTTTTAGCAACGATTCATTACTCATTAGTCATGAGAGTAGAGCAGTCCGGAGTGTTCGTTCTGTCTGTGGTAATCTTTGTCTAATTGCATGATTCAAATCAAGCAATTATTGAGCTTTGCATTGTCTCTCATCTAGAAGCTTCTGGAAAGGCTGGTGTTTTTAGTGATCTGTTTATATTTCTAGGCACAAACTTGTCCACAAGAACAAATAACTCAAACTTTTACTTTTGAAGTAAAAAAGTTGCGTATGGAAATGCCAAGAAATCAGAAGACGAGAACAGAGTCTCATATTTACCATGTTGTCGAGATTAGTCTGATTATAGGCATGCATGTAGTACTTGACAAACTTAACGCAGAAAGAATTGCCTGTTTTGCTTGTCTATATTTGTTGTTCGATAGGAGCCAACGTCGAATTCTAAGACTTTTATGGGTTGAAATTAACACATAACGTACTTCAATGTTTATGACAGATAGACCCGGAAGACGCCAACTCATGGCCATGGGGGTGGCAATCGTCCCCTGGTTATTCATCTCTCAGCAGACTGCAACATGTATGTAATTTCTTCAGGAACGTACCTTCGATCTTTAAGATGTTATAAACTCTTTCTCAGCTCCTTCTGCTCTGATCTTGTACAAGATAGAATTACCTACTTGCTGTAAGAAGTTCATTCATTTTTCTTACTCAAATCTTCTCTATTTCTTTTGTTGTTACCATCATCATTGGTGTTCTTTATATTTTAGAATGTCGAAAGTGTGCCTTTCTGTTATTAGCATCTATTATTCAACCTTTATGGCTGATGTTCTAAGAGTATATACCGTTGATGTGGCTCAGTTGCTGCAGAAACAAAGAAAGGATTTCTGTCCGTCAAAGATAACAAGGATGGATATTCATTTCTGTATCCCTTCGGATGGCAGGTGTGCTACGTCATAACCTTTTATATTCATCGAGTATCAAGCACATTCTTTCGTCCCATTCACGTTGATTGTTTCGTCGTATTGGTTGGCTCAGGAAGTTGTTGTTGAAGGACAAGACAAGGTCTTCAAAGATGTTATCGAACCTCTTGAGAGCGTCAGTGTAAATATTATCCCCACCGCCAAACAAGATATTCGTGATTTCGGGCCCCCACAGGAGGTTTGCAAAATTGTTATGTATTGTAATTGTCGTCGATGTTATGAAATGACATAATATAATTAATTGTTCGACATTGTTTTTCCAGGTTGGTGAAACTTTAATTCAAAAGGTCTTGGCTTCTCCTACTCAGAAAACAAAGCTGATTGAAGCAACGGAGGTACTTTTTCTCTATTTTCGATTTCACAAGATGTCAACATCTTTCAGTAAAGACGACTGTACATGAATGCACGATCTACTTCATTAACCTCATAACCCATAATGTGTGTCAGTTTGAATTATTGTTCCAAGTCAAGTTATCTACTTAGGTTCGTAGTCTACAATAATATACCGTAATTTTGGAGCTTCGTCTTGAGATCTGAAGTTCGTCTTTTACCAATTCTCGGATGTTATGAATAGGAATGTTACGCGTGTATAACTTTTCTCTGGTCATCTTACAGCACGATGTCGATGGGAAAGCATATTACACCTTTGAGTTCGTTGCAAAAGCTCCAAACTACACTCGTCATGCTTTGAGTACGGTCTGCATTGGCAATGGTGCGTAACTACTAGTTTCTTGCTCATAGTTCAGAATCAGATTCAAATCATTAATAGTTATGTATAAAGAAACTGATGAGGTCGAGCGAATTCCGTTGCAGGAAGGTTCTACACGGTGACAACAGGAGCTAACGAGCGGAGATGGAATAAGATGAAGGATCGACTGAAAACCGTGGTCGATTCGTTCCAGATTGTGAATGTGTGAAGATAGATGTGTATGTTGGTTGGTTCTTCTTCATTTTTAACATACATTACAGAGGCTATTTCAATCAGTGTAGATATGAGCAATTTTCTCTCTCAACAACTACTAGTCTCTGCTGCTCTGTCTTGTACTCTACACACACATATTCTATATGCATAAGCTATGCTTGATTTCAGTTGAGATTGTGAGTAACTGTCTATGAGGGAATGAGGGAAAAAACCAACACCAACAACAACAATTTTTACTTTTTTTTTTTTATTTCATCCTTGCAAATAATTTGTCGGAAAATCATAGGTGGTGTTCTAAACTTCTAATCGATAAGGTGGAATAATAATCTCGAATTTAAATTTTTGATAAAGTATTTGTGGAAACTGTATCAAACCAAAATGTGGATAGCTAAAGGAGAATAAAACGCAGAATATTACAACAATCTTACCATATTTCTCAAGAATGAAAATGTAATATTTTATTTTCCAAACATTATGTATTTAAGATACCATTACTTTGTATATGACATGTCACCTGCGATGACATGGACATAAAGATAGGATAATTTTCTTTCAATAATGACGTGGCAGATCTTTGAGGTGAGAAAGGAGTAATGACAAAAAAATAGGTGTAAAAAATAGAAAATGCCTATGTTAGTTAATGTTTGAAGTTTTCCATTCTTTAACATTTTCTTTTCTACGAACTCGTCATCATACGTAACATAAGCAAATAAAGACTAATCAAGATAAATCGAAAAGGTAAATAACATGATTTTGTATAGAATTTTGAGATCGGACATTTATTTAAAGAATTTTGGCGTCTCGAAATATTTGGTAATGAATGGAGAAGTATATGAAAGTTCGTAGGCATCTCTAATTTGCATTTTTATTAAAAGTGTGGAAAAGAAAGGGGAGAAGCTTTATATAGGTACAACTCTAAAGTAGTAGTAATATTATTCCCCTAGAAAATGATGCATGCAATTATTGGACTTGGATTCTTTTATTCTTCTTGGATATGAAATCGTATCATGTAAGGATCACGAGTTCATCAAGACAGAGAAAATTGAGTTTCATGTGAGAGCATTAGAGATCCTCCATCTAGTGTCACACTCAATCTCTATTTATTTTTTAAAATTTTGGTTTCAATTTTATATTATGATTAATTTTATAATTATTAATGAGAGCTGATTATAGTCAATAGAGTATAATTAATTAGCTAATATGTCTCGCATCATTGAGTTACATGCATGTATTTTAATATTCATTTTCCCCCATCTCCATGGGTAATAAAACATTAACATCATTGTGATCTTTTGTGCTTCAACATCAACACTAGCTTTCACCAAAACCTTATACTCTAGTAGTTTAATTACCATTATCTATAAGAGATAGTAATTGATGATCACATTCACAATCACATATATATGTTACAATATAATACCAAAACAAGCATGCACCTGGATTATGCTACATATATATATATAGAAATCCTTAAAAATAAACTACAGGCATGAGCATGATCAAAGCACACTCTTTGTACTCAACCTCATATATAGTGGTTGCTTCTCCTGCATGTGCATTTCCAAACACAAACGCATTCTTCATATATTCCTTCTTCAAATCCACAAACCATTTCCCTTTTTTCTCTTTGACTTCAAACCGGCCAACCCGATCTTGCAATTTTTTTATTTCAAACACCAATTCAAACTATTCAACCAAATGAAGACAACACCACCCACATTTCAAACCAAAACAAGCACAATCGTAATTGGTAATTAATTATGGTGCCATTAATTCAACCACCCTCTAGGAATAGCTTTGCAAACCAATGGATGCTTCATTTCCATGGACAATTTCAAGCATTCTGATAAATCCACTCCATAATCACTAGAGCCACTCCACCTAAAGTTGTGAAGCAATTGAGCCAACCAAAGATGGACAGTTGCAAGCCCCATGGCCTTACCGGGGCAAACCCTCCTACCCGACCCGAAGGGTGCCAATCTGAGATCGGACCCCATGATGGAAACATCTTCCTCTATGAACCTCTCCGGCCTGAACTCTGTGGGCCTGGCCCACACCTTCTCGTCGTGTGTTATGGCCCACATGTTGACCATGGCTGTCGTGCCAGCTGGGATAAAATGTGGGCCCACACAAGTGTCGTGGATGGCCAACCGGGCCCACGAGAGGAGCGGGCCTGGAGGATGCAGCCTCAGCGTCTCCTTCACTATGGCTTGGAGGTAAGGGAGGTTTGTGAGGTGGGAATCAGTTATTACTGTTGTGTTGGGCCGCCCCACCACCGTGTCGATTTCTTGTTGGGCCTTGGTTTGGATGTCGGGATGAAGAATCATTCTTGCAAGAATCCATTCTAGAAGAATTGCAACACTATCAGTTCCCCTGAAGATCATTTCCTGAATTACCAAACAAACAATATTCATTTCAAAATTTGAAAAATATAGGCACAAAAATGTGTAAATATAGGATAATAGGAAGAAAAGATCAAGATAATGTTGCTGTCGCAGGGCACAAAGTGCTCGAATCAAAGTTGTGCACGTTCCACATATATATCTATTTGTAGCATCTACTATTATATAAGCATATATGTATCCTTATTATGGAAAAAGAAATCTGAAATTAAATGACTGAAAAAAGAGAAGAATAAAGAAAATATATACAGATTGAATTCATCATTTGATGCACCCAAGCTTATACATACGAGTACATAATATGGATCCTATTGCATACCATGATCAATACTTTCCCTCTGTCCCGTTCATTTTGTTACGTACATTTCTTTTCGGCATGGGTATTAAATGTAAAGAGATGGTGTTTAGTGTAGTGAATAAAGTGTTTTTAAAGTGAATAAAGTGATATAAATTAAGTATTTTGATGTGATATAAAATATTTTTAAAGTGAATAAAACCTAGAAAAGAATACGTAACAAGATGAGGGAGCTTCTACAACTAGCATCGTTATACAACATCTTCTATATATTGCACATATATACAGGTGGTCGCCGCCACATATATACCAGGGAAATTTAGTAGTTTCTAACAAAATTTAAATTTCAAAAATTATGAAAATTGCAAGATTCTGCATGCGTGTATACATATATATAAACCTTGGTAGATTTTTAGATTTCCTTCACAGACAGAACTAATCAATCGTTAATGCAATAGGAGATGTTGCACAATGCGAAATATGTGGAAAACCCTATTTGGCAAAACCAAAGAAAATTAATCAAGACATAATTAAACCAAACCGCTGCATGCAAGGAACCAATCAGTGAGTTATGAGATGTATGATCGCGATATATCATAATATATACTCCCTCCGACTCACTGATAATGTCATGTTACTGTTCGACACGGAGATTAAGAATAAGAGTAAAAAGATAGAAAGTGGGTGGATCCCATTACTTTTGATGGATTTTAAAGAATTAAAATATTCCTTATTTGTGACAATATGAGTGGGACATGCAGCTAAAAAAGGAAAGGATGACAATATGAGTGGGTCGGAGGGAGTATATGTCCTTTAAGAGAAAGTTGGATTGTTGGTTTATTATATACTTACTATTCAAGTGTGTTTGAGTGAAATAGTTGTTCACCAAAGAAATTAACAAAGAAAGAAGGAAGAAATTTACCCAGAGAAGAGCAACCATGTGAGAATCATCCAACCTATTCTCCTCCTCCAAATGAAGCAAAGCATGAAGAAAACACTCATCATTATTTTCATAATCATCATCGTCATGATTTAATTTTTGGGCAGCTAACTTGTTGAGCATCCTATGCTCCTCCACAATCTTCCCAACAAAAACTTCAACTCTCCCAACCAATTTCTCACTCCTCTTCCTCACTCCCTGCAAATCCATCCACCCAAAAAAGGAAAATGATCACTCCAATTGAAAATCCCCAACAACTCATACCCTTCTCTCACTAACCCTTCCAACACTCTCCCATCACCATTTATGGCGCCAAAATCATCATACCATTTCCCAAACACACTCATCATCACATTGTTGAGTGACGCAAAATGGAGCACATTCTTCACCTCCACGTCACCATCTCCCACCTCCATCATCTTGATCACCATCCTCATCCCTATCTCCCCCCTCATCTCCCCGAACTGGGCCACCCGACGTGGGCTGAAGAGATGAACGGCCGAGATCCTCCTGAGGTTCCTCCAATAATCTCCGTACGCAGCGAAGCCCATAGCTCTGTCAAAGAGGAGGAGCCGGGCCGACTCCTTAACGGGCCGGTTGGCGAAGGCGGAGCTGTTCAAGATTTCTCTGGCGGTTTGGGGGTCGCTCGAGATGATGAAGGGCGTGAAGCCGACGGAGAAGGCCATGAGAGATGAAGTTTGATGAGAGAGAGTGGAGAGAATTCTGTGGGTGAGTGTGTTTGTGAAGGCGAGGGCTTGGCCCAGAAGAGGGAGGCCTGAGGGCCCGGGAATGGCGGTGCGCGTTCGGGTTTGGGCCCGTGATAGAGCCCATGCAAGGCCGCCTGGGGTCAGCCACAACCCGAAAACTGCCATCATTAGAAGAAACCATAGCAAAAGCGAGAAGGTGTGGAGTGCTGAGGAGTAGGGAAGGATGAGAAAAGTGAACTCAGATGACATTCTTCAAATTCCAGAGAGAGAGAGAGAGAGAGAGAGAGAGAGAGAGAGAGAGGAATGGGCTGTATGTATGAATTAAGAGAGTGTGACTGAACTGTTGGTTATATATAGAGGCAGCATTAGAGATGTATATTTCGCCAACTTCTGATTAAATAACGATAAACCGCACCGTGCGATCGGTGCGGTCCATAACATTTTTATGATTTTCTATTTTTATTTTTATTTAGTATCTCAATTATTATTATTTTTTGGTTGAGAAAAATGAAATTCTCTATTAATTACGAGTAAACATATATGAAATATGAGAAAAATCCTTAGAACATCTGGCTAGTATTTGTGCTATCATAGACTTCACATGTAATTAATGAATGGCCAAATAGCATGAAAACTAATTAACTATTTCAAAATTTTGATCATGCACTCGCAAAATGAATCTTGGCGAATTAAATACAAAACTAACGATTTCATCTGATTTTGCTACTTCGATAGGTTTCGAGTGAATTTGATACTGACATGGACTTAATAAATTGTAATTTAGACTTAATAATTCTAATTAAGATTCAATAAATTTTATTCCACTTAATTATTCAAGTTTTGCAAATGCGAAATTTTGACATGCATGGACAACACATATATGATTTTCTTTTCTTTTTTTAGTACTACGATTTATCTATATATTTAGTTAGTTTGCAACACACATGTATGAAAAAGAAGGAAAGAAACTGCTCGCTGCTCTGATCTAAATCGATGAACAATTTTCAAATCAATAATTAATTAATTGACTGAAACCATTAATGAATTGTGTTGCTAGCTAGCTATATATATGAAAATTTGCAGTGCAACCAATTATTTGCAGAAATAATGAAACCCTAATTAACACGAATCGAGATTTTCAGATTTTGTGCAGTCGCATAAAGGCATATCTCATGTGTATGCAAATCATGAAACTGATAAACTTAAGACTCGACGAATTAATACTATGATTGAAACATGATACCACGCGAAATTAAATATTATTTATTTTCCCACTAGGATATAATGTACTAATTAATTAACATTAATTGTATATTGTATATTCTACTTAATTTGGAAGCACGATCCAATCATATGCCTCTCAAAACTTTAATTGATTATTTTCTTTGTTTAATGTACAATGAAATAAACAGCTATAGCTGGGTTTTGGTTAAGAGAAGTGATAATTGAACACTAGGTGGCCAACCACCTACTGGTTTGATTGGTTTAAATCGGCCCAATCACTTATTCTATCTTGGACCGATTTTTTCTTTTTTTTTGTGATGACAATTATAACCTTCATTAATTAGGGATAAAATTTGAACCGATTTTTTTTCCATCCAACATTAATTTCGAATATATCAAATTCAAATCTCTAATTATGGATAACAATCGACAAAACGTACCGAAAATAAATGAAAATCAAATCTCTATATATGGATAACAATCAATCAAAAAAACCTATCGAAAATAAATGAAAATAAAAAAATTGACTAATTTTAGGAGAATCCCTTAATTTTTGGAGATTAGGTGTAATATAGGGAAAAAAATCAATTTATTTAATTTTGAAAATGAAATTAAAGGCCGAAATTAAAGGAAATCACCGAAAGGGTAAAAGAGAGAAACCAACAACCAATTTTTTATGATTTAAACCGGTTTAATTCATTGATGAAGAAAAGTACATTGGACCCTGGTGTCCTGGTCACCACATGTTCGAAATTCTTTATTGTTTGGTTAATTTGCAACAATTAATAATTAATTAACGTAGCATATCATGGAAGCAGCCCCCTGACGCTTATCAGCATTCCAAGCTTCGTTGTATACACTTTTTTCTCTAAGGCATATATAAGAGGAAATTGTCAACACAAGACACAATTTTTTGTGAAGTAGCAAAAGTAGGACACTTTTAAAATTGACATGCAGCAGAAGAATAATATCTTTTAAGTTCGACACGTGAAGGCCAAATTGGGGCTTATTCGGGTTATTTTTTATGTGACTTGCACGTGAGCTGCTAACTCTAGCCCGAATCCGACGTGGATTATGTATATAAGCCGTTTGTAAGATAAAATCCCCGAAATGTGTTCCCCCAATTTCGAAGAATCCTAATCGTGATTTTCCTCAAATCGAACCATCTCCTTGACCAAAAATTCCCGTAACAATGCATTCCACATTGATGTCGTCGAAGCACTCACTATCGTTGAAGCCAGAGGCAGAACCACAACCAACCAATGGGGAGCCTTGGCACCCCCAAACTTTTAATTTTTTTTTACACATGAAAAAGTCGCAATTTCTTGAAAACCTAGTAACATCAATTCGTCATAGTTTGAGTATGGAAAGGTGAATTTAAAGGAATATGACTCCATTTCTTACAAAAAACATAAAAAAAATCGAATGAGATGTAAAATTTCTCACACCCATAAAAAAAATCGAAACGTCATATAGTTTCACAACAGTTAGGCTCCCCCAAAAAAATAATTCTGGTTTCGGCCCTGGCTGAAGCATTCATCAGCATCGGTCAAAAGAAAGAGTTAGCAAGCATGTTGTATGTTCGAGAGTCAAGTAAGCTGAAATGTCCGCCGGCTATGTATAGTAAGTGTTGGAGCAAAGTTGCAACAACATCCACATCAGCACAATCGTCCAGAGTTACCATACACCAACACCAAAGGCAAAAATTAGTAGCAAAACTCAAACATTTAGATAAATTGCAGCAACTCCCTATCCGCTTCATCAAAATAGAGCAAAGAGGTAGTGTAGTATAGTAGTCCGTGGTGGACGCAAAATTTCAAGTAAGAGGGTAAAAAATTATAAGAACCAAACTTAAATGTAAAACTTTTTACTTCCTCCGTCTTCTATAAGTTGGTTCGGAGGCAGTGACATAAGTTTTAAGAGTGGGTTAGGTAGATATATTATTGTAAGTGGAGAATACGATTCATGTCTATTGTAAATGGAGAGTGAATTAGATAATTTCCATTTATAAAGCACCACTCATCATGAACTGTCCAAAAAAGAAATTAGACAATACTACTTGTAAATGAAGGTCACTTTGATCATAATCTTTCACAAAATTAACTAATAACATAAACTAAATTTTTTTGAGTACTGAGTACTTTGATAGATAACTACAAACTATAATAATATAATAACAAATAAAAATTAAACCCATCCGCTTATGGACACAATTTTTTCATTATCTCGTGAATAAATATCACAATATTACCAAGATAATTATCTATTAAACCAATTGAAATTCCTAAAATAATATTATATAATTTATTTTTCCTATTTGATGCTCTTAGCTATATTTTCAATTATAAATTGAAGAACTTGATCGAATTACCTCTTGTTGCCTGTCATAATTCAGAATCGAGAGAAGATGGAGAGTTCCAAGAATTGTAATAAGAGGATAGAGTTTGAAGAGTGGTTATAATTAACTAGTGTATAATCCGTCGAAAATCGATGGGAAATTATAAAAATTGATAAAATTATTAAATAGTACTAATATGTGATAGATTAAAAAAATATTTTTTGTCAATTATTTTAGCGTTAAATAATTCGATTATGCAATCTACTAAACTCGCTTAGAATTTATATTCCTCGAACACATCTCAAATTCAATTAAAAAGTAATTTTACCACATGTTTACGTCTCAAACCCATATAGTTATGTTTGTTAAAAATTATAACTAATATGTTCTCATTACTTTCGATAATTGTTAAAGCTCTGTTCTTCTACAAAACCGATGTGAGCAAAAATATATTTCTCTCTCACAGAAAAACGACTCTTTAGCTGAATTTTTTAGTTTTTTTTGAAGAAAAAAAGGCAAGGGAAGGAGCGGGTAGTGAGAGAGAGAGAAGAGATATATAGACAGCGAATAATACTACAGATGTTAAGATTGTCTATAAAATGAAAGTGACCCTAAATACCCCACATTATGAATTCAATACAAGATTAAGAAAAAAAATAAGTTAGACCACCGCTTCACAATCATCCCGTCTACCCCTATGGTTCCAACCTGGAACCGGCCTATTGACTACAATACTGATTTTAAATTATATAAATAATCATCTTCCAAATATATTCACAAAAATATTAATGATGACATTTGTTTTCTATTTACCTGAAATTAATATTAATTATATAAATAATTACATTCCAAAAATATTCACACAATATTTAATAAATAAAAATTTAATTATAAATTATAATATTATATAAATAATCATCTTCCAAATATATTCATAGAAAAATAAATGATGACATTCATTTTCTTTTTTACCAGCTTCGAGAATAACTTTTTTAACTGAGAATAGAACTTCAAGAATTGTTTCACTATGTACTTGGTAGTTTTTCCTTTTTACAAAATTTTATGTGGAATGATTGTAGTTCTTAAAAATTTTTAGTCAATGATATAAGATAAAAGTTGACAATAAATATTCTTAATTTTATGAGTTCAAAATTATATAATATATTAAAAAAAAAAAGTTATCCCGCAAGTTCAGAATTTGCCCATCTACGCGCACGATTATTGGTTGGAATTGACTCGTTGATAAATCTTTAGTAATTTTTTTGCCAATTTTCCTACATATTCTACGTTTTCCAACAGAGATGATTAATCAAACAATTTGAGATGATGTATTTAGGATTATTCAAACTTGTTTGAAATTTATATACTCGTACTTGTTTAAAATCCAATTAAAAAATTAGTCATTTGAGTTCCTTTCTAAAAAAAATCCGTATATTAGTTTACCGCCACAGTTCTGCGTCGGAACTGGCTCGTTGATCGCGACTCTGATTTATAAGTGCGTAATTTATAAAATTTATTTAGAATTTATATAGATCCAAAAATTTAATAAAATAATGATTGTACTATTCGTTATCGTCCTTAATCGTATAGTAATATTCGTTAATTAAAGTTTTAAATTATGCAAAGCTAGAAACTCAACTACAAATAACGTAAAAATTATTTCATGGATGACGATTATAGATTTTAGATAATATATGGAAAAAAAGCATAAAATGAAAAATTTCTCGAGTGTCGGTTGGGAATTGGCTCGTCTTCCGCCACGGTTTTAGGTCATAATTGACCCGTTGACCACGATTTTGATTTGTAAATGCACATTTTATGACGATTCTCGATTTTAGAAAATTCATGAAAAAATGAATAAAATTAAAATTTTAAAATTAATAAGAATAAGAATGAAAATGTGTCGCGTGGGATCCAGAGTTGAGGTACCCGTCAGTTGAAAATTGGCCCGTCTACCTAATTAATTGACAAATTAAAAATTACTTATTTTTTATCAAATTAAATAAAAAAATATTAGACTATTTTCAAAATTAATTCGGTCAACCAATAGATTATTCAAACTATTTTGGAACCATTTATTCTGTCAACTAATAAATTGGTTCTCTAATAAAAATAATTATCTATTCGGTCAATTAATAAATTGATGAAATTAAATTAAATTAAACTATAAAAATATAACAGTTATTTATTCGGCCGATTAATAAATAAATTGGTCAAATAAAACTCCTACAAAAAATAATTATCTATTTAGCCAATTAATAAATTGACCAAATTAAATTAAATTAAACTATAAAATATAGTTATTTATTCGGCCGATTAATAAATAAATTGGCCAAATAAAATTAGTAGAGCAAAAAATGAGAAAATACATATTGATTTTAGTATTTATAGGCTTTTTAATGAGTGAAGTTTTATTGAGAAACCGATGTGGGATACAAGATTTTAGTATAGATATTTAAAATCTATTATTTTATATTTAAAAATTCAAAAATTTGAGAATTTAAATAAATATAAATGAAGAAATATAAGGGATGCCACATAAAATTTTTTCAAAGCAAGAATCCATTTTTTTTTAGTAATATATAATATAATGATAAAATAAACCTACGAGCGGCCGAAAGAAAGAGCCCAAAATCATGCCATAAAAGCGCAAAACAACATACGCCTGATTGAGACTCAAGTTGATGATATTATTAAAACTGATGTAAGTGCCTACGTCAGCTATCTCGGTTTATGAATTCTTTTATTGTAACGACCATCTCAAACCCAACACAATAAATACTTCATTATTTCTGTAAAGACACAAACATTCATTTTGCACAAATCGGATTTCTATTACATTTCTACATGGCATCTTATGTTGTTTTAATAAAAGTATGACATGTGGCGTAATAAAAGGTTCAAATTTAAGGAATATATAAGGAAAATATATACCCTACATCTTGAACCCTTAATCATGTCACGTGTCGTCTTCTTATCAATGTAATAGACGATGTCATATAAAAATGTAATAGAGGATCCGGTTTGCATTTTGCACGATCAACTATAACCTCAAGAAAAAAAAACAAAACAAATCAAAAATGATCCAATACTATATTATTCTGAAAGTTAGATCGTAATTCAGATAAAATATCCGAATTAATCATTCAAATCACAGACTCAAGATAACATTATGATATTTGGTAGTAATTCTTCAAAAAAAAGTTGAATGCAGACAAATTATTATGACCCTCTAGTTTAGGTACACTAAACTTTAAATGAATTTATTAGACAATCCACATGTTTTCAGCCACACAACCCTTCCTACACGTATCCTTATATTTTATTTTTAAATTAATACATTACGTTCAATGTAAATTGTTTCAAATTTATAAATTTATACTATACTATATTTTTAGTTCTAATTTAATACTATAAGAATAAGAATAAGAAAAAAAAAATACTACAGTATAAACTTGTGCAGCACTCTCCAAAAAATGAAATTTTCCGCCTCCGTACTATCAAAAAGGAGAAGAAAAAATAGATAGAGCCTCCATTTTTGGGGGGGAGAGAGAGAGAGAGAGAGAGAGAGGGGACAAGAAATGGACGGAGGGATGCATGGTCATGGATTTGGCGGTGAAAGAACTCCTCTTCTTAACAGACAAGTAAGTAAGCTTCGGATTGCCCGTCACCGATTTAACCACTTATTTCTGTGCATCAATGAGCTTTCTTTCTTCTTCTTCTTCTTTTTTTTTTTTTTTTTTTTTTCCTATTGAAGAGATGATTATTTTGTTTGAGTTCGTGGAAGTTCTTATAGTCATGACGATCCTTTTGCATGATTTGAATGCTTATGAAATGCCTAATTCGTTTTATTTTTCCCCTGTTCAATTATGTCGTTTTGTGATTTCAATCGTGGTGTATCTATGTTCTGAGCTGTTGGACTAGTTAAAAATATCGAGTTAGAAATGATTAGGTAATTTGAATTTTCAGTATGCCGAGGGGGGAAATAGGGGTGAGGCTTGTTCGGGTTGATTATTTGCTTTTTTAGTAGTATACTGCTGTAGTGTAATTGCAATCAGCAGACGGGTTATTGATTTATTTCACTGGAATTGTTTTGAATTGGAGAATAATTATGCTTGTTAAGTGAACTAGTGAAGCATCCATGTTATAGGGCGTGGACTTGACTTGTTATGTGTGATTCTGTATCGATTTTTGAAGGATGATGTGTGAATTGTAGTTCTATCTTAATGCCTGAGCTTGTTTAGGGCGGACGAAGACTAAATGGAGCTGCGGAAAATGGCCAGATGACTGACCTTGAACACGGAGATGCTATACCGGTAATCTGGAATTCAATTAAACTCTTCTCTTTGACGTGTCTTGTATTTAGCTGTTTCTGTAAGGTGCTAATCTTCTTCTTGTGAATATAGGCTGCGAATGTGGGCTTTGCTCGAGTCATATCACTCGTAAGATGGTAGTCAAAAGTTATTGGTTCCTACTTTCTTCTTGTGTAGGTTTCTGATATGAAATTTTCTTCTCAGGCGAAGCCTGAAGCTGGCAGTTTGATTATTGCCACGGTTGCTCTGTTGATTGCTTCAACTTCCAGTATATTAGTGGTAATGTGCTAAAGCATGCCTGATATCTGTAGAGAGTAGTACTACCTTGACCTCTCTTCCGAGTGTGGAGGATATCCTCTAATCTTAATTACATTTTATTGTGAATGGCAGCCAAAATTTGGTGGGAAGATAATTGATATTGTCTCAGGAGAACTCGAAACACCTGAACAGAAATCTGAAGCTTTGAATGCTGTCTACAGTACAATATTTGCAATTTTTCTGATTGTTGTAATTGGGTATATGCTTATTTTCTTACTCTAGTATAGATAGGTTTCTACCTTTTTCATTATGGTGTTGATATTTTATTCAATTGTTTAAGTTCAATCTGTTAAATGGATCATTCATCCTTCCATTCAGATCGATTTGCACAACAATTCGAGCATGGTTGTTTTCAGCTGCCAGTGAGAGGGTTGTTGCTCGTGTAAGAAGGGATTTATTCAGTCATCTTATTTCTCAAGTAATGACCTTTTACCCCGGTTTGTTTCAATCTGATAATATCTTCTGTTGGAATAGATTCTTAAATCTCACTTGACTTTCTTCAAATGAAATAAAATTTCCGCAGGAGGTAGCATTCTTTGATGTTACTCGGACAGGGGAGCTCTTAAGTAGGCTGTCTGAAGATACTCAGATTATAAAAAATGCAGCAACTACGAATCTTTCAGAGGCTTTGAGGAATCTTTCAACTGCATTTATTGGTCTCGGATTTATGTTTACAACTTCATGGAAGTTAACATGTAAAGTTTCAGTCACCATTTTGATTTTTCCTTCTACAATTCGTTCAATAATTACGCTTTCCTGTAATCTTTCCAGTGTTGGCTTTGGTTGTTGTTCCGGTCATATCAATTGCTGTCCGTCAGTTTGGTCGGTATGTTCGGGAACTTTCTCACAAGACTCAAGCTGCTGCAGCAGTGGCATCTTCTATTGCTGAGGTATCACTTAATATGATTAGTCTTTTAATTCTCCATTCCATAATGGGTTGTTTCATTCTCCTGAACTGCGTGTAGGAGCACAGAGGTAGATGGATTAGTACGTGTAAAATTCGTTGGTTTCTTCACAAACACATGTTTTTTCATGCAGGAAACATTCGGTGCCGTGCGCACTGTGAGATCTTTTGCACAGGAAAAATATGAGATCTCACGGTACTCAGAGAAAGTTGATGAGACGCTAAAGCTTGGACTCAAACAAGCTGTGAGTCTGTAATGTCATATTTTTGTGTAAATGTGTGTTCGTGTTGTTGAAGTCTAATCTTATAATGTCTTGTGACTTATGTTTTTCTCTTGCAGAAAGTAGTTGGTTTCTTCTTTGGGGGTCTTAGTGCTGCTTCAACATTATCAGTCATTGTAGTAGTCATCTACGGTGCTACCCTGACCATCAAAGGCTCAATGACTCCAGGATCTCTTACGTCTTTCATTCTTTATAGCTTAACTGGTAATACATTGAGCGAATAGAAGCTTTATTGAATCCTGTACATGTCTTAACGTCAGTCAATCACCACGTCTTTCAACACTGAACCATGCATTTCTTGCTTTGCTTTACCATTGGCAGTTGGATCATCAGTATCTGGACTATCTAGTTTATACACAGTAGTTATGAAAGCTGCTGGAGCTAGTAGGAGGGTATTCCAACTCTTAGATCGTGTCTCATCCATGCCAAAATCAGGAAATAAATGCCCGCTGGGGTTAGTTTCCGAACTTATGCTTATTACTTAGCTGTTTGTTTATTTGCATAAGAGTGCAAGAATATCACAAGTGGAAGAACCTTGGACATTTCACATTTCTGTCCTTTATCCTTGAAATGATAGTTGTCTAATATCTTCTTTAAGAAAATCGTTAGGCATAAACTCAGTTTTACCTGCCAAAGTTACATACTGCACCATGAAACTATACCTCACTGATCTGAAACTACACCTCATGTTATGTGATCATATCTCTTCAGATCTATCAAATTAGTCTTCGAAAAACTAATGCATTATAATAACCCTTCAAGATAACTGGTTCCTCTAAAATGATTCGCATAATTTTTTTTTATTATAATTTACACTGTTGATTCTAAAGTACCACTGAGTCACTATTGGGCAACAGAGGAACCAATGAAGTTTTCAGCCTAGAATGAGATCCTCTTTGTCCGAATTTCTGCTTTATGATAAGATTTATGGAGCCATAATTGTTTTTATGACAGAGGTAAAGATGCGGAAGTAGAGCTGGATGATGTTTGGTTTGCTTATCCATCTCGCCCTAATAATATGGTCCTTAAGGTGCTGATATATCTCCTCTTCTGTGTTTAGAGCACTTAACCTGTTGCAGAGCTCATAATGTGCTTTACATTTTTGTCATCTTAGGGAATAACGTTAAAATTACACACCGGTTCAAAGGTTGCTTTAGTAGGTCCAAGTGGTGGTGGAAAGGTAATTAATTCTTCTTCGATTTCAAGTTTCAAAATTTTTTCTTGTTCATGCCATGCCATACAAACTTTTAGATACAATGGTTTTTGAGAGAGAAATATTAGAAAGTTGTGCGCATACACTTCCAGCGCTTGAAACAATCAAACAAATAAACGAAAAATATACATTACATTATACTTATATTACGTGTGTGTATTATATAACTAGCTTTACCTGGAGCACGTTGTTACCTTTTTTCCCTCTGCTGCAGACTACAATAGCAAACTTGATTGAGAGATTTTACGACCCCATAAAAGGAAACATTATGGTGAATGGGGTTCCTTTGATTGAAATATCTCATGAGCATCTACACAGGAAGGTATTCTAATAGAAGTGCATTCTTGAAGTTTTCTAGCTTACTTTTTTATTTTATCTTATCTTAATACACATTTGCTCCATGTTACTAACTGTATTTTTAATTCTCTAAAACCCAGATCAGCATTGTGAGTCAGGAACCTGTTCTCTTCAACTGCTCAATTGAGGAGAATATTGCCTATGGATTCGACGGGAAAGCAACCAGTGCTGACATAGAAAACGCGGCTGTAAGTTTCAAACTCTAGATTGCCGCCAATATCCAGCACATATGTTAAGCTTGTTTCTGCTTTCTCCAACAACAAGCAGAAAATGGCGAATGCTCATGAATTCATATCCAAGTTTGGTGAGAAGTACCAAACATTCGTCGGAGAACGTGGAGTGAGGCTCTCAGGTGGTCAGAAACAAAGAATAGCCATTGCCAGAGCTCTTCTGATGGATCCCAGAATCCTACTTCTAGACGAGGCAACCAGCGCCCTGGATGCTGAGAGCGAGTACTTAGTTCAGGTAATCTCTCTTCGACTCCTGATTACCTTTTCTGAACTCTCGTACGTGCTTCATCTTCTCACATGTTATGATGATGGAAAAAAATGTAGGATGCCATGGATTCTCTGATGAAGGGTAGGACGGTACTGGTGATAGCTCATAGGCTTTCCACTGTTAAGACTGCAGACACAGTGGCAGTGGTTTCTGATGGTCAGATTGTAGAAAGCGGCACACACGACGATCTCCTCAGCAAAGATGGGATCTACACAGCTTTGGTTAGGAGACAGTTACAAGGACCTATACCTCAAAGCTAGTTATACTGTGAAGTTGTTACCTATTTTATTTTATACTGCTACTCAAAATGAAACTAAATTTTTGCAGTGTTTATGATTTCTCTCTTTAGTCGACGAAATGTCTGGATACGAAGCTTTCATTTATTTGGTTTCAAAACCCGGCCTTGCTTCTGTTGTTTGGAACAAATTTCATAACATGTTTAGAATTTCGTCTGCATATTCTTTTTCAGCTTTATTTATTTTTCCCTTTTTTTTTTTTTTTTTTTTTTTCTTTCTTTCTTGTTCTGATGACAAGGTACCTTCCTCCCTTCTTGTTCCACAATTAAAAAAAAATTAAAAATAAAAATAAAAAAAAGATTGAAAGTACACCTTATGAAGTTGAGGGATTTGCCAATTGTAGCCCAAAAAAATCATAACGTCAAGTACAAGTATTTCATTAAATATAATTTTGCTCTTGACAATTGAGATTTAAAACATTCCACCAATAAGGCGCCGTGGACCTCACAAATTAAAAATAGGTTGAGGCGGTTCAGTTAGATGTGAATAAAAGATTTTTTTCTTTTCATTTTGGAAATGATGAAAGAATGTTGATATCAATATATGTAAATTCACTGTTCGTTGCAGGCGATTCTGACGAATTTGAAGTGACAAAATTGTATTGAAGGAAATATGTATTTAATGAGTGTTTAATGTCAATATAAACAATTAAACCTTCAAAGTAGGGTAGAATTCACCCTCAAAAGTAAAATGGTGTAGATTTAAAAAAACTTTATTTCTTCGTCTTTAGTTTTAGCCCTCCACCACATGATTCTTTCTATGGATTCTCTCATGGAAGGGAGAACAGTGCTGGTCATAGCTCACAGGCTCTCCACTGTCGAATCTGCAGACACCGTTGCAGTGGTTTCCGATGGTCAGATAGTCGAACGAGGCACCCAGAAGAACCTTCTCACCAACCATGGAGTTACACTGTCTTGGTTAGGATCCAAATCTCGAATTTAGGCACACTGTCTTGTCCTGTTACCACATTAGTCATTCACTATATAAGAAAATGGATGTACAATTTTGCATTTATAATGAATCAAATCATCTTGGGATTCAATAGCGAAAATATGGATAAATTTCTATGCAACAATTGATTCCGAACAATGCACAACACAAGAACACAAAACATTACTCCAAGATCGATCCAATATGGAGATGACGTGATTAGAGGACTGAAACAGACATGTGACCATTTTCCTCATCAAATCAACCTTAACTATAAAAAGAATCATAATGAGAAATTTCCTCATCAAATCAACATTAACTATAAAACGAATCACAATAAGAAATTTCCTCCTCCCACATTTAGATAACAAATGCAGCACAAATATCTACAAAAAATTAGTAAGCAACACCAAACTTTCACCTTCGATCAGCTAATGTCTTCACTTTGGAAATGATTCCATGAACAACTTAATGTTCTTAACATCTTCTTCCGTCTGCGGATACTTTTGTGGCCTAAAAAGCTTCCACATTCCAACCGGGTATCGACTTTGAGCCACACTTTCCCCTGCAAACCTTCCATATATCTTTTCACATTCAGGATATGGCTTCACATACATATTATAGAATCTCAACCTACTCATCTTCACAAACTTCCTCAAACCAACCTCATCCCCTAATCCACCTTTTGACCTCAAATAATCAATCACATTGAAACGAGGAACGATCTGTTTATCAAAGTTCACCCCTAAATACTCTGGAACTTCAACCAGGCACTCGATATCAAACTTCATCGTACTAACCAAGAACTCAATCTTCTTCTCGACATCCTTTATATCGTACACAATCACCCGAGGCTCCTTCCATAGCACCGTAAATGCATCTCTATATATCAGCCCATGTTTCCTCAAGCAATCAACCCTCAGCTTCACTCTGTACCCAGCCTTAAACTCTCCATCTCGATAAATACTCTCCTTGGTTGACACTCGGCATTTCAAACTCCTCAGCATTTCTAAACACTGTGAAAGCTCCCCATTTTCCAAACCAAGAACTTGAGGCTCTCTCACTATCTCTCTCCTAACATCACTCGAGGTGAATCCAAGATCGACAAACTCATTAAGCAAAGGTTTCAGCCGTTTCTCCACTCCAAATGTTAGAATCCTAGGAAACAAACGAATTATCCTATCGATTTCACTTCTGCGGATTCCGATTCCCAACAAGAATTCAACTTTATCGTGATGTTCATCCTCATCCGACATGATCGCCGTAGGCACAGTCTCTAAAACCCTAATTACAGTGGCCTCACTAAACCCTAAACCCTTCAAACATTCCACAGAAGCAGAAACATCATTCGGGGTTAACCCAAATTTCGAAGCTAATTCAAGGATATTCCTAATTGCAATCGATGAAATATTAGGGATACCCAACTGCTTAAAACTGAGTTTCCAATTATCTAAGAATGCGAGCTGTAGAACTCTGGGACAGCCGGTTACTGTCGAAATGAGAAATTGTTTTGAGGGGTTTATGGACTGCAAGATCTTCAAAGAAATTTCGATTTCTCGGAGGGGTGAATTCTGCAAAAATTCGTTATTTTTTAGGAAATCGGGGAACTCGGACGGCGGGAAGCCATGCGTTTGGAAGAGAGAGTTGAGATTATCGTGATGGGATGGTGAAGCTGTGGAGAGAGATTGGAAGAAGCGATTCGGAAATGGAGGAATGATGGATGAAGGTGATGATCTTGTGATGTAATAAAATAAGGGTTTGAATTTTATTCGAATCGCCATTTTTGGCTTACCATTGCAGCTCTTCCCTGGATTTGAGAAGTGAGAACAGAGAGAGGGGCTCCACAGCCACAGGGACTTATTTATTTATTTATTTAACTAATGAGTATAATATCGACCTTACTTTATTTAACGACGATAATAATCTCGATATATATATAGAGAGAGAGACACTCTCCCAGCAACCGGATCCCCTACTATCGGATTCATGCGATCGGATCCGGATCGGGTTGAACCGTTGATCGGTTATTTTTTTTTTAATTTCAGTTTTTCATTTTCTGACTTTGCCTTCGACTCCAATTTTACGGTTCCGTCTTCGCTCTAATTACTAATATAAGGATAATCGGCGGGCAATAATTTGGACTTTTTTGGCTCGCTTCGAGACCTTCGGCTCCCCTTACTCGAATCTTGATCAAAGAAGAAACGGCAAACAAAAAAACGAAGAGGCAAACGGAAAAAAAGGTGGAAAAAAATAAGTAGAATTAAAAAAAAAATGAAATTAAAAAAGAAGGAAAAAAGAACTGAAAAAAAAATGAAATTACAGAAAGCTGAAAGATAAAAAAAAATCGAAAAAAAAGGTTGGCGCGTGCACCCCATGCATCGTGCGTGGGTGAGGCGCATGCACCCTACGTGCGGTCGCATGGGGTGCGACCTGCCGCATTCAAGTTATTGTGATATATATATGATGGTGCATTTTAATGAAAAGCCTACTTATCCTAAAAAATGAGAATTAATCTCAAAAACATATTTTTACATGATGAATGGTCAAGATTTGATCCTGGTTAAAGCGGGTCAACCCGTTGATTTTTTATTTATTTTTATTTTTTTTTTAATTTTTGTTTTACGGTCAGGTCATATGCACTGCATCATGCATTCATATGCACTACACTATATAATGAGATGCACCGAATTTTCGTTTTCTTTTACGGTCAGACCATATGCACCACATCATGTATTCGTATGCACCAAACTATATAATGAGATGCACCACTAAGTGCATTGAAATGCATAGGGGTTTTTTTTTTTTGTATATATTTTTCCCCAGCTCCGCTTTCACTCCGATTACTAATATAAGGATAATCGTCGGATAACAATTTGGATTTTCGGCTCGCTCCGAGGCCTTCGGCTCTCCTCGCTTGAATTTTGACCAAAGAAGAAGCGGCAAACAAAAAAACGAAGAGGCAAACAAAAAAGGGGAAAATAAATCTGAAAATAAAAATAAAAACTGAAAAAAAAACCGAAAAAAAGAAATCAAAAACATGTTGCATCTCAATGCACGTAGTGGTGCATCTCATTTATCTAGTGTGGTGTATATGAATACATGGTGTGGTGCATATGGCCTGAGGTTAAAAAAAAAATGAAAAAATTGAAAATCTGGTGCATCTCAATGCACTTAGTGGTGCATCTCATTATATATTGTGGTACATATGAGTGCATGGTGTGGTGCATATGGACGGACCATAAAAATAAAATAAAAAAATCAAAAATTAAAAAAAAAAAAAAGTCAACGGGTTGACCCAATCCAATCTTGACCATCCGTCCCTCCTAAATCAATGGATATGATCAATTCTCATATTTTAGGAGGGTTTTTATATGATTATAACACACTCTCTCTCTCTCTCTCTCTCTCTATATATATATATATCTATATATATATATATCTATATATATATATATATATATATATATAGGAGGAGGAGGATCATGTGAGAATGCTATTTTAGGTGAGAAATGAGAATAAATCTGGACCCTTGTTTTTTATAGATTAATGACTCAGATTTAACGATGCATTATGTTGTAGTAATTTATGCATTATAATGTTTATGCATTAGGTTTCTGCATTAGAAAGTGTGTATTACATTTGTGCAATATATGCATTACCGACATAGTAAAAATGCATTAAAATGTATCATTTTCATGTTCTCATATAAAATTCATTTTCATCAGATCCCTACCATATATATATATATATATATATATATACTACCTTCGGTCCTCAAGTTTCTTCCTATCTTTCCTTTTTGGGATGGTCCCCAAGTTTTTTCCTAGCATTTTTGGACATTGTCCCACAACAAATTATTATATTTTACCCTTACTTTATCAACTTATTTACCTAAAATACCACATATGGCCCACCACTATCCCAATTAATTAATATATCACTACCCTCAATGTGGGACCCTTTCTCCAATCGCAATAAATTTAATCACTTTTTCTCCACTAACAACCAATTCATCAACATTTTTCTTAATACCCGTGCCACTTGCTCCTATGAAAAGACTTGGGCACCGGAGGTAGTATATATATTATGGATTGCGATCTATAATTAGGGGTAAAACTATGTTCAATGATATATTTGTAATTAGGGGTAATTGTCAGAAAAAACATGAACTTTTCTTAAATTCTGATTTTTCACATGAACTTTCAATTTTGTCAGAAAATACATTAACTTTAGATTTAATTGTGAATTTCACATGCTTTGACTTTGGGTAAAATCAAATTAAAAAATAAATTATATTCAATTTACAAGCATTAAAATATATAAATAATTAGGTGTTGTCAATGATAATCATCACGATGTTTTAAAATATTGCTAATTAATGAATGCTTGTAATTATTAATATATGATACATTAGATCCATATTAAGGGGTGCATTGATAAAAATGGAACTTGTCAAAATTTATTAGAAGAATCGAACTTAAGCTCGAAAATCATAATTGTATGTTAAAAACTCATTTAACTTCGAAAATTGAATAAAATGTTACATAATTAAATCACATGGATTAAGAAATTTATAAATAAAAAATTGAAGTCAATAATTAGCTAGGAATCTAAAATTTGTAGTCCAGCCAAATCTTATTATGTTTAATTAGAAATACTTGAAAAAATTGTGATGATTATCATTGGTTACACCTAATTATTTATATATTTTAATGCTTTTAAATTAAATATATCTCATTTAATTAATTAAATTTTACCTAAAGTAAAAATCATGTGAAATTCACAACTAAATCCAAAGTTCATACATTATTCTGGCCAAATTGAAAGCTCATGTGAAAAATTATAATTTGAACAAAGTTCATATAATTTTTTGCCATTATTACCCCTATAATTATGAATCATAAATATGAGACTAGATATGAGTTTATAATTAGCTTTTATTACTTCAAGTAAAAGTAGATTAGCATAGATAATAATAATTATTTGTATATTTTTAGTGAAGTCTTCTGTGAGACAATTTTACTATGAGTTCACATTCAAATTCATAATCAATGGCATATTAGAGTATTTGATTATAAATATATCATCTAATATGAAGATTTGGGGTTTGGGGAAGTCTTAATTGAGACAAGTCAAATATTCGGATCTAAATTCATATCCAATAACATATCACAAAAACTCTTATAGGGCGGTCTTATCTCTAAAACCAAATTGAAATCAATAAATGTGTTAGTTTAAATGAATCAAAGTGTCGGTCTCAATGGATGAAAGTGTCTTAATGAATCAAGTGTCAGTCTTAATGAATGAAAGTGATAATTGTAATCAAAGTGATAGTAATAATCAATAATAGTGTTAGTTTCAATTAATCAAAGTGTTAATTCTAATAAATCAAGTTTCTGAAAGTAACTAAAAACGGATAAATTGCACGAATAGAGAAAATTAGCATGGCATATGCACAAAATACAGTCATAGCCATACATAGAGTACATTAGTGAAAGGTAGGACTAATCAACAATCATAATTACCTGATGTGGAGCTGATTACAAAGATAGCCATCATCATCAACATCATAATCACACCGGCTTATCTTATTGTCTTGGTGGTTGTTTGGTGTAGAGGAATGGAAAGGAAATGAAATTAAGGAGAGGAATGGTAACAATAGCCATTACTTTTATAGTGTGTTTAGTTCAATAATGGAAATGAATCACATGTAAGAAAAATGAATTTGAAGAGAAAATGATTTTGTTATCGTTCTAGTTTAGAGGTAATATATTGGGGTTTGTTTACCCTCAACTAAAGGTAATGGTTAACCCACTATCCGTACCCAACAAAAAAGTAATAGATTTAATTAAAGGGGTCCAACTTTTTAAATACCATTACACAAAATACTATCTTCTATATCCTCATTTTAAATCACACTATTTTATATACCTTTTTAAAAGACTATTATACCCTCAAACTTACAAAATAATTAAATAAAACTTAAATAAAAAAATAACAAAAAAAAAAACAAAACTAACCCTACCCCCTACCACCCGCCGTCTCCATCTCTCTCTCTCCCCCACATCGGTCCCCCCCACCTGACAACACCCTCTCTCTCTCTCCCAATCGGTCCCCCACCGCCACCGACCTCTTCTCTCTCTCCATCTTCATCGTGACATTTCCTCCTCACGATCGATTGATCGTCGTGAACGGAAGAAAATGAGCAACCGCCGCCACAACCGCTGCCGCAATGAGTCGCCGTCGACGTCCTCCGGCGAAGAGGAGGAAAATTCGAATATTCGAGTCCCAATTCCACCGGTTAGTATCCTTTCTTTTTTTGAAATTCATGCTTAAATCTTCGATTGAATGCATGTTTTTTAGTTTTACATGTTAGAAATTGTTACATGTTAGAGTTAGGATTTTCATGTGGAAGATTTCGACATTGTTTTTGGTGTAATGGAGTTCGAGATGTTTGAATTTGTTGGTGTTGGGTAGTTCGACATTTGCTGTGTTTGTTTGGTGTTCTTACGGGGTCGATGGAGGTGGGGAAGACGACGGCGAAAGGGCTCTGGCGTGCTCACGATGGGCTTCCCATCGTGAGGTCACGGTGAGATTTCCATCGCCCGATCACGATGACACTCTATCGTGAGCTCACGATGGCGAGGGCTGTTGTGACCACGGCAGCACCCTTCATCGTCGTCGCGCCGGTCCTCCTCCCGTCGTGACCATGGCCACGGACTATCCCCCGTCCTTCATCTTCTTGTGTTTATGTTGGTTTGTTGAATTATAACACGTTACCATGCACTTATACTTGGTTTTATTGATTTTGTAGGAACATTATGAATTTGTTAGACCCGCCATGTTGTACTCGTCTCCTAAAGTGAACCTTTACATGAGGGTAGACGTGTTTGATGAAATTAGGAGAGTTTTATTTGAAATATCCGGTGATCATCAAGCGAGGCATTCCTAAGAACCGGTGTTGTTGGGCGGTTGATTGATGCAAGAAGAAATCAGAGTGCAAGTAATGCGCTAAATCTAACAATAGCCCGACAGTTGCAAGGGGTTGGTGCTAATCGGGTACCAGAGAATGAGCTTTGGTTTTATCTTGGTCATACGACCATTCGTATGACGGCAGTGGAATATGCTCTCATCACCGGGCTTCACTTTGGAAACTCTACATTTAATCCTCATGCAGTTCATGTACCTCATAGAACTGGTATTCACTACAGATTTTTCAACGGCTGAGAGATAAAGACAAATGAGTTGCGCGACGCCTTCAACAGAAAACAACTTGGGAGAGACATCGATGACTATTTGAAGGCGGCCAACTTGCTCATTTACTATTATTTCCTCCTATGTCGGGATAAACTCACCATAGAGGATTGGGCATGGACTTTAGTTGAAGACTTCGAGGCTTGGGATGCCTTCCCATGGGGCTCGTACACATGGGGAGCACTATGTCACTATGTGTACAACGCCCAGATAGTCCCCAAGGACTACCACCTCTATGGTCCGGTTTGGGCTTTACAGATTTGGACTTATGAGATGAGTCCGGTGTTGGGAGGTCGATGTGGAATCAAAGATCACATCAAGAGAGTGCCCCGGTGCTTGATGTGGGCCACAAGAGTGATGAAAGTTGATTTCAGTCAATTCTTCGATAATATACGGGTACATTTATAATCTTATAATGTTTTTCATTCATTCAATGATGCAATCTATATTAGTTTCTAAAATTCTAATATTACCTTTTCATTACCTTTGCAGCTTCAGGTATTGGAAAGTTTTGAAGCTACGGAAGCAGAGTGTTATGAGTATTACATGCTGAGCTTCGAAAATGGAGACCCTTTTGATGTTCGATATATACCTCCTAAACAAATTGCTTCCAAAAATAACCCGACTACAAAGAACGCAAAGCAGAAGACTATGGGAAAGTTGAAGCAGTTAGCAGCAAGGGTGGTCCGTGGTGACCCGGCACGACAGATGTCGAAGCGTCGTCGGGAGGGTACCCCACCACCTCGCAGTTCACCACCTCGTACATCACAGTGGGGGTCCTCGGGAGAGCCAGACAGGGTCTGTTGTTTGCACGGACGACCATGCCCCCTCCATGATGAGGGCACGAGCAGCAGGGGGGACGAGATTGAGCGCCGGTTGAGGAGTGTTTTGGACGACGAATCTGACAACGGCTTCCTTGCTAAACTGACTCGGAGAATGAGTCAGTTTTTTGTTATAAGGCGCCCAGATAGTCCTCCACAACAATCACACAGGAGTTGTAGGACGACATTGGATGCGGCCCGTCACTCTACCTCGGCATTTGACGCTCAGATGCGGACTAGTAGGATCGATCAGGACTGGGATCCGGCTCATCACTCTAGTGCTGCAGGTTTTAGTCACATGCAGACCTCTCCAGTTCAACCCCAGCACTCTCCAGTTCAGCCCCAGCACTCTCCAGTTCGGTCACACCATTCTGCAGTTGGGTCCCACCACGACGAGAGGCAGACTTCTCACCACTCTTAGTCGGTGCCTTCCCGTAACTCTCACCGGCAAACTTCCCACCGTTCTGAGCCGGTGCCTTTCCAGTACTCTCACCGGCAGACTTTCCAACACTCTGAGCCGGTGCCTTCCCGTTACTCTCACCGGCAGACTTTCGACCACTCTGAGCCGGCCCCTCTTCACAACTTTGCGGCTCCTTCTCGGCAACCTCAAATCGGTGTTACAGTCCGTGATGAGCCGTTTCAGCAGTTTGGATCGTTCCAAGCCAATCAGGAGGCGCAGTCCTCACAGCAGATTGGTCAGGACTTGTTTGCCCAGCTCTTTCGGCCGATGCCGATGTCGATCCCTTACGAGACAGTGCAACAATCCATTCTAGAGACGCCGCAGCAGCCTATTCACCAGACGCCGCAGCTGCTCCCTTACCATACACCTTTGCAGTTGACCTATGGTCTGAGTGAGCATCAAGGTTCTAGCTCACACACTCCCCAACAGTGCGTTGTAGATGATCCGGTTAATGAGGATGATGCTCAATATGAGGAGCCGGATCAGGGGGTGGTGAGGAGGTAGGTGATGTTGCCTTCGGTCCTCAGCAACGTAGACCGTCTGCTGCTCTCCGCACCCCTTTTCAGGGTGCAAGACAAAGTAGAATGGAGAGGTTGAGGATGATGTATAGTGACTTTAGGAAGCAGGGATATGAGTGTTATGTGCCTGTGCTTGAGGCGGGTCATCGTCTAACAAACAAATTCTTTGATCCGGTGGAGGATCCGAAGGAGGACTTCCGTCAAGAAGTAAGTTACTAATTTTATATAGCAAGTTTATACTTATATTGAAATTGATTTGAAATTTATATGTCTCAGGTAATGGACCTCTACGTGCTTTCGGTTCGCACGAGGATCCGAATGCATAACAGGACTGCTCCAAATATTGGGCCAACTAACACGATCATCATCGACACTCAGTTACTTGTAAGTTTTTAATATATATTCTTTATATTTTATTATTGATATTTAAAAATGATATTAATCTTGTATGTTGTCAATTTGATAGCAAGTTTTGCGCGCCGAGCTGAGACTCCTACATCCGGAAGATCAACAATTCATGCACATAAAGGGAAAACCCTCGTATAAGGGTTGGAAGATGCATCCGGGATTACAGGACATTGTGTACGGGCTAGACTATCCAAATGTCGTTTCATGGTCGAATTGCAAACATGTAAGTGTTTATGGTGATATATATTTCAAGTTTCTTACCATTGATTGATTTAAATTATTCTATTTTTTTATTGAAACAGATCTGCGTTGTGTGTAATGTCTTTGACAATCATTGGGTCACGATTCGGATAAGTATTGTTGATTGGACGGTTGAGTTGTACGACTCAATGTCACACGAATATGATCAGGAAAGGGTCGCACCTATTGATTATGAGCTCAAGCCCATTACTCGTCTCGTTCCTCGTCTACTAGCTCTCTCAGGCTATTGGACTAACAATGCAACAATGACGAAGCGAGATGGTGAAATGAAGCTTTTGAAGATGTCGATCAAAGACCAGTTTGACCAGACTGACAGTCACAGTTGCGGCCTCTTTGCATGCATATATTTGGATCGTTTGATTAGTAATAAGCCGAGACACTGGGGGAACATCACCGAACGCTACATTGAAAGATATCGGTGGCTCGTAGCGACTAGGATTTATTGGCTTGCTTTACTTGACAACGTCTAGTTTTATATGTATGGTGTTTGAAACATAACTTTTGAATCTTATTTTTATATTTTGTATTTCAATATTATTTTATGGGGTAGTTTTATTAGTTTATTGAGTTTATGGTGTTTGAAACATGTATTTGGATCTTATTTTTATGGTATAGTTTCTTAGTTTATTAACTACATGAATGAAATATTTTTGAGCAGGTAAACCCCTAAACTCTCGGGTCTGGTCACGACAGCCCTACCATCGTGACCTCACGATGACGACTCCATCGTGAGCTTACGATGGAATGTAACTATGAGGTCACGATGGCAGGGCAGTCGTGAGGTCACGATTAATACAATCGTGAGCTCACGATGAGGACGCTAAATTCCTTTTGAGGCATGATGTCGATCTTGGCCTTATCCACCTCAATTCCTTTTCCCGATATGACATGCCCCAAAATTATGCCTTCCTTGACCAAGAAATGGCATCTCTCGTAGTTTAACACTAGGCTCTTCTCAACGCATCTCTTCAAGACTCGATCCAGGTTGTTGAGGCATGTGTCGAAGGTCTTGCCGTAGACAGTGAAGTCGTCTATGAAGAGTTCAATGCACTCTTCAAGAAGGTCTGAAAAAATATGCATCATACACCTTTGGAATGTCCCTGGAGCGTTGCATAACCCGAACGGCATCCTTCTATATGCAAAAGTGCCAAACGGGCACGTAAAGGTGGTCTTGCCTTGATCCTCATCAGCAACCCAGATCTGCATGTAACCAGAATAACCGTTAAGAAAGCAATAATAGTTATTACCAGCCAACCTTTCAAGCATCTCATCGATAAAGGGCAAAGAAAAGTGATCTTTCTTCGTCTTTTGGTTGAACTTTCGGTAATCTATACACACTCGCCATCCGGTTTATAGTCTCATGGCCACCATCTCGTTCTTGTCGTTCTCGACCACCTGAATTCCTGACTTCTTGGGCACCACGTGCACAGGGCTCACCCATCGGTTGTCGGAGACGGGGTAGATGATCCCTAAGTCAAGAAGCTTAAGTATCTCCTTCATAACCAATTCTTTCATGGCTGGATTCAATCTTCGTTGTGGATCTCTTACTGGGGTAGCATCCTCCTCGAGCAAGATATGATGAACACAGTCCAAAGGGTTAATGCCCTTGATGTCGGCCAACGTCCATCCTATTGCCTCCTTGTACTTGCTCAGCACCTCACCAACTCTGACCTCCTCCATGCTCGATAACTCTGATGATATGATCACGGGCAAGGTCTCGTTCTTGCCAAGATAGATGTATTTCAGGTGCTTGGGCAAGAACTTCAGTTCCAATGTAGGTGTTTTTTGCAATGATGGCACCAACCTGTCCTCCGGTTTTAGTTCAGGGATATTGAGTGGTTCAAACCCTTGAGGCTGGATGTTGCCCGGAACCCTGGCGTAACTGCATTCCTCTACATCTACTGGTTTCTTCGTTCTGGGCAAGATCCTCTTCTGTTTGCAAGCTGGCATCCTCCTCAAGAACTGTTTGTTGCCAAAATTCCTCTACTAACTCCTCGGTCTCATCATGGGGTAACTCCTCAAGTTCCTCATCAAACTCATCAAGGGGTTTTTGTTCCCCTACATCCTGATCTCCATCATCTCCACGGATGTTTTCAAATACATAATTCTCCAACTCTTCGTCCGTGGAGTAGTCCTCATCGGTAGAGTCGAAGCTATGTCCATGAACTGACTCTTCCCATAAATCTTTCTCACTCTCATGGTCATCATCTGTCTCGTAGAACCTCATTATGCCAGCATCTCCCTCTTCATCCTCATGTTGATCTATATTAGGTTCCTCCTGGAATTCATCCTCATCGTCTTCGAAGAAGCAACTCAAGCTTTTTAAGGTTTCCACGTGCTTCCCACATGCATTGAGGGTGTTGAGGTGTTCTATGGCATCATCCTGATTTTGCCTGTATGCATCGAACTCCATGACTTCTCCCGCTACTTAACTGTCAATTTCCCCGTGTCGCAATCGATCTTGGTACACGCTGTCCTCAAGAACGGCCTCCCTAGCAAGATCACTAGGTTCTTGAGTGCTTTCTTTCCCATGTCAAGAACATAGAAATCGGCTGGGAACAGGAGATCCCCCACCTTGACCAACACGCCTTCCAAAACTCCATCGGGGTAGACCGTGGATAAATCTGCTAATTGAATGGCAACACGTGTAGGGGAAAGAGGTCCAAAACTCATTTCGTCGAACATGGCTCTTGGCATAACATTTATCGAAGCTCCAAGATCAAGCATCGCCTTGGGTATTGTTGTGGTACCTATCGTGCATGGGATGGCAAACATGCTAGGATCCCTCTTCTTGATCGGGATGTGGGAATTCATAAGTGCTGACACGTTCTCCACATGAATGAAATATTTTTGAGCAGGTAAACCCCTAAACTCTCGGGTCTGGTCACGACGGCCCTACCATCGTGACCTCACGATGACGACTCCATCATGAGCTCACGATGGAATGTAACCGTGAGGTCATGATAGCAGGGCAGTCATGAGGTCACGATTAATACAATGTGAGCTCACGATGAGGACGCTAAACCCCATCGTGACGTTAGGATTTTTGACTAATTATGGTGTTTTAACCGGTTATATTATTTTGGTACGTGTTAAATATGTTCTACTTAACATTGAAATACATCAACAAATAAAAAATTACACATTTAAACACACAATTATAGTGTTGGCGAGATGTGTGACACAACAATGAATACATTACTATATGTTACATATACAATGACTCTTGCATTTGATAAACAATACACCTCTAACAATAACCCATTTAGTGTTTCTTTGATATAAAACCGCAAAATATGATGTGCAAATGTTTCTTAAGACATAATATAACATTACAACACTAATTAATCATTATTTTAGATGTAATTGTTCCGGTTTATTAGTTCACGACGGGATAAAAATATCATCGTAAACCTGGTCGTGAGAATGTCATCGTGATCACGATGTACTCACCAACGTGACCACACGGTGACTTCTTTATCGTGAGGTCACAATGGCATCATCATCGTGAGCTCACGATGGTGCCATCGTGAGCTCACGATGATGATGCCTTCGTGAGGTCTCGTTGGCGTGGTCATTGTGACCTGTCCAGAAACTCGAAAAAAATAACATTGAAATTCAAGTTAGCATCGCATAAAACGAAACATCAAATTCAACACAAATTTTAGAACAAATTCATACAGAACCCTTAAACAAATCACCAAATAAAGTCACCAAATAGGTCTAGTAGTTTAATACGAATAAAGTTCAAACATAACTTTTAAACAAATCTAAACTACAACCAACACACTAGTCGACATCTAGAGCCGTGGAGGGTGACGCACCATCTTCCGATGCTTTATTTCGGGCCTCAAGTTCCAGCGGCAACCAAGCAGTGTCCCTCAGGATCAGCACTCGGCATCTAATAATTTGTTGTGTCGACTCCATCACCTCAAAGATCACGATATCATCTACTTTGAGGTCGAAAGTGCGTGTGAATTGTTTCCACCCTGCATACTCAAACTTCGGTTTCTTCAAAAATCCAATGTACATCAACTGACATTCGGTTCCATTATGATTGGCAACCAGTGGCACATCCACATGACGGAGCGTTGTCGTCACACACTTCGCACAAATAATATTTATAACACCTCTTGCCCAACAAGGTAGTAGTCAGCGGCAAGCGGGATCGTACCCAAGGGACTCCGCGTAATTTGCTCTTCTGATGTTGTTCAACAAAAGGGTTTTGGTCACGAACTTGAACTCAACAAGTAAAACTATCAAATAACAAAAAGGGTTTAGATTGAGTTTCGAATCCATGATCATAATTACTCTTCACTCGTTCATTGGTGCAAGGATATTCAATTAACTGATTTTATCACTTGGTTTAAGGAAAAGATTAGTTTATACCCTAAGGTCACGAAGTCACGATATAAACTCACTTAACCTATGTCCAACCAATTTTACAGATCTTGACCAGAAGGCAAGATCTCCTTTCTCGATCAACAACGTCACGAAGACACTTCAGTGACGTTCCTGCCCAAGAAGCATTAAGAATAAATAGACCCAAGACAGCCAAGAGGTATGTCAATACCGACTGCTCTCCAACACCTTTTACCTTTTTAGGCACGAAAGACACTCTCGTGTTACTCCCAATTCCGTTAGTGACTTTATCTCAACATCTAGGTGGTGATCAATCACTTGTCAATTTTGACTTAGTCTAATATTAATCCTAAGTGTTTCGGGAACAAAATTAATTAACGAACTCAAACCAATTCGATCTCACGAGTTTAGAACGAGTAAAGTATGATCACTTCATCTACATCCAATCTAAACTTAAGAATTAGCTAGACATAAATATAATTAAGAACGCAAAATAAATAAAGGAAAACATGCTTCAATATAAACTGAAAACGGGTTGCTGCCCAAAAACGTAGTCAGCAACTAAAGGGTCTTGGCTTCACGCCAACAACTAAAGCTAAAGTGCAGAAAATATAAACAAACGTAATAAACTGTAAATTGCCCGTAGGACTTGTTCTTCCTTACTTTCACTCAAATTAGGATGCAAACTAATCTAAAACTACTGAATCGAAGAGCTCCCTTACATGATAGAGTCGGCCATATATATAGGCGATGAGATTCTAGGGTTTAGGGAAGTTTCCTTCTTGAATAAAGATTCTTCCCATGCATGTCATAACCTCCGCCTCTCTTTCTTTCCGTTGCATGCACGATCATTCTTTCTTTGCGTGGTAGATTTATTCCATGATTTGGCTCGGCTAGGATAAGGAAGGAAACATCCGATCCTTATCCTCTTCCTTGAATGAAAAGAAATCTGCTGCTGCTCGACTCTCATCTTGCCCTCTATCGTCTGCATCTTGCTTTGCTTCCGGTGTTGACCACGATCCTGGCTCCTCCGAGTACTTTGTCTATTGGCCTTTAAGGATATGGGGAGGTACTTCCTAACTTGTAGAAAGGATGTTTCGATGTTGCCCAGCTACAAGCTTCCAGCCCTATGCCCATTTGCATCGTATCGTCATCTCAGCATCTCAACAACAGATTTTCCAACGGATTTTGCCCAACATCCACCTGTTTTTCCCCTGCACACTATCTCTCGACTTACGTGTCCTACCAGACATATAATGACTCGATAAAGACTAAAAACACAAGAAAGATACAAGAAAAGATGGACACAAATATGGGTTCATCACCGCACGAGGAAGTTTACAGACAATATGTGCTGGTATATGCTATATTGCACACAAAGCATTGATTAAAAGTCATACAAAACAAATTAATTGTTTTTTTAGTGGTAGAAATTCTTACCAAATGTCAAGGGGTCGAAACATGTGACTTGGCTAGGATAACATCGAAAAAGGGTTTGTCTCCTGATAGACAATTCAAGTTTGAACCGGATGGGTTGGTCGACATCTACAACCATCCAAATACGACAAAACATAAAGTGAAGACAAACATCAACATCAACCAATTAAATTCAATAATTTGCCACATTTTACATAAATCGAACGTCATTATCAACATCAACATCTCCAACCAACTTCAACAATTGACACATAAATTGAAAATTTTTACATATCAACAACATCAACATATTCTTCAAAATTCAACATAGCAAACCAAATTAAAAAACAACAACATATATCGGACATAAAACAACAACATCAACATATCAAACAAAATTTTAGAATTCTTGCAAAAGAATACTAGATAATCAATTCATCAAAATATAAAACCAAAGATAATTTCATAACTCCTATAATTGGGTGACATTGAGGTCGAAGAAACGTACCTCCAATCGGAAACAAGCGGTGGGGGCGGCGACGGCGGTGGACAAGAGAAGCGGAGGTATTGAAAAGAGAGAAGAGGGAGATAGGAATGAGATAATAATGATATATGTTGGGTATTGGTGGAAAAGAAGGTAATGTATGTATGGTTGAAATAAAAAGTTTGAGATTCTGTCCCACTTTATCGGGAAATCTGGATTCATCACGATGGGATCACCATCGTGAGGTCACGATAGAAGTGACCATTGTGAGGTCATGGCTGTTCCTTCATCGTGACTTCACGATGGCTATCTCATCGTGACCTCACGTTGCAGATACCATCGTGAGGTCACGATGGTTTTGTCATCGTGATCAAGGCAGGGACTCGCCAAAAATCATCCATGTATGCAAATAATACCTGTCTCTAAAATTCTGAACATAAAAACAGATATTCAAGGTTTAAAAAGGTCAATACAATGCCATAAACTCAACAAGTTCTGTTACTCCTATATTTCATCTTCAATTGGGTCAGGACATGCCTTAATATCATGATCCTCACGACGACAATTGCTACATCTTTTTTTCCTCTGGCATCGTTGACTTGATTCTACTCCCCCAAAATCATGAAAATTTTGTTCATCCTCTATTTGTTGGAGAGGGATATTCAAATCGACTCCACCAGGGGGAATAGATGTCGTGCATTTTTTTCTGTTGTGCGCAGATCCACCACACCTTGAGCAAACTTGAGGACGTCGTGCTCTCGTGCCTTCAACTGCTGACCGAGCACGACTCGTTCTTGGACGACCGGTCTGACGTACATCTTCTGTAGGATAAATCCTAATTGATTTGATCTCCGGCGGCACATTCCACTCATCGGGGTGTGGTATTTGATTGATATGCTCAGCATAAGTCTGTCTTAGGCCGTCTTGTTTGAAATATCTATGTACGAAATCGTATACGTTCAAACCAATGCCGGCCCGCCTGTTAAAATAGGAAAAATAGAATTACTTACATACAAAATGAATATAAAAATAGTAGAAAATTATAACAAATAATATAGATTTTACCTTATAGCGGCAGCAACATGCTTACATGGAATCCTATCCTCATCGAAGACACGACAATCACAAGTCCAATTTTGAAGATCCACTTGATATTGTTGATTATCTTCGTCTACTTTATAAACATGGTAGGTGATTGCTCGAACAGGAAGAAGGAGACTCGCTTGCACGGATAGAGAAAGCTTGTTGAATGTAGTTACAGTCAACACATGATCTCTCGATTCAGCATCAGTACGCCGCTCGTCAAACCAATCCTCCAATGTGTGGCGAAATGTTTCAAGTAATGAGCACACTGGTAAACGCCTACCCCACCACAAAACACTGTTCACGGATTCGACAGCATTGGATGTCAATAATTCATAGCGCCGCACAGGACACTTTGGTCTAGCCCACCTCTCTGGTCCAATTTGAGAAAGTCGTCTGTGAGCACCATTAGGACTTACAGTGTACAACAATTCGAAAAAGTTTTCAAACACTTCGTGGCGATAATTAAATGCTGCTTCATAAAAGAGTGTGGCCACAGTTTTGCCGTATGGGGTCAAATTTTTCTGCAGATGGTGATAGCACAATCCGTGGAATGCATTTGGATAGACGGTTCGAACTGCATTCCTAATGCTCTTATGTTGGTCGCTCACTATCAACAAATCTTCGGGTGGATTGAAGCATTTGCGTAGGTTATAGAGAAAATAAGTCCACGACTCATCGTTCTCTATCGGACCAAGGCCAATTGCAAGCGGAAACACTTGCTCGTTCCCATCCTTCGTGTAGGCAACAAATAAGGTTCCTTTGTTTCTACCCTTAAGATGAGTCCCGTCTACTATGAGCACAGGTCGAAGACACTGCTCAAATGCTCTAATACACTGTCCAAGGGCAAGAAACATGTGACAAAATACTCCTTCACTAGTCGTCTGCAAGTCGTATACAGTCCCAGGATTACGTTGTTTCAACAAATACAAATACGACGGAATCTTCTGATATGACGAGGGGAAGTCCTGTACATTCTCTCTATCGCTAGTTACCTTGTTCGGACGGCAAAGTTGTATAACATTTGAATGCCGTATCGCATGCGCATCTCTGCCATCATCTCCTTTGGCCTCAGAACGACCTTCTCATCTATCAATTTCTTAGAAAAATAAAATGCGGCCACCTCGCTACTCATCGACCTTGCACGTGCAGCACGGTTCAAATCTGATCGGCTAATCCTTAACTTTTCGAGGAATCCTCTACCACTCCTACATAGGTACACTGCACGGTTCGAAGCGGAGCGACCAGTCTTACACTCCACAAAGTGCTCCAAACGATACATTCCTACAGCTATCCTCAACTCTTGCACTGATCGAAATATCGACCCTACCTCGAGACTACCATTGATGACGATAGGCCTCTCAACCCACGCCAACGGTATTGCGCTTTCAATGTCAGGATGTGGAATGATCCAATTGCGCTGTGTACGCTCATGCTCAATCTCATTTTCTGATTGATGGTCCGATGAAAAGTGTCGCTGCCCCATGAGCCTATCCATTTGTGCCGGCTGTCCAATCCAAGCATAAAACTCTTCTTTCAATGATTCAAGCAAATCTTTACGACGATCTTCCTCTTCATCTTCGGATGTAGACACCGCTTCATCATCCTCATAATCTTCATCATATTCATCATCATCACCATCATCACTATCATCTTGTCCATCCGAGGTGCTACCTCTCACATTAACTTCGGGGGCGGAATTCCCGCGGTTTTCAATCACATAAACTTCTGGATCCTCTTTAGGGTCCGCTAACCATCGAAGTAATTCTAAATCGCTCCGCAATAGCACTTTTGCTTTCATGTCGTTAATGGTTGTGAGGTACCATAACACATATTCGGTCTCCTTCCTACCATTCAAACCCTCTCTAATGAGTTCCACAAGGTTAGCACGATTAATCGTGCCGGGGTCGATGTAGACAACAAATAAATCCCCGTCCATAAATGTCGATCGCTCCCAATGACCGCCGTGATATATAATAATACGGCGTAAAGACATCTGAAATTAAGAAAATATACAAAAATGAAGTGTAAACGATCAATGAAAATACTTGTTTAGCACACATCTGTGCTGGTCACGATGGTGATCACCATCGTGAGGTCACGATTCGTGAGCTCACGATGGCAATTGTCAACGTGACCTCACGATGGCAATTGTCAACGTGACCTCAAGAATCGTGACCTCACGATGGTGATCACCATCGTGAACATGGTGAACTTGTCCATCGTAACCATAGCAGAATTCGTGTGGTTAGCTTAGAACTAGGTATTTCAACTTCTTTTAACCCCACGATACCATGAAGTTTTTAATTTAAGATACCATTATATGAACAAAATAACATATTTCATGACATAAGATGAAACATATCTTGTATTATACTTTCAAAAACCCTAATTTCACCCTAACAATAACCCTAATTTCAGCAGCAACTTATATAAAATGAACAAACATTATGCATATTATGCTTATCTTTGTATGAAGTAAGGAACGCCACGAAGCCTCCGTTGATGCTTGGAATGATGATTGGTTTTTTTTTTTTTTTGGGTATATGTTTGTTGATTGTGTATATGTTTGAATGTGAGGTTATGAGTTTGAATGGGGATTATTCTTCCCCATTACTACCACCACCAACCTCAGTGACTTCATTTATTACCTAGTACACCCGAAAATATTCACCAAATCGAATGTGCAGATACATTAATGAGTTTCGCATGCATCAATCTTGGTCATGATGGAAGTGCCATCGTGACCACACGATGGGACTGCCACCGTGACCTCACGATGGGATTTCCATCGTGAACAACCCATCGTGACATTCCCATCGTGACCACGTGCGCAGTCAAAAGTATGACACGGTTGACTTTGAAAATTAAGGGTATTTTAGTACTTTTACAAGATTTTGGTATACAAAAGAGTGTGTTTTAAAGATAGGCTATAAAAGAAGTGTTTTTTATGTTTTGGTATTTTTTTTGTTAGTTTCCTCTTAGTTAAATGAATCCCTCTCCATCCCCAAAAATATCCAACCAAACATGGGCTTAGCCATTTTGCTTAATTAAAAGAACTTCCCTTCCAATTTATAGCAATATGAAACCATTCAAATTGTGTACAAAATATTAGCCTTTCTTAAATTTATTCAGTTTTTCTCCTAAGGGACGCCAAGATAATTTAATTGATTCCCAAGGGACACCGAGATAAATTTTAATTAATTAATTAAATATGCAAAAATGTTTAGGTGTGAAAGAATATGCAGCAGCTCATTGACATTCAAATAAGCGTTGTTGGTTGATGCATCTTAGCACATGAAAAGCAAAGACAAGTCGTTTAACGAATCAAAATTTATCCAAAATTACGATGCTATTGAACGTATTAATTTTCTCTTCCAAAAAAAAAAAAAAAAAAAAAAAAAAAAAAAAAACGTATTAATATGGGTTAGACGGTCTTAGTCTTAGATAAACTTTTTGTGGAGAAAACTTTAAATTGAGCACATTTATCTTTCCTGGACATCGAGCGGTCAAGATCCGATCATAAAATTAAGTAGTGTACGTACTTTTACTTTTAAAATATGACTACTCCAAAATTTATTGTTAAATCGTAGCAGCCCTAATAAATGTAATAGTAGTAACTAATATAAGTGCCTGCCCGGTTCTTTATAGGCGTATTAAATTTATTACTAATATTGAACTAAATAAAAATATGAAAATTGTCTCTGTTCCTGTCTGGATAAATACTTTACTTACTCGACTTTTATTTTAAATCCTACTTTCAAATAAATCAATGGTCAAGATTGAAAATAAATTGATAGTTATACGGCAGACATCCCAAATTATATGAAACTATTCAAATCCATCTCCGTTTGAAAAATTACAATACTCTAAAACTGACTAGGCTGATTGGAAATACACTAAAACCTCTATAAATTGATAACCTTATGACCATGAAATTTTATTAATTTAGAGAGATAATAATATGTTGATAAATTAATAAGTTTATTAATTAAAAAAGTTATTTTTCCAATTTTAAAAGTATAACTGATATAAAGATGCATAGGTAGGAATAAATTTTACATAATTATTTAATGCATTGAAATTAAATAAATTATGTATTTTAATTAAATGTATCAATGCATCGATCAATTTTTAACGCAAAAGCAAGCATTGAATGTGAAATTCACGCTTAACTTTATTTCAATTGAAGAACTCAACATTGAAACTTTCGGATGCAATTGGAAAAGCTAGATATTTAATTCACTTAGATTTAAATTTAGATGGAGAACTCGACATTAATATTTTGGATGAAGTTAGAACTCGACATTCGCATTCTTCACACAAGGCGATGAAGAATAACTTAAAAACTTAATTGAAAACCAGTAGATGCATGTTGTTATATGGGTTAATAGGTGTTGAAGGGTTTAAGTATATAAGTACTATTGAATATTTGGAGTCTTTTTACTTATGATTTTGAGAGATTAGCTTTTAGCAATTAATCATGCGTTTTACTAAGTCCCTCCACATCACCTCTTTTTTAAGGATGAAAGTTCTTTTTATTAGAAGCCTATACCGTATTTGAAAGAACTCATAGAAAATCTAAGCATATAGCCCCTTCGCCCATGATATGCTTGCCACAATATTTATATTCATGTGTCTACGTAATGTATGCCACATTCATTTATTGTAATATGCTCCATATAATACATTATTTTCTCAACCTTAGATTCTTTACTATTTACACATTTGTCATTGTTGGCACCACTATTCCCTACTATTACACAACTTACTCAATAAAAACTATTAGGCAAAAACTTGAATGCGACGCGTCGCACTCCATGCGACTGCGCGTGAGGTGCATGCGCCTTTTTTATTTTTTTATTTTCTGTTTTTTTTTTCTTTTTTCCTGTTTACCAGTTTCGTCTCTTTTTGTTTTTTTTTCTGCTTTTATTTCCATTTTTTTAAAAAAATTGTACTTTTTTTTTGTTCCCCTCTTCGTTTTTTTGTTTGTCGTTCCGTTTTTTTTGTTTGCCGCTTCTTCTTTGGTCAAGATTCGAGCGAGGGGAGCCGAAGGCCTCGGAGCGAACCGAAAAAGTCCAAATTATTGTCCGCCGATTATCCTTATATTAGTTATCGGAGCCAAAAGCGGAGCCGTAAAATCGGAGCCGAATGTGAAGCAAAAAAAAAAAAAAAAGAAGTTAACCGGGTCAACGGGTCAAACCCGAGTTGACCCGACCCGACCCGGTCGCATCTTAGGTGCAGCAGGTTGCATGAGAGACCTTCTCAAATTATTATTTACATCTAGGACTCTTACTTCATTCACAATAATACTCATTACTACCCATCAATTTTTTAAATCTTGTATCAAATAAAATGTCACAAACATATCGTGAACAAATAAAATATTGCATTTATTACAGATGGGACACTTGTACTTATTTTCACAAAAGGAATTTTATTTGAAAGGGTTGTTCAATTAGTTACTTCATAAAAACGCAGAGCAAAAATGAAAATAGAATCTACTGATACTATTATTCTCACCTAAATTGATCTATTTTTCACAATATAGTAATTGGAAACCAATTAAAACAAATTACAAGTTTCAAGGACTTAAGTTGAAAAAAACTCAAATGAACCCAACAAAATCATAACAGGAGCGACTGCGGACTACTCAGTCATCAAACGAAAAGTAACAAAGACTGCAAAATATACAAAACATCTTATAAACTATAGGAACCCATTTATGGAAAATTTAATACTTAAAGAAGATGCAGCCCATAAAACATAAATGGATGAACATAAATGGAAACACCAAAAAATAAAAAGGGAAAACAGAAGGAAAAAAGAATGCTTGAATGCTATTAACAAGCACAAATGATTTATCACCACAATTGATGTTGATAATAGGGAGAGATGGATCACACAACACTATTTTGCCATTAGCTTTAACAACAGCTCGAAACATCATCATCTAACAAGCAAGCTCGATTTACTGACACAAGAAAGGTAAACCATATTACAATTCACAATGTCTGAAGAACTGAAGATGAACATATTGTTAGTCACCATTTTGAATGGGGCCTAGACAGAGTAGATGATGACAATCTTATCGTTGAATTTGATGACCCAACGGCACTAGTTGCTGCCACCACCAAAAAGATATCCCAAGGAAGATCCACCACCTGGGGCAGCATGGACTTTAGTAGAAGGCCGATCCTGTTAGAAAGATTCTCAATGTCATAGGTGCTAACCCAAAATGTCAATGTTAAAGGTAGTAGATCGTTGAAATCTGATAACCCAAAATGCATATAAAAATTTGAAGTAGATAAAAACTCTGGTAACATCAAATTAAATAACAAACATAAAGAGGAGTGCTATAACCATTATCATATGAACACAAAAATGACAATCAGGATATATTATAAGAAGCCAGTGAAGACTCTTTATTGGAACCTAGTATGTAATTATGCCCTCAACCCAAAGAATTTAATTTGATTACTTCACCTTGAGAAAGAGAACACGTTGGGTTTTTTTAAAATTCTGAATCTATTCATTAGAGCCCACAATCTTAAACAAGTTTTCTCCGAGAGCCATGTCGTCCTTACCCCAAGATACCCAAGTTTTAGTTGTCAAGTACATTCTGCATGACTGCCACCTCGTCTAGGGTGAAAATACAAGAAGCAAACACGTGCTTTTCAAATAATCAAGAAATTAATGGTAGCTGAGTATAATTTGGGAGACAGAAACTTCAGAATTTGGAAAAAGACTGCTCAAAGTGATGGGAGCTAAATTCTGCTAAAGCTCTAATTGTTTCAATTTTTCAAAAATTCTTTTCACTTTCAGTTTGATAATGAATTCATTTTGCAAAGATTCTTAAATGTTCCAAGCAAACATTAAATGAAAACCTAGCTTCACATTCAAGAACACCCTGGCCTATTTCAAAAGCCTAAATATTATTTCCAAAAGCCTGCACTTAATTTTCAAATCATACTTTCACTCTATCTGCAAATGTGTAAAGTACATTAGATATCTAATTAACACACATCACGTCAAACTCACCACCAGCACATTTTATTTCCAAGGCATTCCAATCACATTTATCTTAATGCATTAGTAACAAACCCTTCAAAATCATTTTTAGTACTATTTCCAAGGCATTCCACAAACTCAAAAACAATAATGAACTTGAACATAACACATGATCAAGTCAAGCACCTAATTCATCAGCTACCAGAAGATTGCAACTTACCAAATTTACTCAAGGATAACACTAAGAGAAATATTTACATATGGCATCATGAGGAAAAAGCTATTGTATAATGACAAAATTTTGACATGCATACCGTGAGGAAGTTCCCAGTGTTCTGACCATCAGCTCGGTGGTAGTTATTCTTCTGATTTCCCTGGATTATGCCAGCAGGAATCTGCTTTGGAGTATCAGCAGATGCAGAAGGTGCAGCAGATGGTGCAGCAGAAGGCTGCTTCTCCGGTATCACTCGAGTAACCGGGGCCGGCTTCTCAACAGGTGCCTGCACATTGTTTGAGGCAGGTTTTGGAGCAGGAGCTTCACCACTTCCAAAAAGGTAGCCCAGAGAACTCTGCCCTCCACCACTGCTAACTCCGCGACCCATTTACTCTTTGAAAATGGGAATTTGACTTCCTTCACTACAACCAGATTTATTCTAAGAGATCAAACTAATAAATAAGATATACTATAGTTCACGTATTAAAGAATTAATGAAAACTATCATTGGGGAAACAGGATTGAACATAAATTATTATTCGATCACACCAAATATTCTGTGGTAACATAAAATTAACGTACTAATCAGCAACAATATGATGTCGATTAGTTTTCCATTTTGAGTTATCCAATGCAATTGGGGATCAAATGTAATTGGCGAGGGCAAGGTTGAAGAAACTAGTCCAAATTTATAAATTAGTTCTAATTTAAACGCGCTCACTCTCTGTCTCACACACACAAACATAGAAACTCCGTTTTCGACTAACCATACGATATTTCCCAGCATCCGACGACAAAAATTGAAATAAATCATGAAAAATTGAATTAATTTTGAATTCCAATAAGAATCAGCTCCTCTCGTTAAACCAGATAACAAAGTTTCAAAAGCAACGAAATATAATAATTTAGAAAAATGAAGAACACAATTAATAGAAATGAAAATGATAGGCCGATGTCAGTTTCCCAGCACAGAGAAATACGTTTCTACAATTCTACGAGCTAAAACAATAGATCTGGATGAAAATTAACGAAAACATGCGCCATTGCGTAAATCAGAAAAATGTAGAGAGAGAGAAGCAGGAGGAGTGCCTGACCTGTGTTGTAAAGGATCAGATCTGATCTGCGGAGAGAGGAAGATAGCAAGAGGGGGAGTGTGAAGGTTACTACTGTCCTTGTATATATATGTGCGTGTGTGAATATATAATGACATCTGATTTGAATATTTTTCTTCAGTTTAATAATATTTTAATCTGATTTTATTTTTATAAAAAAGGAAAGCGTGCGGCGCATAATCGAAAATAACTCTAAATATATGTCGCCATCCGCCAATTGTCATCACGTATATTTTTTTATTTATGCGCTTATCACTCAATTTGGACTGTGGTCTCACTGTGGATATGAATTTTCTGCATATTGAAATTATTATTGTAAACTAAATTTACATTTAATATGACGATTTGACATGAAATTAGCTCTTACATTAAAAAATAACTTTGTGATTAATTAAGGTTATAATGATTGTAAAAAAGAAAAAAAAATTCCTTGATGATTATCTACATGTATAGTCTTTAAATGCACATTAAAATTTCCTTTAAAAAAAAAGAGTAATGTTATTTGAACACACTGTGGTCAGCCACACGCACTAAAAATGGTAATATAGGTTTTGAAAATATAAATATACCTGGGAAGTATGAACCCTGTGATTATTTTCATTTTTACAATCAACTTTCCTTTTTTTCACGCGTGTGTCCGGCCACAGTGTGTCCGAATATCATTACTAAAAAAAATGCACATTAAAACTCATAAAACATTATTGTACCGGCCTAGTGGGTAATTGTCTTAAAATATAGTACTATACAAGTTTTTTCAATTTTTCTATTTCGGACGTGTACTTTCGATTTTTTTCTTTAGATAAATGACTTTAATATTTAATATTTTTGTTCACAATATAACAATTCGATCAAATCATAACTAATACAACAGTCATAAGTGTCGATGTGAACAAATAGCATCATTGTTTACACCTTCAGACTTCAAACTGTTTGCAGTAACTTCACTTCACCTCCCTTCCATCTCTCGTCTCATATCATACTTTCATCTCTTTTAACTTACACAATTGTTTTACATCTTCAGACTTCAACTAATATTTTGATTTGTGTTAGGTCATTCAGTGCTTTGAACATTTATAATTCAAATCGAACATTAAACTTTGGTTTCATTCTGCTTCTTTATGAAAAGTTAGGAAATTCTTAGATCCTAAGAGGTGAAAAAAACGAACAAAATTATACCCATAACACCTATGCCAGCTTTTTATTTGAATACACACAAAATGAATCATTTTCTAGATGATCATTCTATGATAAGGTGATTCTGATAATAGTTTTAGTTATTTCATTCTCTATTTCTTTTTTTTTTGTTAAATAGGTTTCCATTTCAACCAATTGGCAAAGCAAGTACAAAGTTCAAATCCCACAACCAGAACAACTAGTCATAACTAGTTTAATTTTCAAGAGCCTAGCTAGTTTCCTATCTTTGGAACAAGCTAGAGCCACATGAATTTGACATTGTTTCACAACCCTTCAATCGTAGCCTGCTTATGCTGGAACTTGCGCGCATTCCTTTCATTCCACACAAAGTAAATAGCCACTGAGACTGAGACTAGCATCCTATAGATCCCTTGCTTACCCGAATTTGAGCCGCATTAAGTGATAAGGTAGAGTTCTTCCTGATCCCAACCTTGGCTCCTGCTTTGAAGATGACACCAATTTGTGAGCAATCTCCACACCTGAGCTGAGAATGTCCATTCAAATAATAGATGATGAACACTCTCATTCATAGCTCCACATAAAATACAAGTTTGATCACACACAATTCCTATCTTGTTGATATTATCACGTTGCCATTTTTTCTAATAAAGCCAACCACGTAATGAATATGCACTTTGGTGGGGCTTTATTATTACACAACATCCTTCTCAATGCAACTCGAGTAACAGGCCCTCGCATTTTCTCGTAAACCCTTCGAGTAGAAAAGATATTATATTATAACATGCTCAAACCTCTTCTTGTTTGTTCCAAATACTTTCTTGTCTCGAAAATTTTCCTCACCACCCATGATACTTGCTGAGGGGCCTTCATGGTGATGATGTTTTGCCTCTTTATATAAAATTCATGAATCCATTTTATCCAAGCTTTATCTTGTTTCCTTGCTAATCCCCAAAGCAGTTTGCAGATTATGGCTTTGTTCCATGTTTTCATATGAATAAGATTCTACCCCCCAGCTGCCATTGACAAAGATACTCCCATGATACTAGGGCTCTTCTAGTAACATTTGAAGTTCCAGTCCATAGAAAGGATTTGCATGTTTGCTGAATGAGCTTTACCACTTTCTGAGGAAGCATGAAAACTTGGCACCAGTATGTTTGCTGCTAAACAACACCGATTTGATGATTTGGATTCTTCCTAAATATGATAGAAGCTTTGAAGTCCAACTATCCACTCAATCTAAAATCCTTTTAATAAGAGGTTGGCATTGAGAGGCTGTCAGTTTCTTGGAAGAGAGAGGAACTCCAAGATATCTGAAGGGTAGATCTCCTCTTCCCAATCCAAATTCCTTTATAATTTCTTCTTGTTCTCTAATAGGTACCCCTCCAATTGAAGTCCTGATGCTTCAGAGAATTTGTTAAAAGATTGCATGAGCTTCTTAACTGATATAAGATCTCCTCTTGTAAACATGAGTAGATCATCAACAAAACAAATGTGGGTTAATCCAAATTTCCTACATCTAAGGTGGTAATTGAAGTCACCATCATCCTTCAATTCCATGAGACATATGCTTAAGTACTCAATGAAGATTACAAAGAGATATGGAGAAATGGGGTCTCCTTGTCTCAGACCTTTCCTTGCCACAAAAGGCTTTGTTAACTCCCCATTAATATTTATAGTATATGAAACTGTTTGAATGCACTCCATAATCCACTCAACAAATCTAAAAGAAAATCCCATATCCAACAAGAGGTGATATACAAATGGTCATTCCACTGAATCATACGACTTTTGTATATCAACTTTGATCATGCAACAAGGATAAATTCTTTGTCTTAAGTATCTCTTAATCAACTCATGACTAATTAATATATTATCATGGATCACCCTACCCTTTATGAATGCAGATTGGCTTTCTCCCACAAGAGTTCCCAAGACTTTGCATTCTATTGGCCAAAATCTTGGAAATGATTTTATAGATAATGTTGCAACAAGCAATAAGTCTATAGTCTCTTATATTGTTGGGGTTATTGATCTTGGGAATTAGTGTGATGAGAGTGGTGTTCACTGTGTGACGTAGATGTCCATTTAAGAATAAATTTGGATTGCAAAAATTACCTTATTCCCAAGGCTTTGCCATGTTCTCTTGAAGAAGTATACATTATAGCCATCTATTCCTGGTGCTTTATTACATCCATAATCCAAAGAGCTGTCTTTATTTCCTCTCTAATAACTTGTTCACATAGAAATTGAGCATTGGAAAGTTTAGGTCCTCTATCCGCTATGCTCTTGTCCACTCTTGGTAAAGAAGATGCAACATTGCCTATCAATCCAACATAGAATGCTCTAACCTCTGACCTCCTTTTGATTAAGGCATCGACTTCCATCAGCTCTAATAAGCAAGTTTATGGCTTGGCTACTTAACCTTGCCTTGGCATAGGAATGAAAGAACTTAGTGTTCTTATCTCCTAGTTGAATCCAATCTACTATTGCTTTTTTATGTCAAATATGCTCCTCAATTGCGCTCCACTTTTCAAGATCATCTAAAGCTATCTTCTCTAATTCCATATATTCCTCATTGAGTCTTATCATTACTTAATTTTTGTTGGATATCATGTAGAGATGATCTTGCTGCTTTCACTCTTTCTGTTGTCTTCTTAAAATGTACCACATTAAGTTGCTTCAAATGATGTTTGAGATTCTTCAGTTTATACCATAAATTCAATAGTTTGTTCTCATGGTATTGATGGTGTAAAGTTTGATCTATAATATCCTGAAATTCAGGATGGTCTGCTAGAACATTTAGAAATCTAAATAAAGTATTCTTTTTACTCACAAATTGATCAAACTTGAGAATTAGAGGACAGTGATATGAAATGTTCCTATCCAACACCTCCACTATAACATTTGAGTAGTGCCTGAACCATTCAACATTAGCTACACAACGGTCTACAAGAGAGAAGATTTTATGAGTGCCACTTTGCTGATTGCAACATGTGAATTGATTTCCTACCATCTTAACTTATGACAACTCATTTCTTTGTAAACAATTAGAGAAGTCCTTGGTTTCCATATCAATTATTGGTTGCCCTTGAAATTTTTCCACGCTGCTCAAGATAGTGTTGAAGTCACCTCCAATGATCAAAGGGCCAGTGATTCTTTGCTTAACTTCATCCAAAAACTGCCACAGATTGCTTCTTTGCTCTCATGTATTCATAGCATATACAACAACAATATGAAATTGCTTACCATTATGAATATCATTAACTAAACATAAAATGCATTGGGCATGGGATGCAATCATTTGCACATCTAATTTCCTTGGGTTCCAGCCTACCCACACACGACCATTAACTGTTTGTCATAATTGTTGATAAACTGTCATTGCTTATAGATTTTCTCACTAATTCTACCAAACTTCTCTTGTTTTATCCTTATCTCAAAAATGCCTGCAATATCTACTTTATTTCTATTTAGGAAGGACTTTAGCTCCTTCTGTTTAAAGGGTTTGTTGCAACCCTTTATGTTCCAAAACAGAAGATTCATAAGGGTACAAAGGGGATAAGGTCCCCGACCTTTTCTATTGTGCTGCCCCCTCTTCGTCAATCATCAGATATGGATTTTTAGTAGATATTCCAATCTCACCAATTTGAACACAGAACTTAGAGCTAGTTTTCTTGGGAGCTCTCCACATTTCCAGTTCATCTTGTTCATCTTTTCCACTTCCTTCTTGCATCAGTTGTTGCTTCTCTAGATTGTTTTTTACTTCTAGGTTACAGTGTTGTGGTTTAGGCTTCCACTCCTGCTTAGTGATTTTAGGTTTCTGCTCTGGAATCCTTTTCCTTGCCACAAACATTCATGCCCAACCACTTGGCACTGTTTACAGAACGGAGGTAGACAATCATATACAATCTTCTGCATGACATTATTTCCATTCTCTCACTCAATCTGCACTTCATACTAGATAGGTTGTGTAACGTCAATTTCAATCAGCATTTGAGCATAGGAAATTCTGGTTTGTGATGAGGTATAATCATCAGCAAACAGTGGCTTTCCCAGTACACTTCCTATCCTGCTTAAAAAATCAGTTCCCTAACAATTCAGAGGCAAATTAGGCAGTCGAACTCATAGAGGTACCTCCTTCAAGATTTCATCCTTATAACTGAAATTCTCAACCCATGCTTTGACAATAACTAGTCTACTCCCCAATGTATGTGGTCCAGAATAGAGCATTTCATTGCGTTCATCCATACTCTTAAAAGGAATTATAAAGTAACCTTCATTATGATAAAAGATCTCTGGATCTAAGATCTAAAACTGTTTGAGAAGGAATGTGCGCACATAGTTAATCGAAGGAGAATCCCCAATCACATATAAGATAAGTGCATTCTTCCATTTTAGAGCCTTAGTTTCAATCGCAAATCTGTCTAAGCAAACAGTGGGGATTCCATCCTTAATAGTATGAGCAATATAGCCAAGTTTCATACCTTTACCATGTCGCGGTGGAATCGGATTCGCCTCATCTGTAGTTTTCTCCTTCCCTAGTCTGCAATTCAGCTCTGCTCTCGCACTGGCTGCTTAAGATGATTCTGGTTCATGAAGATTTTGTGTTACTGTTCCATTAGAGCTAGCTTGCCCCAGCTGGTGTTCCTTGCTTAGATCCACTATCTGTCAGAGCCCCAAATCCCGAGGGACGGCAAAGCCGGGGTGCGACTAGGGATTGGAATAAAGAAACGGGAAAGAAAGGGAAAACTACTGAATAAACGACATTTGTAACATAAACTACTATGAATTTGACTTCATTGAATAAAAAGGGAGTCGATCTCGGAAGATCGCTCGACAAAGTTTGATCAGTGAAAGCTAGGTTTAAAGTGTAAACAACTTAAACCGAAAGGATTTACATTAATAAGAGAACCGACTTTACTTAGTGAAAGAAAGAGTAAATCACGGAGGATCACTCGACATAGCTACTCTAAAAAGGGACTAAGTTCAAAGGATGAAACTTAGTTCTAGGTTATACTTTAACTGAAACTAGTTTACAAAATTGGCAGCGGAAAAACGTAGAAAATGTGTGAAATCGAGGCTCAATTAATCTTTACTTCCTTAATTACGACCTTTACTCAACCTCCTCCGCCTTCGTCACTCAACCTGCACATTCAAAAACAAACATGCAGGGCTAAGTACAAAAGTACTTAGTGGGCACGTTGCCGAAAACAACTCACAAGAGTATTGACTTAATTATGCATCATTTCATAAAACACTTATATAAAACTTTTACTGATATATATACATTTAATTTCTGAATGACACACTGTGGGTTTTTAACTCACATCCGATCGTCTGGAAAGCACCTGAGGGCTAACTCAGAAAATATCCCTCTGGATAACACCTAAGGGCTATCTCAGAATCTGATCGTTTAGTTGAAATTATCTGGATAGCAGCCTGAGGGCTATCTCAGAATCCAATACTCTGGTTAGCACCTAAGGGCTAACGCAAAGAGACATAGTAATTCACATAAACAATTCATTAAAGCACTGATAGAACTTTAATACTCACTTATTAAAACAATACGTAATCACTTTCGAGCAACGCTCGTATATAAATACTTTAATACTCATTTATTAAAGCAAAATATAAACACCTTCGAGCAACGCTCGCATATAAATAAGGCAGTAATTGATACACTTTCGAAAAGCCCACCTCGTTCGTTTACAGAACTATAACACGTGCTTCCATCTCTGATCTTCCGTCCTGTCTTCTAATCTCGTTCTCCTCCTTGGAACGCAAATAAATGAACAACGATAAGTTGTGGAGTCGATAGAAGAAAATGGAATTCGAAACTGAAATCGAATTAATCTTTTAAGTTCTTAAGCTTTAGGCATTTGCACGTTATTCTAGATTCTTTCATTTAAAAAGGAACGAGAATCGAACATCTCGTTTAAGACTTGCTCGGGTTCTTACTCGACACTGAGGTCAGCAATTAAAGATAGTCGATAGCTCATATCGACTTAAAAGATCAAAAGGAAACAAGTTGAAAAGAATTCAACTTGTGAAAATGAGTTTTGGAAATTCACTGTACAGGTCAGTAACCATCACGCAGAACAGGGGATTTTGAAACAGGGGACGTGCCCTATATCAAAAGAAATCCACGGATGTCTAGTTTACTCTCCAATTTACGAATCTCGATTTCGTTAAGCGAGCTAGGAGATATGACAGTTTCCGTGAAACGTCGCAAAACAGTCCGAGTGTAACCCTAAGGCTCGATAACTCGGCGCACGACTTCCTAGGTTCGATTTATGTTAATCCTCTGTTTTTCACACAAAATTTATACCTCAAGGCAGTTAACACTTAACCTCATGCGCGATGAACTCCATTTCATTTCTCGATTACTAATATGACGATTAAAACCTCGTCATTCAAAACTAGTCAATTACTATACCAAAGCAAGTTCATTTCTCGTCTCCACCCTCGATTACAACTATCACTTAATATTTAACAACTCGGACGAACACGCCGTCAACTATAAACTCGATCTCTTAATGTTAAGATTCATTAATATCTAAATAGAATCCTTACTCGACTTTTCCTTCGTTACTTATGTTCATTTGTTCGTCTCTTACGTTAAATTCAACGTCATCGAAATTCGATCAAACTCTACCACATTATCCAACATCTATCAAGGTTCATTAATACGTATAACATTACCTCAAAACATTAACCAATCTCGATTTAATTCCAAATCCTCGTCTCTTAGAATTTTCATTATATTTTTAGAAAAATTCCAATTAAATCATATAATCATCTAACATCAACTATAATACTAATCCATCATCATATCATCATTAGAATCAAACTATACCAAACCCCTTAATCCTCAATGAAAATCGGTTCTTACAATTAGTTAGGGGAAATGATTTTCTTCCTCAATTCAATCCATTAAACCAATTCTAATACCACTACAACATATATTATCCAATGAATTTGAGAATTAAATCATCCTAACAAAATGCCCTAAATTTCGGTCACACCCTAGAATTAGGGTTCTTGATTTGTTTCTTCAATTAAACCATAGGGAATCAATTCTATTCATCTATTAACAAGAAATTAAACTTAAAACATCATCCTACTTTATTAATAAAAATCGGTCCACACTCAAAAATAAAGGAATAAATTTCTACTTGGATAGATTAATAGCTATGAAGAATACCTTGAGTTTTATGTAATTGGAATCGGAAATTGATGGATGATAATCAAAGTAGGATGAAATTCCTTGCCAAGAGCTTCTAGTTCATCAATGGAAAATGAAAGAAAAGAATTTGGGAGAGATGAGTATGTGTGTGTGGCTGCGTGAGTGTTGAGAGAGAGAAGGGAGATAGATGACAACATTGGTAATATTTAATTTAACTAACTTAGGTGTCCAATATTATACTATTAGAACATTGGTGGAAGATGAGTCATAAAGCTAAATACAATATTAAATTGGAAAAATCCTATGATATTGTCAATAATGTCGGTCATAGGGGAATTTATTTCCCAAAAATCCCGTTTTTCCGGCTCGTTACGACGTTATGAAAAATCGTGTAAATAAAAAAGTATTCGGCTCGTTTTCGTCAAATTCCGATTTAACCAATAAATTCGGAATATTTTTCTTACTCGGAAAATAATATTTAAAATCTAAATTCCGACAAAACCTCGGGACGTCACAGTCCGAGTTTCGTCCGAAAAAATCATAAAAACGAACTTTCTCGGGCGAACTCGTATCGCAATTTCGTGAATGTAAAAATCAGACGGTTTTCCGATCTGAGTTCTAGAATTTAAATTTTATCGTCCGCGAAAATTCTAATACAGTATTCGTTTCACTAATTTCCGGAATTTATTTTTAATAACGGATTTCACCGTTAGTCTTAGAATTGAAAATCGGGAACTTAGGCGTGCAAAACCATAATTATTATTAACTTTAAATTTTTAATGCAGAAGAAATTTTTCGGGGTATTACACTATCACTACAAAAAAACAAAGATTTGATGACGGAAATTTCCGTCATTGTAAATTGAAATTTTGTCACCGTTTATGTATAGTGACGGATTTGCAACGGACATGATCCGTCGTTATTTTCCTGGTCGCCATTCAGATTAACGACGAATTTGATGTCCGTCAGCGAAAACAACGACGGATCAGTGACGGATATTCCGTCGCGGATACTAGTCCCCAGATCCGTCGCGGATTGGCGACAGATTAGAGACAGATTTTTCCGTCACTGATTAACAACGGATTGTTTCCGTCACTGTTTTTGAAGGAATTTGTGACTAATTTTCCACCACTGATCCATCGTTGTTTTTGAGAACTCAACTACTATTCATTTCGTCATTATTCAGTCGCTATTTTTTTTAATATTGATTTTCTGCTTAATTTTGTTATTCCATTTCCAAAATCCTGTTCATATCAGACCCAGACCCAAATCAGAAACACAATTACTAAAATTCAAAAATGCAATGAAAATATGAAATTCAAATATCACAAATAAGTTCTGAATTTGACATAGTCAAGTCAACAACACAAAGTATCAAATATTTAAATTCAAATAGAAGCTACATTCAAGATGGTTGGGTCGTGAACTCTTGAATTGTTGCATAAGCATGTCAAGTTGTTCCTTCATCCTAGCAGACTCTTCTCTCTGTCTCTCTTGCTCAGCAGTCTGCCTCTGCTCAGCTTGTAGTCTGCTCCATAATTCAAATTGTAGCCTCTCATCACGCTCAGCTTGCATCTGCTCCATAATCCGAGCACGCTCGTTCCACTCATTTCGTTATCCCCCAAATCTGAAAATAATATTAATGACTCATAATAATAACACAAGAGTTCTTGGTTTGAGAATTACGACTATACAGGTAGGTCTCAACCCACAACTAGGACATATATATAATACGTTGGGAGAAGATCCTTAAGACGTAAATAATTTCTATCCCAACGGGAGAAGATCCTTAAGAAATTATTACATCTATCCCAGTAAGTATCACAAATAATACAAGGTAAAATTGTATAAAAAAATCATCTGAATAATAACATAACAATTGTCAACAAAAGTGCACTAATTCTAACACTAGTTATGCACATACAGGTGCCGAAATATATCATAATTCATTTATGGATTTGAAAAGGAATCATCAAATTAAAAGCTTCCAAGTTGTGGAATAATTAACATCAGTTCAATTAAAATAAATTCACTAAGTGTCCATCTGTTGCTTAATTATAATCAAATTGCTTTTTTGAAATTTAATTAGAAAAAGAAAGGCTATGCTCAAACTACTCAAACATAAGATTCTAAATTTCAGCCATATAGAAAAGTCTATACTTTATTGCTCTTGTTTCTGTTTTTGTGACTCAACCAAGAGCAACGAGAGAGAGAGAGAGAGAGAGAGAGAGAGAGAGAGTTCTCCATTGTTTGAACTTATACATCAAGAGAGAGAGAGAAAGTCAGAGAGAGAGAGAAAGAGAAAAAGAAAAAGAGATGCAATAATTGGAAGGGAAGATATTGTACAGAATCATTTTCAACAAAGGAAATTTTGCATCAGCCAAATCTTCACTTATAATAATTCGTTTTTTAAATTGTACGTCTAAGATGTCAAAAGAGATGGATAAGTTCGACCTAAAATTGGTTCTCATTCCATCCAGATAACAAAGTGCACGAAAGAGTAAGATCTAAAATACTAGCAGACACAACACTACTATCTTGAAATTACTAAATAGTCAAGCAATGTAAAACAGACGGCATAAATTTAAACGAGTCGATGAAGTACCTAGCGTTTCTCATCTGGTCGAAGAGGGCACTAGCGTAAATCTTATAATCCTAAATCCCAGCAAGACGGTGTGTCTCTATGTCTCTAGCATCAGATGTGCTAGAGACGAAAGTATTGCCTAGAGCAGCTTCTCTTGATCTCAGTTTAAGCTGCCAAGAATTTCCCAATGCAAACCTTAACTAAAATCGTATAACAACAAAATTCTCGAGCTTGCAACTTAGTCTTATACAGAAATCGAAAATCTGATAACGGAAGACATTCAACAAATGTAGCATAGAAAAATCATAAGAGCTCCAGCATTTCAATCAGACAGTATAGACAGAGCATCAAAATCAACCAAAATCTACAACTGCTATTCAACAAAATGTACAGCGGAAACTAATAATAATCTGCTAACGGAATCCTCTAAAAAAAAAAAAAATCTGATAACGGAAGACGTGTAACAAATGTAGCAAAGAAAAATCATAAGAGCTCTAGCATTTCAATCAAACAGAATAGGCAGAGCATCAAAATCAACCAAAATCTACAACTGCAATTCAAACAAAATATACATCGGAAAAAAATAACCTGCACAATAATGCTCTTAGATTCTCAAATTCACTACAGATAACAAAAGGATTGAAAGTTTACCCGATGTGAGGGGTTTCGGAGGGGGCGGTTTCGAGGCGTACGTTCGTAAGCAGGTTCGATACTACCACTCTCATTAGCAATTGAGGAATTAACCGTCGACGTTCAATGTGGCTTTCACCGTGAACGGCCGCTGCGAATTTTTTCCAAACGGCGGCTCCGGCGGTGAAAACGGAAGTGTTCTGGCGGTTTTAGGACGACGAATTGAAGCATGGATTTTTGGCGATTGCAGAGAGATTCTCCATTGATAAAGTTATTTGCTGAGAAAGAAAAGACGGCAGACGACCCGACGAGAGAGGGACAACGACAAAGGACCGGTGAGAGAGGAACGACTGTAGACAACCGGCGAGAGATGGGCGGCGGCAGACGACTAGCGAGAGAGAGAGGAAGACTGATGGTAGAACCATAGAGGGAAATTAGGGCGCAAGGTAGAAAGAGGGAAATGAGAGAAAGGGGGAATTAATATCGTATTCAACTTAGCGTTGACGGATCTTATCGGTTGTTGTTTTATTAAAAATTAATGACCGATCCAAATCCTTCGTTGATATTTAGAATCTTTTTTTTAAAAGAATATAAATCAACGACGGAATTTTCCATCACTGATTATTACGATGGACAATCCGTCGTTAATTATGGCGCAAAGTAATCCCGCGAAATTCTGTCACCATTTCGTTGAGAATTCCGTCGTAACAACTGGTTTCTTATATCCGTCGTCTTTCCGTCGTTGTTCGGTCGACAATCAGTGACAAAACAATTTCTGTCACTGTTTCCGTTATTAATTTTGTGTTTTTTTGTAGTGTATGCAATACATCTGAACTTCCCGGTGTTGTTCTCGGAGCCGCGCCGATGACGATGATCTTCTTCAGCTTGCCTCGATGTCCTTTCACCATGAGTGCGTACGTTAAGCTTCAAACGCTAACGTGCGTCGAGAGTATCTTTCCGTACAAGTCAAGCTGCTAGTTGTTTTCTCTATTTCTATTTTAGATGATTCTAAGGAAAAGGATTTTGTTTCCAACGAGCTAAACCAATACGCCGGTGTCTTCAGTTAACCAAAATTATCGTTGAATAGCTATTTTGGTCCAATTTTTATTTAGTTTTATTTTTTACAAAATAAAATTGAGGATTTAGTTACTATTAGAAATTACAATCACAACTAATTCGTTAAATATCTATCATGTACATACCAAATCATTGAACTTAGTTATATCATTTGAGTGTCACGCCAACTTCAATTTGATGAAACATTATAACATTGTATCAAATGTTAAATTGTATGTGGAGAAATAATTAAAAGTGTGTGTGCAAGGATAGAAACATATTATTGCATTTTGATGCATTTTGAGCCAATTAACCTCCCATTTTTTTGTATGTCGTGGGAACCCGCAACCTCTAGTTTTGGTACGCATTGGATAAACTACCGTCCCTATACAATAGCCTGCAAACTACACATGACACGTAAATCACACTTTCCAAATACAGGTGTGGGTTTTTTTTTTTTTTTTTTATGTCGAGGCAACTACATTCGGTGTGCACTGGTAAACCTCCATTTCTGTGCTGTGGCCTACAAACCACATAGAGCAGGTAAAGTACACTTTCTAAATACATATGTGACAGACTCGACCTATAAAGACGTTTCATGAGGTTTAAAATTGAGACTTTTCAATCTCAGACATCCACTTTTACTACTAGATCATTCCCAAAGGACCTTGAACCAATTAATCCTTATTATAATGGTAGGTATCTCTAGCAACGAGGCATGCCACATTTTTTCCCTTCTATTTATCACTTTCAATAGTTTGCTCAAAGTAAAGATTATAATTAATTTAACTATTTTTTAACCAATAGCAAACAATATTATGCGCGCGAATAAAGAAATGCGGTCTATCGCAAGATTAGCTTCACAATAGACATGCTTGAATTCAAACAAAATATTTAACTCCCATGATATCATACAATTTTCAATTACTCCTTTCATTCTGTTCAGTTTTATCTGTATTTTTTTTCGAGCATTCACTCAACTTGACATGTTTCCTTTGTTAGGCAAAAACTAATTCTTACTACCAATCTAATTAAATGATACAATAAAAAGTTATTATCTCATATAAGAAACAACTTGGTAATCAACTAGTACATAAAATGCACCAAATACACCTTTATTTTTTATTTTCAATTCTTATTCTATAATTGTTAATTAAGCTTGAGTATTTTATAACCAAATTATACATTATCATAACAATTAATTATCAACTTTATCCTTTCAAAATAAATAAATAAATAAACTTTATTACATTAAACGTGGCATAGAGAAACGATACTAATGAAAAATCACGGGAGAGTTATCTCAAAAAATAAAAAAATTCATGGGGATAGCAACTACTACTAAACTGGTTGAAATATTGCAAAATAATATTCAATTAAAAAAAACAATTAGTTAATTAAAAAAAAAAAAAATCAGAATCAGAATCAGAAAAAACAAAAATGAAAATGGAGAATGAACCTTTAGAATCAAAATTAACTGCAAAAAGAATACATACACCAGCTACTTACATTAGGGCTTTCACCTCTCCCCTTTTGCTTCGTTGCATCCGATTCTCCATCGTAATTTACAGCTTTCTTCTAAGAATTTCAGCGACTTTGCCTCCTTCATACATCGTAAGTGTTCGAATTTTTCCTGGTTGAATCCTTGGGTTTTACTTACTTTTTGAGATGAAAATTTCTGGGAATCAAATCCGTACCGTCTTCTGTAAGATTTTTTTTTGCGCGATTGTTATAGAGGTTGGTTTCTGGGACTCTCTTTATGTGGGATTGTTCCCGATTGAATCCTGAATCTGCTGCTTATCCCCATTGTTTTGAAACGGAGCAGTGAATGCAACAATTTTGATTGGTATTTGATGGAATTGCGGCTGGTTTCTGCTCAGTAGTTGCTTTCTAAGTTAATACAGTCGGTATCGGATATTGTGTTTGATCGTCATCATTCTAGTTCTTAGCTCTTTTAAGCGTATGCTGCTCGAAATTTATGCTGCCAGAAGTAGTCTCAGTGCGAGGAATGATAGTATTTAAGCTAAACACAGCTATTGTAATTTGCTATCTTGGGCGCAAGCCTGTTATGCGTAATTGCTTGTAGTGCTTCTCACCAATTCCCTTTATTGTTATATCAACTTATTTATGAGTGCATTGGCCTCTATAAGTTTTAGTCTTATTTTTTTGATCAAATTGAGAATTTTCTTGTTTTTGTTTCAGAGTTGTTCTTGAGAGGCATTGTCCACTATCGAACTCTGAACATGATAGTGAGGGTGGCGTGAATGTGGGGCTGTTTGGTTACTGGTTTAGTTTGGTGCAGGGATGCATGGTCAAGGGAATTACAGCATTCAGGTTGGGCAGGATCCGCATGCACACCCGCCTGCATTTCAGCAGCACCCTGCAACTACTGCTCCTTCTACGTCGCATTATGGTCATCCACAGTCACAATTTATTCAACATGGGCATCCATCTTTTCATCAAAGACCCGGTGCTGTTGCATATCAACATGCCATGACAAGTGTTCTACACCAAGGTCGACCCGTCCCGGATACATCGAGTGGAATGAGTTCTGCTCAGTCTTATGTACATCATCCAAGACCTCTGCAGGTAAGCAACCAAGTCTCTCATTCCTATCCAACTATTGAGCATCAGCCTTTACCCTGGAGTCAAAACGTACATCAACTTCCTCCACCTCCATCTTTTCAAAGCCAGAGTGTCTATCAATTCCCTTCTTCACAAGGGCATACTCTAGAAAGAGGTCCATCCCATCAACATCCGTCTCATGCGCCCCCACCCCAGCTGCCTTACTCATCTACATCTGATCCATGTGGGACCTCTGTGATCCCAATGCGAGAACAATCCTATCGAGGATCAATGGCTCAAGTGCTGCCTCCTCCTCCGCCTCTACCTCCACCTCCACCTCTTCCCCCTTCCCCACCTAGTGTTCCACCTCTTCCACCATCTTCACCATCATCAGATATTCTAGAAGGAATCAACAGCTGGAAGGGACTAGCAGATGGGGATAATTTGGAGTTAGAATGTTCACCTCCCGGGAAGCCCACTGAGGATCAATGTGTCCATGTGAATATTCATTTTCAACACGCTGAAAGTGAAAATAAAGTGGGATCAGTGGATGCTGAGGCTGCTCACCCTTCCGATTCTGATATGGACATGGAAGGTCAGTCTGATGTTCTGCTGGATCATTGTTAATATGCCACACCATCCCATGCCAGCATTTGAGTGTGAACTAATAGTTAATACTTGTTATTTTTATACTTGATCTGTTATGTTTGGTCCAAAATGAATTTTATTCAGATTTGAGTGTGAACCAAAAGTTATTATCGTATTATTGGAGATGCACCCTTGTATAAGCTCCTTAGGCTGATGACATATTTGAAGACCCTTTCTTTTTGTGTGTGTGTGTGCGCACTATAAGCTATGGTATCCTGGTACATGTCTGAAAATCCATTTTCCTGTATCAAACAAATTCTATGTTTTCGGTGATTAGGTTCTGATAATATTCTAATATATATTACTCTCCGTCCCGCTCAATTTGTCTACCTTTCCTTATATGGATGTCCCACTCAATTTGTCTACTTCTAAATAAGGAAGAATCAACCCTTTAAAACTCTTCAAAAGTGGTGGCTCCTACCCTTTTCTATTTTTTTACTCTTATTCTTAATCTCGGTAACAGTAAGTGGACAAATTGAGTGGGACGGAGTACTAATTAGTGACAAACTAAATTACTCAAAGATTTTTGGGTTTTTATTCTTTTCTAACTTTTAAATGTTGTGCCAAAGATAAGAGCATAAGTTATATGGTCATTATGCTGCATAATATTGCAATAATAAGCTATGCTTATCCAATTAAGATATCTTGTTGCCATGTGTAACTTCAGTACATTGGAAAATTTCTGTTATTATATGCTAAATAACTCATTTTATGCAAGAAATTCCTGTGAGACTCTCAGTAGAGATTCAATCTCTCATCCCCTCTTCTTAATATGCACACATTCAAGTTAAAATATTATACCCTATACTCATGTTGCATGCATGTGTCCTTTAACTGTACATATTGATGTTAGCATACCTTTGGTAGCCATTTTTCATATCAATGTAATAAACTCTAGTAAGAACAGGAAATGGTCCATGCAGTAATATTTTCTTTCTATATTGGCTTTTAGATGATATTACTTACCCTGACGAGGAGAAAAAGAATTGCTTATCTGTTAATTCAAATGATGAGTGTGGTTCAATGTCTCACGAAGATAACACGGGAGAGAAGCTACAACCTCTGCAGCATATTGGAGGACATAGACTCTGTGAAATTTCTGTACCTGGAAATTTATCATTTGCTGAAGCCTCAGTAGGAAAGGCCGGAGGAGAAGGTATATCTAATACTGCTATGTTTCTATGGCCCTGATGACGAGAGAATCCTTGTGCTGCTGTTACTTGTTTTTCTTTCTTTACGCAATTTCAAAAACTGGATGTTCTTTCATCAGTCTTTTCTAAGCTGCACTACTGATTACTTGATTTTCTTGCCAAGCTACCCTGCTAATTGTCTGTTCTTTCTATATCTCAAATTATTGAGTCGTTCTTTTCAACTCACTTCATCTGAGATTTCTCTGCAGGCTCTGAAGTTGCATGTGATTCTAACTTCCCCGTCACCATGAAGGTATTTACTAGAGATGAGTCAGGTATGAGAGGACATGGTAAAAAAGAAATCTCCTTTGATGCCAGCGTAAACGAGAAGCCTTCTGAGGCCACGATTTTTGGCCAATTTAGTGTACCAGCTATCCATCCAGAACCTGGTTATGGGGAGCCTCCTGGCCAGCTCATGAAAGGTGCGAGCCCTTACAAAATCATACAGGGTTATTCTTCCAATAGTACTTCTGAAAATGAGGATGAAAATATTGGAGATGTCAGCCCCCCATCTATCAATGATGAAACTACAAAATCTGATGCTGATAAGGGGAATGATTTTGGGTCAGTTCTCAGTCATAAGAGTCCGTCAGAGTCTAATAAGGACCTGCTCCCTGAGTCCGTGATTGGATCACCAAGAAATGTGATGGAATCTGATAAATTTGCTGTTCCAACTGGGGTAGTAGCTGAATTTTCTGATAGAAGCCATAGAGATCAAAAACCTTTCAGCAGTGGCACTGACATTGCACGTCAATCAAAAGACTCTTTGAGGAATTGTGATGGAAGTATTGGTCCCAAGGAGGCCAATGCACACGAGCCAGATATGAAGAGTAATAAACTGAAGGTAGATGAATTTGGTAGATTGGTTAGGGAAGATGTTAGTGACAGCGACATAAGTGATTCACCACCTCATGTGCGGAGGCATGCAAGAAGAACAAGAAAAAGGAGTCGAAGTCAAAGCAGAAGTCGGTCACCTCATGAGAGGAGGAGAAGGAGAAGAAGTCCATGGAGGAGAAAAGAGAGGCGTGGTCGCTCCCGAAGGTTAGAGTTAGAATGTTTGATTTTTTTGAACATGTGTTTGAATTTTTTTACTGTCATTCTCTTGTTAGTATACTAACTTTAGATAATGAGAGTTTCAAATCCTTGGTCTTTTTAACAGTTTGTCGCCAAGGAGAAGAAGTAGGAGCCGGACACCTGTTTTAAGGTGTGATACTGAATTTAGTTTTGATAAACTGAGACGGGAGAAGGGTTGCTTTGACTTTCTCCGAGGCAAGTGTTATCGTGGAGCGTCTTGTCGGTATTCACACCATGAATCAGACAAGAGTGAGATGTCAAGGTACAGTAGGGGAAAATATCATAATCGGGATGCTTCTCCTACTTTACTTAGTCCTGACAAGGAGGGTAAGGTTCTGACTGAAAAAGAAATGAAGGATAAAGGTAGGGGAATTTTACAAGATAAGCCTGATTTTCGGGAGGCAAAAGATGCAAAAAGAGATTCTACCAGTCAGGCTCCTGATAAAATAGACAACGTTTCAGGTTATCCTGCTCATAAGACACTCTTGGGTAAACGTAATTATTCGATTTCAGAATCTGCAGCAACATATTCTGATAAGATCCCTCAAGTTGTTGATCAACAAGGTAAAGGGACAGATGATAGTCTGCCCTCTCAATCTTCTTCACTTGCACAATTGATAGCTGGCACACCAACACATCATCTAGCTGATAGACAGGACCCTACTAGTCAACCTTGTTCTGTTGAAAGTCATTTGACGAAGCCCTATTCCAATCGGGAAGTCTCATCTTGGTCCCTGAATCCATCAATTGCCAATCATCCTTCACAGGTGTCCATTCCTTTGCCTTCAGCATCTCAGCCTGTGAGTGCTTCATTTCATCCATCTATATTGCAAAATTACAACTCAAACCCACCTACATCACAGTACCATTTGCCTCCTTCAAATTACTCAACTTATGAAGCACCAGTAGCTTACCAACATTCTCATTTTCCTGGGCCATTAAAATCTTTATCAGGTTCGGTTCTTCCACCTCCACCACCGCCACCACCACCATCTGTAGAACATACCACTGCTTCACAACATATGCAGCAGTCTGTAGTACCTCCTTGGAATGGCCTGTATTCTCATACATCTAATAGAAACCAACAAACTGAAATGCCTAATCAATCTCAGATAGGTGAGTATCAGGCATACTGCTTTGCTCGAGAACCTGATCAAATGCTGCATAGAACTGATGGTTATGGGTCAAGTAATTTGCATGTGAGCAATCTAACAAGTCGAGAGGGTGGTCAACGTATGATGGTGGAAAGCCATTTACCTGGAGATCCTATACAGGGCATTGATTCTTCAAAATCATTTACTCAGGCTCAAACTAATCCCTTATCGAGCCAGTCACCATTTAAGGGAATGCATAGTTCTCTTGGTGCAGGTATTTCTTCGGACGATAATTCTTCTCATGGTCATCCTTATTTCCAGCAGGCTTCTTATGGCATGCAATATTCTACTGGTGGTGATTTCCCCTCAAAAGTTGCTGAGCCTGGGATGGTGAGTTCCTCTGCATCTAGAGTCCATCTAGATTTCCTTGAGAGAAACCGCTCTTATGTGCATGGCTTTGTTGGGTCAAAAATTTCAAATCATTTCAATCCTTATGCATCAACTTTTGATCTGCCACTGAGCTCCAAACTCAGTTCAAATACTTTGGTACGAGAAAATGATACAATCACCAATTCTTTATATGGTACCCCGGTTGGTTTAAGCTCAGACCCTGTTGATCCACATAAAATTCAGAGTGTTGGCTCGAAAAATATTTCGTCAAGTTCTGTATTGCCAGCTGAGTGTGTTTCTAGACCAGGTGGCAATCAGTATGATCCACTCTTCGATAGCATTGAGCAAAATTCGAATTCATCTAGTAAAGCTATCTGTCCAAAACATGAAATTACTGGTGATTCTGATGATGTTCTGGGGTTTCATGGATCTGGAAGGTTGTTAAATACAGACTCTATCAAGAAGGAAGGGGAAGCAGCTGTATTGGCCAATGATTCTTCAGAAAAAGAAGAATGTGGGGAGACAGCTGACATGGCCGTGGGGGCTGTCCTGAGCAGCTCCCCTAGCAATCCTAATGATGCAACTGATATGGATGCAGGAGAATTTGAGATTGACCAGGTTAAGACTTCTGGCAAAAAGAAGAAAAGCAAGGAGAAATCTGCAAAACTTTTTAAGACTTCCATTGCTGCTTTTGTGAAGGAAGTTCTAAAGCCATCATGGCGGCAGGGTAATATGAGCAAGGAAGCTTTTAAGACCATTGTCAAGAAAACCGTTGATAAAGTATCTGGAGCTATGAAGAGTCATCAAATACCGAAGTCCCAGACAAAAGTAAATCACTACATTGATTCTTCAAGAGGAAAATTGACGAAGCTTGTCATGGTATGCCTTCTTTGAAACCAAAGTTTGACTTTTGGATTGCAGTTCAACGACTATGAAACTGTTGCATTTTCTGAAAAAATATAGATGGATGATGAGTTTGTCTGATATGAACATATATGATATTCTTGTATTTACAATTTTACATACTTGCACATTAAAGTGTTGACAGCTCCTTGGCTTAGTGTATGTTTCATTTGATAATATTTCTAGTTATGGCTGATCAATAGATTATCTCTGAATCTTCTTTCAATGTGTTATTTGCAGGGGTATGTTGACAAATATGTTAAGGTGTAAGATCTGACTTGAGTCTGCATCAAAGATGGTCATGTTCTAGATTTGCAGGATTAAAAGGAGTAGGCCTGTTTACTGCAT